>CM030370.1:109049195-109463360 GCA_003604175.2 Clonorchis sinensis | reverse complement strand
AAAAAAATCGCATTTTGTGAGTCACTCTGCGAAACATTCGCGTACCAAAACCGTCACTTTGAAATAGTTACCGGGGTGAGGATTTACTTATGATTCACGTCGACGAACAGTCTGAATACTTCCAGCGGATTGCGTATTCCATTGAAGTGTTTTTCAACCTAGAACGAATTCGAAAACCTGCTCATCGAGTAGTTAGCAGATCACTGGGTTTGGATCTCCGTCATGCATTCGCACTTTAGACTCCCTCACTTCGTGATAATTCGTGAGCGCAAGCATCACGTCTCTGGTGCCTGAGGTTTGCTTGGGTGTCCAAACTGCTAGTTCAGGGCTAGACACCATAATAAGCGATTTGCTCGCGTCAACGCAGTCTCTCACCTGATCTCTCTCATTACTGATGGTTCACAGAGGTCAACAAGGTTGACAGGAAAGCAAACAGCAGCCTCGGTTAATCGATACGTTCATTCCTCTAGGCCGGATTTAAGACGAGACGGGTCAAATAAGTGCCAGGCGAACAGGCCGCAGTAAGGCGTTGGAAGTTCACCCACACGAGCACTCAAAAACTCAATTTTAGACAGAACAAACTATAAAGTTTTAACCGAAGCGCCATGATTCCAAGGCCAATGTAGGAATGCTAGCGCCAGGTGATGCGTTAGTTTCTGTCGTTCAGCTTGACTGCGTCGATCGACTGACCAGCTGACTTTATCAAACCAGCCCTCGTTCCTCTTGGACTTTTTTTCAAAAATGAGTCATCGCATTCCAGCTTGAATCGATATGAGTCACACTGATCAATAAAAGCAAGGCAAACTGTAACAAATGGACATTATCCTTTTTCGTTTTTTTTGATATCCCTTCTCAAATAAGGCAAATAAGGAATAAACAGAGCAGAAAAGGTGGGGACCTCGCCAAAAAAGTTAGTTGTTCTACATGTCGTACGACTCTGCCTAGTCAGTTGTCCTAAATGAATATTCTCAATCCTTCGAACGCCTTTTGAAGAAGTGTCTGTGAGTCTAGGAATGTCGAATACAAGTGCGGTAAGCGAAGGTTTGAAAACTAGCGCACTTAAAAATCTTTCCATGAATTGGCTACTTACATTCATTTGCATACCGGACTGGTTTCCACGGGGACCCAACTAACCCTCTCTTTTGTGATGTTCTCTAAATAAAGATGACAAATCAGGCCGCCTCATTTGGTACGATGCTCCAGTTTCGCAATAGATTTTATAGACTTAACACACTACTCATAAGGTTGCTGAGAACTCTTCGAGAGCCCACGACCGGTTTCGCCCTTCTTGGGGCTTATCCGTTAGGCGAAGCTTCCTAGTTTTCCTCAGATTTATGTTTTACTTGAATTCAAACTGCACTCGTCTACAAACTAATATAGTTTTCACGGGACAATCTTGTTTATGATATTCTGTTTTCCATAGAATTTTCACAAGGTCAGATGGCAAATAAATCAGCGAATCGCAATAAAATTCACCGTAGCTGGATCCTTAAATAGCATTAGAACGATCAGAAGAGATATGACTCTTGTGCGAGCATTTCTGTTAAACTTACTCGCGTGTCCCAGAAGCGAAGCCCCGTAGTTGTGCTATCAACCATTCATCATCATTATCATCATCATCATCATCATCATCACCATCATTCATCAACCATATCATTCAGGTCGGTGGCAGTTTAGCGTCTTCACAGTGGGTTACTTATAACTATACTGAACAGATAAATAACGAACCTGTAACGATGTAGGTTGATGAACAATTTCAGAATTGTTATATCTCACAGTTACTCCAAAATCCAACTAAAAGGTACTACGGTGACAATGTGTTGGCAGCTTGGTAGCTCTGGTGCATTCATTGCGACTTGCTAAGGTGATGAGCTTGACAACTGACTTGCAGACGTTCCGCCATTGTTTAGTTGGTTGTTCCTCTCTTCGCCTGCACTTATGTATTTCGAAAACAGAAGCCTTAAGCTCCAATCTGATTGGCTACTCATCATTTGGAATTTGATTGGTCCATTCGTGACAAATAGTGTATCGTGGTCTGCGTGTGATAATACACTGAGTAGAGATATACGTATACGTGTATTTGCGATTGCCTGAACCAATGGCAGCCTTAATTCTACGAGCCATTACATCCTGCAGTTACATCACAGACCGGATAGTGAAGCGTGCAGTCCATAGCTGCGGTCATCTTACCCACGATAATTCACCTGTGACAACAGAAATCGCTAAGCTTCCTTTAGTACATAGCTAACGCGTGCAGCTGCACATTCCAGTAGCTAACTGCACAACACGTGATGCAAATCCCGGGCACATGATTGACAAAACATACGTCACAGGCATGAGTTGTAAAATAACAACTACGAACTTCGGTGTTCCCCAAGGTTTATTTTTTCTGTAAAGTTTTTGCTCTGTCCCATGTATCGGCACAAACTCACCCTCCAAAAGAACCTTTTCACCCGACTCCGCTCTAACAGCGACGCACGTGAGTCCATACGGTTTCACTATACATCGCGATTCTGATATTCCTGCCCTCATATATCCTTTTGCAAATTTCTCCATTTCATCATCCCCACTTACACTTTTCATAAAGCTGGTCATAATCCTAACTGTCCGAGATCACGTAGCCTTAGCACTGGTTTTAGCTTTTAGTTCAAATCGACCGGAAGGATCATTGCAAAATGGCTGCTTCACAATATTTATTTTTTTTGGTTCCTTATCTTCTGCCATTAGCGGTTTTTATCACATTTCAGGCAGAATGCCCAGGGTTGCCTTCCCTTAGCATGCTGTTGCCCGCCATTTGTTACGGTTCGATCTTTTTAATATGGTTCCTAAAAGATAGGAGAAACCCCAATAAGATAAATTTTCTTGTCGATGTCTACCGCATTTTTATCGTGCCAGTATATGTATGACCCATTCTGCGTCGGATAATGCCCGCTTGCATTGTGGTCGCCCCGTTTTCGAGCAATCCCGAACATCCACGAGTCTCATCGGTCATGCTCCTATTTCGGCTGTACCATTATTACCATACCTACGGTATGCCACTTACCACATTAGAATAACTATTATCATCTACGGTATGCCACTTACCACATTAGAATAAATAATATCATTATCACAATTGGGAAGCAGAAATTGGGTGAAATTCGGAGTTAATACTCCAAATGAGCAGCCATGACTTTAAGCAACCAACTGCTCATTAGATCTTTGATATAGCTACAGCCCCAAACATAAGCCTGAACACGCATGAGGTTCTTGAATCCTATGGATCGACTGATTTTACTTCGGTCTTG
The DNA here is from genome assembly GCA_003604175.2 of Clonorchis sinensis. NCBI lineage: Eukaryota > Metazoa > Platyhelminthes > Trematoda > Opisthorchiida > Opisthorchiidae > Clonorchis > Clonorchis sinensis. The sequence continues at coordinate 109,460,073 of CM030370.1, read as the reverse complement.
TACACACCTCCTTTCTGCTTCAACTTCGCTTGCTTCCAGTAACGCGTCACTGAATCCGGGCATGGCCACAATGCAAACACCGAACGTCCAATTTTGACAATGGAAACACTTGGTTAACACTCGGTATGTTAGCATGACCTACTTTATCAAATTATGATGTTTCAACGCCCTAGCCGAATATGTACGCGTGGGGTAACTGATTATGCATATTCACTTTTAGAATCCCTGGCGATTAAAAGTGGAAAAAAGATACACCTGAAAATGTTCCATTATCTCATGAATAGTCAAGCATAGCTGAGAACAGAAATCATCCACAGGGATGCATAATCTTAGTGGTACTGCACAATGCATTAATATGTCTTCAATGTCTATACTGAACGTGAGGCAAGCTTCCAGAAAAGGTATTGTGCCGAAAATCGTTTAACAAATTCATCTAATTCGTTATATTTGGGAAGTACAACACATACAAACGTTATTCAGCTATCCATCCGGGTGCATTTTAAATTGGATACTCTGTAGAAGCGATCTCCCGTTTGAAGTACACCGGTGAACGTCAAAATATGCCATGATTTGATTTCTTGCTTTATCTGTTAACTGGTAATCACATATGAATCGGCGGCAGTCGGTGAACTTGAAAGTTTGCGCACTTTAACAAAACACTGAAGCGTGCAACCGTGTAATTCAAAAACTGATGGAACCACATAACCCCCAGATCTCGGGATCACGACCGGTTTAGCCAGATAAAAGACACAAATCATCGGACGACCTTCCAAGTATAGGATCGAAAGATTGTTTTTTTGTTTGGCACATATCGGACACCTTTCGTGGTAAGGAAAACCATTACAAGTATTCAGCGAAGAACAGCAATTTTTGGATGTTGCCTCAGCCGTGAGTGACGGTGTTTTCAGGAAGTTGGTGTTTCCCACATCTTATTTTGCCTCCAGATTTTGGTTCTTTCTCTCACCACTATGCAGACAGCATAAGAGATGGTTCACGGAGCCCTCAACAGCAACTCACAAAGGTTTCTCGGGCAACCGATGGATCTGTTATCATCGGCTAAAGCTACAAAGTTTGTTACTGAATCGGTTCGTTACTTGGCTGACGGGTCAGCGCGCGCAGCGCCCTTCCGCGGGAGGTGAAAGTGACTTGACAACAAAATCACTGTTTTGTCAGATTATACATCGGCACTGGTGTACCCCCGCAGAGCCTGTGCTACGCCTACTAAGTTGCAATGCTTGAGGCTATTATAAAACGCTGAGTAATCCCTGTAAATTCTTGTGTGGCACCACTCCAAAGGTTGAATCAATGTGCTACAGCTGTGGGCGGAGCCGTCCAAGCGTCCCCGATAGGTAGGTGTCAAATACAAAGCTTACAGCCGACAATAAGCATCCTGTACAACCGCCAGACAGAGGGGAAATTATAAGAGGAGAGAAGACAACTTGTGGCGTGAAGGTCATTAAACAGTAAAATGCCAAGGAACAGCAGTTACAATTCAGGAACATTCCCATCCATGTAGGCACTGAAAAATACAACATCCCCTTACTTGCCCGAAACTGACTTGAAACCAGCCATATCATACCACATTGAAGAACAGCACACGCTGGCTTTGAGTAGGCACATATATGATGTCTGTGCATTTGTTAGCCGGGACACGCTGACTGGCAGCTTATTCCAGGAACTAACCGACCTTTCGTAGAGGTGGTGGTGCCGTAATCTAATGTTCCTTATTTTAAGTGCCTCTTGCTTGCATTTTTAACCAAGAAGTACTTGTGATTTTTGCAGTACGGGCTCCCTCCAACCTGAGCAGTTCACTCCTGTACCCACCGCCAGTCGCCTGACGTAGTGGAAACAGTTTAGTTTTATCCTTCCCTACTCGTGGGCCTCATCTCTCGGACCATGGATCGGCTCGCTAAAACTTCTCCATCACCACATTGTCTGTGTTAGGGTCAGGTGCATGTGTACGTCATCTGCCCCGTCCAAAACTATCAAAGTAGTCGTTATTTGGACCGCACACATCCCCAACCTCGGTGACCCAACCAGCTCCACTCTATACTGAAAGCGAGGCGAGCGGTCTCCTGGTGGTTTGCGCGAAGCTGGTATCCTTATGCCGTCAGCCACCCAGTTACCAGAGTACAGTCCCCTGATACTAACCGGTCACATAAACTCGTATAAAGTTCATATCCCCCACGGAGAGGAAGTACGAATGATTAGACGATACCTCCTGCTTTTTGAGATAGGAGGGCAGCAAACGGACCCAGCACTGACCTCCCAGAAGTCCACGTAGGATTCCGTTGATGTCCATAGCATGTTGTCTCAACATCCACAGGCAACTGCACCCTGCTTTTAGCCTCTCAGGTATTCAAAGGGCTCATTTTTACGCTGATCCAAATATTTTTGAAATGTAGATACCGGACTTTAAATTTCTAGTTTTGGTCCAGACTTGTGAGGCATAAATATCCGTAATACGGGACCCTTGTTTATGGTGCCACGTTGCGTTGCATATCCGGAGAGCCCTCAGCGAGGGAGCCTGCAAACCCGTTCCAGCTCCCTAGGGTCTTTAGAACAGCAGCCGCGAAGCTAACAGGCCAGTGGCTGCTTGTCCGTCGGTTACCCTTGCACATACAACTAAAAGTCTTGACGGCCTCTTCCATTTACATGAATTTTTTATGGTGTGGCAAAAATTAGAGAGCCCTGTTAGTAGTTCAGGTGATTATGGATTCCTCTTGAGACTTGCGCCTATCCAGTTTCCGGCTAAAGTAGCTGCAACCCAAATTCTTCAACCTGATACATATCATAGTCAGAGGTGCATTGCCAGGTGCCTCTAACCTTGTTATTCTTTCCATTTTCACGGCTATGGTCTTTTTCTAGCTGCACTGACAATGACTTCGCCTCGTCAATTCCGGTAACCTCTAAAGTGCCAAGTTACTTTTTGACATTTTCTATCACTGTCCTCATGGCTAACCTCGGGTGAGGATAGTAAAAGAAGGTTTGATGTTAACATTTTCCCAGCTGGTCATATTACAAGATCTTTCCGGCACTGCCTTACATTCCCTTAGCTTTCAAACCGGACTTTTCCCACGATAATCTTGGTCCTCAGCGTGCAACCATTTGCTTTGACGCCTGAGATTGGGCTTCAAAACCCTAAAACTCAAGCCAGGAAACGTTATGTTCGATGTTTTGTACGAACCGCTCCTGACGAGGTTTTCTCATCCAATCTCCTCAGCTGAGTGCCCGGCTGAATAAACTCGCTTACCAAAATTCGAGAATTCTTGCTAACAACCACCTGCGGCACAATTGCCTTTATCCTATTAGAGAAAGCTACGTCGATAGGGGACACCAGCATTCGCTCTACCTCACGAGAATTCAGGTCGGCCGGGGCATTTCAGCCATTGACCTCAAGTTCACCGTCGACCGTGACATGATACAGAGTTTTCCGTCTCTATTTCATCAGAACAGACTGCCCATGCTTCCTCTTACTGGATCTTCTGTCCTACCTATTTTGGACTACCCGGAACCGCCACCCCGTTCTTCGCAAACAATTTTGGCCACTCCAGCGGCGTATGAAATTTAATGAAATCACTGAACTGGCCACCCGTGGGGCTTCCGCGCACAACTGATCTAAAGAGCGAAATACATTCGCTTCGTTTCAAACAATTCTGTATCTCCTGGGGAGGAGCAGGAGCTCCCTGGAAGCATTCAAAGGCCACTGAATTGAAAACGAGGTCCGTGGGCACGCCACTATTAGAACAGTCGCGATAGAGGCTTTAAAGCCTGCTCCACCTTCCTCCAGAAAAGTAAGCTCGCGGTAAGTTGCCACAGAAGGCAAAGCGAGACATATCCATTGGCTCTAGCATGGGTCTCACGAAAACACGCTCCAGTTTATTTGGCCCTTAAGGAAACTTAACACCGCCGCTGCCCCTGAGCATCTCAGACACCTGGCCACTCTCAGGTGATACAGCACAGTTACTTTCTAGTGCCCGCATACCCGCACCAAACGCTGATTTGACTCAGACGGCTCCGCGGCTCCTGCACTCTATACTCCCCGTGACCTCGAAACTCTAGTATCCATCATTTATTAACTAGGCATACGCTTCTCCGCTTCTCTCTCCACCGAAAAAGTTCAGGGAATGTGCCGACGTGCTTACCGTCACAAAAAGACTGAAGTTTTCTGTCTGGTGCCTTTTTCTTCCTGGGTGTATTCAATTACCCACAAAGGTAGTAATCGCAATGGCCCAAATAAACAACGTGGCATTTAACCCCTTCGCATCCAATGAAGAACAGTCGAAGGACGGTTAAAGAATACCTGATGACCTACTTACATACAAACTCAACCCAACCCAACATGGTTTCCCTCTCTTCAGCTCCTGCCTAACGGATCTTAGACGCTCGCTCTCCCTTCAAAAGAAATCATCCATTAGTTACTGGCCCAAAGAGAGAGACATGGGGTTTAGGGATCATAACCCGAGTAGTTTTGTAGCCTCATGGGTAAATTATCTTCCCAATTGCGCGTTGGTTCACTTTTTGGCCCAATTGCAAATCCGCAGTGGTGTCACACAGGGTCGGTACCTGGACCAGTGTTAGTCATAATCTTTATTGCTCCCCTTGTGCTCTACTCCCGGCACTTTACGCTGACGACCCACGGATGTGGTGTGCCGGTCCCTGACTTTACATCAGGCCATCGGCTCCTCGCGCCTCGTCCACACGAACCCCAGGAACACCCCCATGTGTACATTTCAATCGTGTCTCTCCTCATAGGAAACGACGTCTTAGTTCCACAATTACTCGCCGCAACCCGCTGAGTGCGGATTACCTACGAACTCCACCTATACTGGTCCATCATCCCACTAGGAGGGCGATCGGGCTGATCAACTTCCTCCGTGGAACCCTCCCCAAAATAGAGGAGTTCAGCTTCACCATGCCGCGCCTCTATCTGGTCAATACATACCCTATAGAATGCTGCATTTCTGAATGCCTCCCACAGTGGAGTTGACGTTAATATGCTCGAAAGTGAGCATGGCTTAGCCACAAAATGCTGATGTTCCGTGGATATTTCTCTATCCCAAACAACTCCTACGGGTACACCTGTTTGAGATTTTACAATGTACATTTGTAGCCCTTCACACTGAGGCCCATGACCATTTTTACCCTTTCTCACAGCGCGAACCCTGGAGGAAGCACACACAACAGTAAACGAAATTGACAGTTTTTCTTCTACGTGGTTACTATACCCTGGAACAGAGCCCAAGTCGAGACGGTTTGCGTCCCTCCTGATCGCCTCCAGGCGCGCTACCGGCCGCCTTCTGCTTAAGCTTGTCCTTTAATCAGTCATGACTTTGACTGACGCCTTACAGAACCCACGCATGATTTCAAATGGTCTCAGGCACATTGGTACCACTAGCCCAGCCAAATCCCACTGCCCCAAATAGCAAAGCCTCGTTAGTTTCCCGTCCTTTTTCAGACGCGCAATCAAACTCTGTGGACAGGTTTGGCAACCTTCAGGACCGAATCTACAGACTTTCTGCTTCGTGCAAACCTACTAAGCATTTTGAACCTGGGTTTCAGTTTTCAGATGCATTACTACTGTGAACACATGCTTGAATGTGATGCCTAAACGTAGACATGTGGTCGCGCGCACACACGCCTATATCCCAAATTCACGCAAACCAATCTGTTGCTCCAGCACGCACAGATCTCCGAAATGAATAAGTGAATGATCTCTGGCCTTACCGTGGCGTTCTGGCATCTGAACTTAATTGAGCTCACTTGAGAAAATAACGAAAATCGGGCAGAAATTTCGCTAGTCAAAGTGTGACCAACTCCAAAGGTAAAGCCAAATCAGCTTCCCTAAGTTAACCTACATTTGAAACCAATCTGATGAAGCTTACGGAATGACATGGAATTCCAGCTAACCGGACTGGAAGTGAAAGACTCTCACAGCGTTCTCTCTATCTGTCCTGCGTTTCCGGTTGCTGAACGGACCAATGAGCGTCGGATGTCCTAGGAACGCATCCCGACTGACGTGTTCTTGGCGTGTTTTCCGTGTTCGCCGATTACCTATGCTGAGCGAGCTCATTTTGTGTGCCGCCCGTAGATCGGGTGGTCGGTTTATTCCACAACGGCAGTGGATTCATATATCATCGGTCTTCAGTAGACCCGAGATGCCTCAACTGCCTCATATTCTTAAGCAAAACCAAATACCAGAGGCTGATCGTCGCCGCATTGAACAAGAGGTGCAGGAAATGACCAAGGTAACCCAAAAATCTTGTTAAGTAATTGTACCAGGACTGGATTCCCCACGGGATGCATGAAACGGATAAAAACGAGGATATTTATCGCCTCAAACTTTTGACCTTCCTGTCTTACTCGGTGTTCACCGCTGGTGTTTTCCTACTGTTATGGTACACTCCTGATCGTGGGTGGGTTGTCGTTCCCTATCTTGATCACGTTTTGAAGACAAGTTTGAAGTTACATGATCTAAGTCCAGCATACATATTTCACGCTCTACGCCTTTGCGGAGCAACAATATATGGACAGTAGTGCCCTAGATGTTGGAAAAGTACCTGATATGGATTGATTTCTTGTGGTGCTAAGCTGGTCACTGTCATTAAGCGATATTTTTGGTATCTCACTCGCCTCCGAGAATAAAAAGAACTTATTATGTCCACAGACATCCGAGGTAGGCCTCTCAAGGTCAACCGAGTCGAAAGCACCTTGGAAATCTCAAGGTAGGATGCCTCAAACAAATTCCCTTCCTGGGCCTGGGCAGCTTTTCGTTTATAGGCTCTCACTCCCTCCACACCTTTCAACTGGTCTGCTGCAATCAGTCCATGTGCCTGTCCCGTAACCACTTCCGTGTCTGAATTGTCACGCAGCCAAAATAATGCCTTAATGCACCCAAGGTATCTGTTACATGGTTTTATGACAGTGAATCACCACTATTCTCATCTGGTGTTGCTGTTAATTGCAACTTCCAGTGTCCGTACTCTTGCTCATATTAAGGGGCAGGCATCTCTTGCTCAGACTTTTCTTTCCATTTCCGTGCCTCCGAAACACGCATGCAAGACCTCACTTGAATCGTCATCTCAAGCCGTTTAGGACGAAGTTAGATGTATCATATTTCACTCTTCGGATGTCTGGTCGTCTTGATGCAATGGCTCCTAGGACCCATAACGTGCAGTTGCACCCAGCTCCAGGACTAAAAACCCTTCACCGAACTGTATTCCAGTAGACAGTCATCTTTATACTGTAGGTTGTCTGGTCTAATTAGGCTTGATTCAGGTCGGTACGATAAAGGTTTCTATTTGCTGTCAGCATACACTCCGATAGACTGCAGCTGTGAAGCTGAAAAAGATGGATTTCATGGAGATTCGCCAGGGCCATTTGGGTCAGCAAGAAAGATTATTATCATCCTGGCTATTGATCTGAACTCCCAAGTTGAGCGACTAAGCCTGGAAGAAGCACAGTTGAGTGGCAGGTTGGGAGTCGACGCTCTATGCACACATGATGAATACGGAATTCGTCTGTTGCGTGCTGGCTCGTCTGTTCCTGGTCAGTATGTCATCTCAAGCCGTTTAGGACGAAGTTAGGTGTATCATATTTCACTCTTCGGGTGTCTGGTCGTCTTGATGCAGTGGCTCCTAGGACCCATGATGTACAGTTGCACCCAAACCCAGGACTAAAAACCCTTCACCGAACTGTATTCCAGTAGACAGTCATCTTTATACTGTAGGTTGTCTGGTCTAATTAGGCTTGATTCAGGTCGGTACGATAAAGGTTTCTATTTGCTGTCAGCATACACTCCGATAGACTGCAGCTGTGAAGCTGAAAAAGATGGATTTCATGGAGATTCGCCAGGGCCATTTGGGTCAGCAAGAAAGATTATTATCATCCTGGCTATTGATCTGAACTCCCAAGTTGAGCGACTAAGCCTGGAAGAAGCACAGTTGGGTGGCAGGTTGGGTGTCGACGCTCTATGTACACATAATGAATACGGAATTTTTCTGTTGCGTGCTGGCACGTCTGTTCCTGGTCAGTACGAACTTTCAGCACAAGCACTCACATCGAGTAACTGAGAAACCATCAGACGTAAGTCAGTCATAGACTTCGTTGGGTCATGTGGCCTTCAGTCACCGATGTCACCTTTCCCCTAGGTCACCTGAATGAATGTCTGGAGGTGCAAGCACCTCGGAGGTACTTAGCCAGTTAGCATCATATCCCTTTCCGATCCCTTCTTTGCGGTAGCAAAGCATCAAACTTGAACACTGATGTGCCACCGACGATGGTCATGATGTGGGCACCACCCTAATCTTTATCCGACGATTGAGTATGGAATTGTTGTGTTCGTTTTTTTCACTGATATCAGATGTTCAAACGACGCCGAGGCAAATTTGAAAATACGTTCAAAAGCACCAAGTTTCGCTGGCTCTATTTAAATTAGTATTTCGCATCCGATTGCTTGCAACTGTTTCGTTCGTGTTTCACAATGAAGAACACGTTCTTTTTATTTCGTACCGCCATCGTGATACGATGAAGGTTCAACGCGGCCAGCTAAGGGGCAAGGGACGACCCGGTGGTCTTTCTGGTGAGTCTACATGAGTCTCTGGATTGTACTGTACCCTGCTTGGACGGAATTTCGTACTAACAATTACTGTCGGACCCGTTTGGGCGAAGGTGGCCCTGGGTGCTGCTAGGAGAGGCCCCGAGGATTTGGTTTGGGCCACCACGAAGGAATCCCTTGTGGCAGAGTTCAGCTCACCGACCGATCACCAGGGAGCTCGAGTTGGTTCAACGCGGCCAGGTTAGGAGCAAGGGACGACCCGGTGGTCTTCCTGGTGAGTCTACATGAGTCCCTGGATTGTACTGTACCCTGCTTGGACGGAATTTCGTACTAACAATTACTGTCGGACCCGTTCATGGATGGCGTTCTTTGGAAGACGGTTGCGACTAGCCAGTTGAGTATGGAAGCACAGGAAATGGGGGAGATGTCATCGGCTGAATCAGAACCGGAAGAGAGGCACAATGGATCACCGATTGGGGATCTGTGAAAGGAGATGAACCTACAGAAGCTAGACGCATCAAAAAAGGTGGATGCTACAGCTTTGGTATAGTCACTAAAAGAACGAATTTCGTCGCAATCGGGAATCTGCTGATATCAACGATTTTATTTAATCACCTTTTCTGGGTTGTAATTAATGTAGGCGATGATTAAGATAGATGAGAAAAAGCAAGCTGTGTTCACTCAACACGGTGGTAGGGGCGTCATTGAGGTAAAAAGCGACAGAAACCGTGTGCAAACCTTGCATGCGAGCGCTGAGGGCAGTTGGTGGTTGAGAATTGACGAGTTGCCATTGCATGCAACAACAACAGTACAACACAAGTTCTTCATCAGCCCCGACGCAAACAGGTTTTGGAGGTGAGGTTGAACCCTAGTCTCATGTTTGCGGATGAGCCGATTGAGGGAGTAGACAAATTTTGTCTACCTTGACAGCCGTATCACTCCCGTTGGTCTAGCCAAAGCCGATATTTCCATCTGGATTGGGAAGGTCAGCAGCCTTCGTGAACCTGCATCACCTGTTGCTTAGGCGTGACATCAGCTTATCGGTCAAGGGTCGAGTTCACAATCTTGTGTTGCGCTCCATATTATTATACGGGTCGGAAAACTGACCACTGCGCTTTGAGGACGTCAAAAGACTTTCAGTTTTTGACCATTGATATCTTCGAAGCACTGCACGAGTCTGATGGGAACACCGGATCAGTAATACTAAAGTGCGTTGAATGGCTTTCGGAAGAGAAAACTCGCCCACGATAGATGGATTGATCACACTCCTTAGGTTTCGTTGGCCTGGTCACGGGCCTCGTATACCAGTCGATCGACTTCCTCGAAGGGCTTTTTCGCACAACTACGTGAAGAATGGAAACGAGCCAGGGGAGGTCAAACAGTGACTTGGCAACGAAGCATTAAAGCCATTACTGCCAAACTCAGTTGTGCTGGTCATTGCCGTCTTCCTGAATGCAGACCCTGAGACGGTACGCATCAATGGTTAGAGACATTGTAAAACATTGCCCAGTCTTGTCCCCAATGGCGCTCATGCATCCAAGCCATTGCCTTCAATGCTTAGCTCCCCTTTGAATCTCCCAAATTAAAACTCCACTGATGGCCCTGTATTTACGCATCAGTTATATTAGCTACCGCCTCCAATGCGCAGCTATTTACCCTACCCCCAGACCATCGGTGAACGAAACTGTAGCAATCGTAACCACTGTACGACAAGTACGTGGTCCTTACAGCTGATGATGATGGTGAAGCGAGACATGGTGGTGACAAAGTACGATACGGTTTAGCTCGAAGGCTACTCCGGTGCCACCGTGAAGGAAGTCCGTGTCCGAATGCTTCCGTCTTGCAGTGCTCCGTTTGAACACTCTGTGGCCGATGGGTACGCAGAACTGTTCACAGATGAGGAAGGTCCTTTTGGCTTCGTCCCACGTATCCAGCACGAAATTCCCCTGATGTCCAATCGCTTTCAACCGAATGGCCCATATCAGATACCGCCTCATCTACAGGATAAGATTCACAAGTAGGCGTGAAATTAGCTTAATCGAGGGACTTAACAGTAACTGATTCTCCGGTGGTCCCTGTTAACAAGGCAGATGGAAACTATCAATTTTGCATTAATTTCCACCTGAGCACCTTTGGCTCAGTGGTTAATGTGCGAACTTACTGACCAGAACGTCCGTGGTTCGAACCCAATCTCCACATGTCGACTGCCCCTATTTAGGCTTGGGCAACTTGGCAGCATCCCACCTCTCATGCCTTTTTCGGGTGGCGTAGCAGCTAGGCACTGAAACTGTTTTACGGCCGAAGGAGCGAGTGAACTGACCCCAAATCCTACACTGACCGTCTCTTCAGTCGCGGGGATTTTTATTCGCTCCAGAAATCCCGATATTTCACTTTGTTATACTTGCTTTGTTGCTACTGGCAACTGGCCATCAAGCCAGAAAATCGTGAGAAAACGGTATTTGCCATTGGGAACACCCAATATGAACTCAAAAAGACAACTTTTATCCGGTCAGGGGCACCGTCCATTTCGGAGCCTAGTTTTTCGTTTATTTAAGGGAATACAGAATGTTGGCGTGATTTGGAACCAGAATATGCCACGAATTCAAAGAACTTGTTGAAGCTTATCCGTGAGGCAGGTCTGCGCAGCAATGAAGTCAAGGCACAGCTCACTAGAAGTTCTGTGACGTCTCCTTATCACAAGGCTGGTAGGAATAAGTCGAGTCACCTCCGGAGGAACTGGAAAAAAATCAGGGATTGTTCAGTCACGATTTCAAAACTGTTCTCGGACGAGCAGAATGTTATAGCCATTTTTTAAGGTTTTCATCCCAATCACTGTCCAACTTTACGGCTTACTCCATAAAAACAAGAAGTTTCAGTTAATGAGTGAGGCCCACGAGACCTCCGAGCGTATCAAATTCAAGATGCTAAACTGGCAACTCACTCTCATCCGCTTAATGAAGTTGTTTTTCGTCGCACCGGACGCCAGTGACTGTAACACCCGTACATTACTGAGGCAGAGAGATAGGGTTATTAAGTATACCAATCACTTCTTGACTAATGCCGATCAAAAGTGTTTAGCCATCGAGAATGTTTGTTGATCATTTGGGCTGTAACTTAACTTTGTGGAAGATTATCTGATCACAGCTGTAACAATCTCCCTTTGTTTCTGTTGAAGGCTGTCTCAAGCTACCGAGCCGTCTGAAGTTTCGCAGCGTGTGGACCAGCAAGCCCGGGACCAGTATAGTGGTTGTGACTCACAACGAGCAATCAGTACGCTATGGTGATCCATCGCATTGTTGCGAACTACGAGGCACCGAAGGTGACCCTAAAAGACCAAGGACCATGTCTAAAAGTGGTTCGGTATCTTACAGTCAAGCATGACACCCTATCACCCGCAGCTCGAGATGACTCAATGGTTCGGATTGTTTTCATGACACTTTGAAAGCAACGTGTTTAGAGGTGGTTAAAGCGCGAACTTATCGACCAGAGGGTCCGCGTTCCAAACCCGACCCCGGCATCTCGAATATTCCCGTCCATGCTTGGGCCCTCGCGCTTCCTTCGGGTTGTATGATAGGTCGGCACTGAAATGGTGTTACACTTGAACGATTGCCCTATTACTATTACCCACAGACGGATGGTCTTACGAAATGCAATAAACGGACCGTTGAGGAAAGGTTGGCGAGCAAAAGAAGTGATTGGGAAGCGAACCTGCCAATTGTTTTCGTATGCTGTGCGTCGGTAAATCTTCATTCGGGTTGATTTGCGGTCGGCATCCAAGCCTTCCTGTTAATCAAAAAATCGCTTTGTGTCCAACTGTGCACTTGTCTCCGGAGGATATGGTGTGAGAAAAGGAGGAAGCACGAGAACAATTGGAAACGATACAGGAACTAACTAAACGGAAAGTAGCGGTAGTAAAGATCTAAGCATTCTCCATACGCGCGAAAGCCAAGTGGAAAGATCCTCAGAATCCGGAAAGGAGGGGACTCGGACCGCAAAAGTTAGGCACTCAGTGGCAGGGTCCGTTTGTTTTTGTTGACCCTCAGGTAATAACGTTTACACCAATAAAGACAGTCGACATCAAAACCAGTAAACGGGAGTCATCTAAGACGAAGGAAGTGGCGAATGAAAAACCCGCCGCAATGGACCGAGTCGAAGCGAAATTGTCATCGACGGTGTATATGCGAACTTTAAGGGTTGCCTAACGGCGTATACTACTGATGAAGCTTGCAGGCATTTTCTGTTCACGGTTCAAAATGCCCTCCCCGTAGTTACCCGAAATTTGAGTTAGGATTTACTGTTCTATTCGGGTGTGTTCTTTCCTTGATGCCGACTGTTCAAACGGCACACAGGAAGGTCCGAAATACATTCAAGAGCATCGAATTTCCCAGGCCGTTTGGACAAGGTCCTTCGCTTTCATGTTCGACTTCTTGCAGCCGTTTCACAGTAAAGAGTTTCACGAACGAAAGCGTTCTTCCTTCCACTAATGCCTTCCATAGCACCGCTTGACGTTCTTTATGCATGGCCAAATTGAACCGGCAAAGTAGTAGATGAGTAGTGTCCACTGATTACCTTGCTATGGATGTGGATGTTATGCTGAACACTTGCTTCCTAGTACAGCTCCAGGAGCTATCAAGATACATCAGCCGTCCAGCGGTGATGAAGTTCAGCCTCGTCAGCAAGCTATGATAAGCAGTTTGTTGTGCTGTAAGGTGAACGCGAAATCAACTCGAAGAAGATGTGGATGGAAGCCGTTTTAAGCGTTCAAGGATTGATTTGTATCCAAATTCCCGTCAAGCGTTACAGCAAGGTGAATTCTTGATAAACTCTCCAAGCAAGCGAAGAAGCACTGATGACTCATCTAATTCAGTGACAGCCTGAGAAGAATGGCACATTGACGGAAAGCTATTCCAGCGTATAGGTAAAAGCAGTGTTCTGTACTTATTTCAGCATCCTAACGGTGAAGCTGGCCAGATGAACCTAGGGCTATCGTTTGAAGGTTAGTTTCTTGCGTGAGAGAGAGGCGCGTGTGTTTCGGGGCTGCTACAAGACAGTGTTCCTTGAATGTTTTCTAAATTGGAGACGAGATTATCTCTCGGATCGAAAAGGCAAGGACAGCTTTTATCACTCTCCGATTCCTATGGTGTCGGTCTGACGTCAGTTTGTCCGTCGGGTGCAGAGTATGCACTGTGACAGTTCGATCCGTATTGCTTCATGGATCGGAAACCTGTCCTGTAGGCACGGAAGATGTACGAAAGCTGTCGTTTGATCATCGATGTCTCCAAAGCGTTGATCAGGTTTTGTTGGAACATCGGATTAGCAACTCTGATGCACGCCAGATGGTTTTAGGAAAAAAGGAACTCTCACACGATGGATGAGCTACTCATGCTTCATAGGTTACACTGGTTAGAGCATGCACTTCGCATGCCATAGGACAGTATGCCTCGCAGAATCATTTTTGTCCAGTCCTGTGCTGAGTGGAAGCGACCGAGTGGTGGACAGTCTATGACCTAACAACGGAGTATGAAAACGCTGACCCGTAAACTCTGTCAGTTTCACAAGTGCTGTCTCCTTGGATGTGGACACCGGGAACCAACTCACCAATGGTTAATGACACTTGCAGAAATAGCCCAATCACAATCATTTGCGCTCGTGCACCAGAGCTAATCGCCTTCAATACGTAGCTTCCCATTTTCCGACCTAACTCATCATTCCATCGCCTCCAATACTTGACTATGTCTCCCACGCTGTCCCATTTTTTTGGTGGCCGAAACTCTATCAGCTAGAACCGACGTACGCTTGGTACATCACTTATGGCTGATGGACTAAATTTCGCGGTTATTGATTTACCCGTGCAAAGATCATTCCCAACTGGGTGAGGTGGGAAAGAACAAATGTATAAGTGCCAAAGAATGATATCACCATAACCTGTGGTTATGGTGGAGTCGCTAGTCCTATTGGATTGCTTTAGAGATGTACACAAATGGCAGTAGATATCGCAGACTAATTGAAAACCAAGCTTGTAGGTTACTTGTTTGGTACTTATGCGTAAGATCTTTTATTGGCTTTGCATCGACTGGCATCGCCACTCCAGCTTTGAGTTTGTAAATAACTTGGTTGAACGAATTTAGTCAACTTTCTTGGGTTATGCTGGGAATTGTTTTGCATAGCAGCGCAGTACGATTGAACCACTTTCTCTGCGCTTCGCTGCTCCGTTCTGCTTTTCTTTAATAATTTTAAAGCAGTAATTCTCAACTGCACCTCATTTTCCGATAACCTCTTATCACATTAGTCAATGTCATCTGCATGAAGGTCAAGACGACTAGTGTCCCAGGTTTGAGGTTAATACCAGTCTACACCACAGAACAATCTCCACTGCGAATGACCTGATGATTCCTGTAGGTTACCTGTAGATTATCCAAAACAATGGACTTGCCGGTGAGCATATTTTCTGCTATGAATACTTAACCGTCAGCAGTTAGTCTGCTTGGTCATTCCTAAAATTGGCGGGGCTTAGCATGCATCGCCATTCTAGTTTTGTGACAAACATGAGTAGTAACTACAGGTTACAACCATGTGCTTATACTCAGGCACTCAGTACGAGGCTGTCGTTTGGTACGTTGCTACTAAAATTTTCATTATTTCATTGTTTTACGGGCCGCATGTCATTATTGTCTGCGCCTTTCGTTTTAACTTTTGATGTTTCAGTTTGGACGAGTGGAGCCGTCGTGAGGCATACTTGGAACTCGAAAGACGGCGCCGGGATGGACTACCTTTGATTAGTCCCGATCTTGTTCCCCCGGAACGCATCAAGTTACCTTCAGACGAAGAATTAGGTCCGGATTTCAAGATCATCATTTAACTTCGTCCACTTTTCCCCCCTCCCCCTTCCATAATTTGCCTCGCAAGCCAACCTGAATAGTCACTACCTATAGAGTAAGGAAAGCTGAGCTGTAAATATAAAAAACCATTTCGCATTTTCTCTGATTTAACACCAGAGTTTGGATCGGTTTTCATCTTGACATTCCACTGCACGATTGCGAAGGCGCCAACTGTAAGCACTGGGTTTACGTCTTTGACAAAAGCTGCCAGTTGTGCCCAAGTCAATTGAGAACTGTGGCTTTGTTTGTCATACATAAACGGGTCATTCAGCAGAAATAATAAACCGCTGGTGGTGTATTAACACTTTAAATACGGATTTTCCCGGTTAAAGCGGAATGGATTCACCCCAAGTTCTCCTGTCCAAACCTCCGGATGAGAACTTGAGTCTTTTGAGTGACTCTCAGGTACTTTAAAAGTAAGATAATCTCTCCACAATGATCTCTAATCCCTGCGAAGGAGTCATTCTCGGTTTGCTTTCCAAGCAACTTCTCTGAGACTAAAGCACAGCATCAGCTGATTGACGCCAGAAATAACGCTTAATCCTCTCAGGTGCCATGGTACATGAAATCAGAGTGCATTCCGGCTATTTGATTTAATTTCACATCGACTCCCTGTTACGAGCCTTGATGGAACAATTTCGGTTTTCTTCAGTTTCGTCAAACGTGTGCTGCATTTTTTTTACTCACCTTGGTAATTGCGAACACGCATTATCGAGAAATCACTGGCTAACTGATCGATATTTAGAGTGGGGTAGAAGTATAGTGGCCACCTGTGGCATGCACCGGAATATAGGGTGTATAGCTCAGTATATCAAACAACAGTATCCCTGTATTTAAAGAACTTCGCGAATCAGGGAGGAACTCAATCGTGTGAATGAGAACAACATTAGACTGATGACAGTCTTACGTTGGTTGACCGGCTGTCCAAACAGGTGACGTCCAGTAGTCACACATCTATGAACGCAAAGTCCCACATCGTATAACACCAAAGAAAAGCAACCACATGCATGTCACGTGCACGAATGGCTGAAAAGCCGTCGGTTCAACACGTATCATCGTCGTTCTATTCAAAATTTGGCTGTATCAGTCAGTTGAGAAGCTAGTCCTGCTGGGGCGTCTTCACGATGAACCATTAAACCGTGTTTCGAATTGGGATGCTGTTTAGTTCGGGTGACGGTCTGCTCAGTGTAAGCGACGTTCACCTTTCCGTCAATATGGATAGGTACGCACTAGGTGACAGCGCGTTGACAATCAAATGAATCTAACATTTCGACCCTTTGGAACATAGCACAGCCCTTGGGATGTTTCGATTGTGTTCCGCTCCCTGACTGCTCCCAGTGGCTCAGGAGTGTTTCGAAGCTGTGGCGCATTAGGTTCCTTTCGTAACACCAACGTTCCAAAAATCAAGTCCGTCATTTTTTTCAGACATCGGTCGTTTGTTTCACCATTACGGCAATAACGGCGTCTTCCCAGAGTTCTTACGGAGTAATCGTCCCAGTGCTTCCCTTTAGTGTTTGGTTCGTGCGGCCAGCAATTCCTTTCACTGCATGGTTACAGGGTACTACCCTTAGAAAGCTAGTGGATTTCTTGTTACCAGTTCCGATTTCTTCTGGCAATCCAAAACGAACGAAGAGATAATGGGGCCACGTACAATGTATCCTCCTCACAAACATACACATCAGGCTACCTCGACTAAAAACAAGTGGCAGCCAATGCACTCTTGCACGCTTTGAACTTGGGCGGAAGGTCACATACGGTCAGCGTCCGTCTTTGATTACTCACCAGGTTGAAATAAAACTCTGGGAAGTGCAGTGCTCTTGTTTGAATGTCATCAAGGAACACATTCTCAGACCGCTGCATCGATCGGGGAGTTCGGTCGACGCCATCAATGAAAGTACCTACCTTGGCGTGTACCATTATGAATTCTGGACAGTGTGACTACTGGTACATAATCAGGATGGAAATTTGCTGTCATTTTCACTTCATCTAGGTCTTCTCCACAATCGTTCGATAGTAGTCAGTGATGAATCAGGTGACTGTCTACGCGTTCTAAGCAAATACCCAACAGTTCAGTAGTCGTAAGGGCCATCGACCGATTCGAGGGAGTCATTGACCCTTGCTCTCTCAACTGAGTAGCCCCGTCAGAGTTGAAGAGTGCATATGTAGAATGCAAAGCCATCCCAATAAGCATAACATTGCAAATGTTCCTACTTTAAGGGACCAATGGCCCAAATTAACATACACGAAAGTAGAACGCACTCCAACAAAGTTATCAACAGTTGGTGCTCAGGGGAAGACTTCATTTCGTCGTGTAGGCTTTCACGATGTTAATGCTCATGCGTCTAGTAGGAACGAGGGAAATGTTCAGCTTAGCCGGAATTTCTGGACCATGGAAATTGTCACGAATGTATATGCGCTTCCATGGATTGTTTTCTTCACCTGATGCGGATAAGAATATCGGTTGAGTTCTCAGTCGGCATCCCTACCCCAACGAGCTCGCTTATGAATGCTACACCTCTACCAATGGTTTATCCACCAGGTAGTCCGTAGGTTTTTATGAGTTGAATTGGAATTGTAGAGAAGTTGTAAGAAAAGTAGAAAAATGACTACCTCGTTGTCAACAGGATAGTATTCATAAGCAACCCCCTCCTTACACTGCTAGTCCATCAGATTCCTAAAATATCTTTTACCTGGATAGTGTTTAAAGTCTCCGTCTTTCTGGCTTTGATCCGAATGGAAATAACCATAAATAACTCGCCTCATCTGATACGGGAATCTGGCTTCGATTGCTTGTTGTCACATTACTGCAGCTCTCGATCGCGGGCGCACCATTTAGCATCTAGCAATGGATTGATTTGCTTAAGTCGTGATGCACGAAGGTCATTTCGGCAGGATAGCAGCATATGCAGGGTCACGCAGCTAGACCACAGCGAAACTTTTAACCGTCTCCAAGTCTAAACGAGCCCAACTATGATGCAATGCGAAAGGTGAGGGAGAAGCGTTTTGCACATCGGATCAACTAAAAAGCATCTGTTTTTAGATGTAGACTAGATTACGTCAAAAAAGTCTATCGCTCCTGGGGTTTATACAAAGATGACCCAACAGGTGGGAATTTTGCACGTACTTATGGCCAACCAAATAACAGCGTATTGTGGAGCACTGTGACTCGTCACCTCGTTCATACATCTTAGTGCGATAAGCAATTGATAGATAGTAGCAAGGTGTGACAGTTTTCACCCAAAGGTCGACTCGGAAATGGTCGGTGTGCGCTGAACAAGAGCCAATATAATGAGTTGATATTGTCAGCACTTGAAACTGGTAATTTACACACTCCGTCTTGTTGAGAGACGCGTACCCCATCTCCTAGATGGTACTTGCCTTCAGGTTGCTTCGATTACTTCTACTTATTTCAGTGGAGAAAAACTGAGAAACGGTCCGTATAATAGAATGGCCTTTACTTGGAAGACCTCATAAAAAGGGGCTGTATTGAGTTTCGCGTGTGAATCAACCTGGGAGATCGCGGTGTATCGATGCGGCACGCATCTAACCTTGAGGCACTGTGTAAAAACATACGCGGTGGGGCGTAAAAACCCCACGACATTGAATAATCGAAGTCACAGCAGGTTGATCCCCTTCTGCACTAGCGGCTAAAGGGCGCATATGGGCCACTGGAAGGAAGACTGATGGCAGGTTCGCGCAGTCAGTCAAAATGGGAACCCATCGAAAACGGGATTCAACTACCCACCACATGTCTAAATGCATGTCAGAAATCCGAGTACTGAGACTATTGATCGGTTAACGAGAACAAGATTCAATCTGAACAGTCGGTAATTAGCAGTGAATTCCGACCAAGATCACGCACAAAGAACAGTTGCATACATCATAAGCCCGAATTTCGAGGGAGAGGTGTTGGGTTATGATGATGAAGCCAGATAAAGACAGGGACAGTGCCGATAAAGCAAAGTGACTAGGCATTGTTTGTAGTGTCTTGACAAAGAAAGCAGATTTTTGCGGGGAATGCACTCATTTGCGAATTATTTGGTTCTCAACTGAATCTCTCGCTTATAATGCTGTTGTTCAACTCATTATTGGTGCAGAAAGAGCGTCTCGTGTTTTAGTTGGTACGATATTCGAGATATCACGGTGTTCTTTCTTGACTGAACTTGCTATCCATAAGGTTGCTGAAAACCCACCGACAGCCCTTCGTACCAACTGAAATATGTGGAAGTCTTTGTGCAGTAGTCACCTGGATTTAGTTGGCTGTCCCATGAGACCTAAATTAGTGTGCATACGGATGTAGTTGGTGAATCCCATCCAATTTGGGCTCAACTGTAACATCAAGTTGACGGAAGAAAACTCAGGGATTGTGCCTATTTGGTGAGCCCGAAAGATATGGCGAAACCGCTCTTGGGTTGTCAGAGGGTTTTTAGCAACCTCATAAGTAGCATATCCCAACAAGAAAAAGCAGTTCAGGCTTAATGGATTGAATACAAAAGTTTACTTTTATATTCCGAGCCAAACGTTTAGATGTTTCGGACCGGAAGATAGGTTGTGATTGCTTAGTGTTTGTTTCATCGTTCTGTCGAACAAACAGTCGATGGTGTTCCATTATTCGTAAAAGATTTCCTTCCCTACAAAAAACACTTTCAGGCCAAAGGAATTAGCTACATTCTAAGGCCGGTTTGCTCGCTTTAGCCCACCGCGAGAATGCATGCTGATGGAGGTTGCATAAACTAACCCCAGGTGTCCAGTTCACCCCTACGGGAGCTGATCACCATTCGATTCCTCATTAAGTACACTACTTCGGTTGGGAATGAATAACATAGTGTATTTGTTTTCACCATTTGCAAAATAGTTTGAATGTAATCGATCACGCTGACTTTTGATCAGATTTCTTATAAGTAGTGAAACCGATCTGAATCTATCCACTTAGCTTACAGAATTGAACGCAGGAGACCATGCTTTGCTCTGCCTTGGTCTGAGCCCGCCAGAGTGGTACAGTAATTCGGAATAGCGGAAATCTTCATTCAATTCGAATGACGTTTTACTTTTGAACGAGGCTAACTGGAACTGCTATTGTGGTATCTCATCAAATTGAGCGCACATACGGCGGTATGGTGTATGCCCCTGGTCTTCTCGCAGCTCATTCCAGCTGTAAAATGTCATGAAATCACTTTCGGTCTAGAGGTGTCAAAACTTTCATCTCATGCTACACAGAAACACTTCCTCTTTCGTCCAACAAATAAAGAGTGACTTTCTGTCAGTGAAACGCGCGAGCACCACCTGGGTCAACAGCCTCAGGTTCAGACAGCTGTCGGTCTCTTCCGTCACACAAAACCTCAATGGTCGATGGGAGGGATTTCACGTCTGAAAACAGGTCGGGATCGTCTTGATTGTACTTCAGGCGCTTGTTGCTATGATACCAAAACCACCTTTCTAAATGGAAGATGTTGCATCAGTGAACAAGACTCACATCAGCGCTGCTTCAGCCTGTTGACTGCACAAGTGCACTGTAGATAATGACATTGAGGTCATATGCGAAGATAGACGCCTTCTTGTTTCAGCAAAATAGGACTGTATTTTCCAAAGGTAAATCTGCCTCATGGAAAACAATTTACTATCCCTTGGTCATGCTAGAATGGTCCCTTCTGGAAACTGTGTTAACCTTACTCTGGAGGCTCCGACCGGAAATTCACCAAGTGAACAGTGCTGTTTCATAAGATACATTTTAAACAAAGGGAATACTATAGTGCGGCTCACTTAGTCAGTTTCGTAACAGGCAAAGGAGACTCGTTTCAAAGGTGTAGATCCTTGGTTCCATTCATCCCTCTGAACAACAATGAAGCAAGAAGAGAGTTGGTGTGGGATGGTGTCATTTCAAGCGCTGTTGTCAACTAGATAAGACTTATCTGTACTTTCCTTTACTAGTTTCTTAGGTACGCGTACTGCAGCTGACAGGAACTTTTGAAATAATGCCACAGAGCAGAAACTGTCTTCTTCCGCCGCCATTCGGATAACAGATCCGTCAATCGTGACGCCAACGATTTATGATTCATGTAATTGGTCCGACTATGTGTTAGTTCCTTATCCTCTTAGATCATTTCATGACAGTAAATTTTCCTCTCCTGAACGGCCTCACGGAAATCACCTAACTAACGCTTCGGTATGTTGCTCACTTCTGTCCAACCGGAAAATAAGTTGGTTACCCTACGGAGTTGTCGAGTTCTTCTTGAACTTTGCCGGTAAATCATTCCTTTCTCCCAGTGCTGTGGTACTTCTGGCTTTTATTTACTCCAACGTCTGGGCTTCGGATGAAGTGGCTCGCCAATACGTACCAAGTGTCATGAGTCTCCGTATCCTTAGAGTGCGTATTCGTGCGTTCTTTTGCTTGGGTGTCAGTAGAGCGTGGATTGGCGTGTCCTTCCCTATATAAACTTCACTCACCTACAGAATTTAAGTCAAAAACCAAGAGCTTACATTTGTCAAGCCTGTGGATAACTGCACCTTTACGTTTTACAGGTATGTGAACAACCGACCACAACTGTGCTAGCTTTCTTGGATTACTTTCTGAAGTCAGTGTTTGTTTAGGTGAAGCGTAACTAATGAAATTGATGTGCGTCAGTCTTCGGGATGTGATCAGCAATTTCTTGAGGACTACCAACATGGGACACAGCATTCTTCTGGACTAAAAGCTGAAGACGGGAACATGGAGGGAGGCCAGATGAGTAGTTCACCGTTTGTTATACTGAATAAACCTGAATTGTAGCGTGTATAAATGTCGGAGACTGGTCAAACTGGTGAGTGAGACTGATCACTCCTTCAAACGTGAGCAGCAAACACCCCGGTTGTTTAGCGAACCGTTCGCCATTTGAAAAACACCGGATGGGTCTGGCGCACACATGCAGTTGTTTTTCGAATCCCCCTGCCCCAGAGGAAGGAGTTCCGCTACATCTAATCAGCACCATTTAGCCGAATTTTTCTGCTGTCTTGCACTTGGCCTGCATTGCGTAAGGACGTAACAGTGTTTTGACGGAAAGCAATGCCCAGATGTATTTATTTCAGTGCCGTTTTAAGGTCTAGACACTTTTATCTGGACTATTTTCGCTTAGTGGTCATCTCTGAACTTCCATTGAATTTGGATACTGTGAAAGCTTCAATTTCACTCTGGTCTTGGATGCTGAGTCCCTTAGCTTTCAAAACCCACCTACTCATGGCCTAGCAGTAGCGTAAAGCGAATGCATCAAATGCAACCGATGCAGTGTCTGTGGGCCATGGCACCGGGTCAAATAGCACACGACTTAACTTGCAATATCCGTCACCCTGAGATGTGTGCACCATGGTGCGGACATTCAGCGTCTTCTGACTTGAGACGCACAGCTATTAACAGCTGACTGATTCTCACCCATGCATATCAGTTCGCCACTATGCAGTCATGCTGAGGACGTGAGCCTCTTTAGTTCGGCCTAGTAAGTGCATAATTTAAACTGATTATTCATCATGGTGGTGTCAGTCGATATTAACCGTGCTGGTCATGTTGTTTGATTGCAGCGAAATTATTTGGACGACGATTCTTATGACTTGGAACCGTATCATCAAATGCGGTTAGTACGTACCAGAAGGTTCCCTTATCCAGTGACAAATGTACCATAATTTGTTATCCCCACCCCCTCTCGACTACATTCTGATAACCCGACAGAATCCACCGTTAGGCGTCTAAGAACTGATATAAGCTCCAAAACTCCTTTCTGTACCTCCAAGTTGTTTTTACTAAACAGGTGAACGAATCCCGAAGAACCGTGTTTACCCTAGGCCTTCTAAAACAGGATGAAAAAGTTAACCGTAAGCACTGACTTCTCCTCTTCAATAGAGATTCTGTAAAAAATCGGTGGATTGGTTGCTAGGCCATGTTTTGATGACATAGGCTTTCCAGCGGAAGCTTCTTGTGAGTAGACAGTGGCTAAAAGGTCTGCATAAATCCCCACCCAGTGTTGATTCCAATGACGGATTCTGTAGACCACGCGGAGGTTAAGCTGATCCGTACCAACAATACGCAGATACACTACTGTGGCTGCATAGATGATGCCATTATTCTATGCTACTGATAGAACGCAGGTAGTCGAACAGACCGAATCCAAAACACAAATTCGCCAGTTGCTTGAGCAATTTCCACCACCGCCACTATTGAGTTGCACCATCCCAATTTATTTAATTGCTAGGAAGCTAGTCATCATCAAATGCCCAAAAATTCAAGCTCGCTGTTGCGATGTAATCTATCGTCCTCACCAAGGTTTTGTCGAACCACCGTTCATGACGAGCTCACTCGGAGAGGAAAATGAGGCAGCTGTAAAGGGGCATGAATTTTAACCTCAAAACAGTCATGCATATAACTTCTGGTAACCAGAAAGTTGGAAGATTACACACTAAAGGCTTTAAGAAATGGCCGAGAAGACTTACAAACCTGACGATAGCAGGTGGGAATGAAAGGATATGGTCTTTGTTCTTGCAATAATGTTTAGGTTGACGTTACTTCTGCCATTTCGGCTATCGGGACTAACCAGCTTCTCGGACTTCTCCAATCGCAAGCAAGGTGGTTGATGGTAAGGTTATTAGATGCCAGTCCAATGTTTGTTCTAATGGTGTAGTCTGTGGACGTCTTTCGGACGTAGGCACTCAGCAAAGGCCTTTAAATCCGTCTAGGCTTTTAGCTGGCCACCTCGTTGATCTTGTGACAATTTTTTGGCAAGAACGGTTCTTATTACGTTGGTGTCTATGTGGCAAGGACTTCATAATCGCAGTTATTCGGGTATCTTCTTCGAGAAGGGTGACATCAGAGCGCTGACGGTTGCTTATCGAACCACTTTGTTCGATAAGCAGTAATGTCATTTTTCAAAAACCTCCACCTTACGAGTACAGGAAACCTTCGTCGGAAATGTTTTGTAAACATGAAGTGAAACAGGTTGGATGGCACACTGCTAGGTTCATATGTAAGTTTTCAGCCTGGTTTCGCTTCTGCTTCGCAACTGTAGGACAGCACTGTGGACCTTGTCTAGGCGAATTGACGTACACTATGTTTCAAAGAGTATACATATTCCAGCGTAGCGCAGTACATCGCAAGTGGTCAATCATAGTTGAGAATGACAAAAAAATATTGGTTTCCCAGGTTTTCATTCTATGTTGACGAACGGCGTATACCGACGGATCCTGTTGAACACCTGTTGCAGACTGTTGATCTACGGCAAAGAAAACAAGGTTCATAAATCCCATCTCCTGATCAAAATGCTCCCTGAAAGCTTGCCACAGCATTCAGTCAAGTTGAACAGCATAGGTGACAATGAACAGCCATGCTGAACCCAAGGTAATGAGTCAACCGACGCACAAGTCTGTCAGTTAACCTACTGAGATAAGATAGCAAATTCCTTCCTCGTGCTGTGAAACGGATATGACAAGTTTGGGTTTCTACTTGACAGAACATGCTACTCAGCAGGTCGCTGAAACTTCTTCCCAAGCTCCCTGACAGACTTCGCTCTTTTTCGGGCTTATCAGGCAGGCGCGGACCTCGAGGTTTCTTTGATCTAATGTTGTACATGAAAGCGAATTTTACGTTGTTGACGAGTTACACACCAACTTGATTTTAACGGGAGATTCAACAGGATTCAGCTAAATCTCTCGTTTGTGGTGTTCTTATTCGATATCCTTAATATCGTAGCAACTGAAGCACGAAGCAGCTTTGCGCAGCACATTCAATTGAAGACTATCATAAGCGAGAGATTCAGGTTGGATTTAGATACTGCGACTCAGTTGCGATTCGGTTAAACTTCTCTTTAGAGCCAAATCAGTATAACTGAATGTAGTTCGCTAGGGTTGATGTTTTTGGTGTTGTTTAGCGTGAAATTCTATTCTCTCTCTCAATCATCTTATATTCTGGGGATTTTCTACAAATGCTGCTTACTTTCGTATACGAACCACTGACGGTTCTTCGAATAACGAAATAAATTTATTCAACTCAGTACTGATTCGAGTAAAGACGGATGTTGCGAGAAATTGTCAAACCATAAGGAAACCCCTAAAACTGGGATGTTTACGATCACCCTTCTTGACAAGTAGCAGTTGGTCATTTGTTACACAGTTACCTTCCACTGGACACTGGCAAACCCCTAAGAATGCTTTCTTATACGGAGGACTAGCTAAGTTAAATGTTGCCCATCGACTGAGACGCTTTCCCTAACTAACCAGTTGGACAAAATGACTCTTGCACAACCTTAAACCGACGAAACACTAGGTAGCATCAGCAGACACTACATCGCCCTCAAATTTACTGGCTTTCTCCTGATACTACAGATCTCTATTACATGGTACTTATTTCCTTTCATCCTCACTAACATCATGATATTCACTGACGTCTTTGACTCGTACATATTTCGTAATCCAGTCGTTCTATGTACTGCTTTCATAGCCGATAACTGCGACAAAACCAATTTGCAAACTCCTGTGCTTACACGACTTTTCCGATTCTTCAGAAGAGCGTGGTAAATGAAGTCACTAACGTATGCATCTCGAGTAGTGCTTCGAATCCCTTACTTTGCCCACGCATCAATCAAGTGTTTATGGAGGCACGATGCGATGATTCATGAGTGATTTACCTCAACTGGGACATAACAAGACTGGTTACGTATCTGTTTGATAATAAATCTCTTAGCGTGGATAGCAGCGCCGCACAGCCTTTGTAAGATGAGTTGGTGAAACTCAAGTGGACCTCTCGAATATGATGCACTCTAACCACAAATAAAACCTGCCTCAAGATCAAGAGGTCGACGTATTTCCCCTGACACGGCATACTACTTATAAGGCTTCTAATCTGGTTATTTGCTTGTTAGACTGGCCCCATAAGTAATGTTGCATGAAATAAGGCCACTTTCAAGAGGTCCAGTGCTTGTTCCTGACGTTTAATGATCTCTGTGGAGGCAAAGCAGCAGGATATGATACTTGGAACAGAAATGACAAGTGATTTCAACCCAGCCAACCTGCTTACTTCCATTTGCCAAAGTTGAAGGTGGACGAATTGTTCACTCCCCGGAGCCAAGTTTGGGTGGATATTTACTCATTCTAGTTAGATAATGATATAACTTTACCAAGCTATCATGTTACCGGAAGAAAGCACTAGGACTGAGATAATGCCAGGTTATCGTAGCATAGCCGATAGAAGTTCAGATTCCGGGATTGTTTTGGAACCACGGCACTTCAGGTAAGCACGTTCGGTATCTCGGGATCATTCACTCTAATGGCTACAGTTCGATATTATTTCTCTTGAGACTTTGTCCATGAATAAATTGGTTTCCGCACCACACGGATAGAAATTAAAGCCGGCCTGTTTTTTATTACAGGGTCAGAATGGACTAGTCTTTTGCAAGCTTCTCAAAACGGGCCCCCTGGTCCTCTATCATGCTGTTTGCGTGAATGGTACAGCATGAACGGATCCTTCAACCACTCTTATGATTAAGTTGAAAACGGTGTAACCAGTGCCGTCGTGTAGGAATAATTACCCTATCCGCACCCACAAAGCTGGAAACGAATAAGCTCACTTTGTGATAACTGGTGTGTGGCAATCCTGGAGAAAGTTTTATGATGAATAAGCTGTTTGCTCAGCGAGTAAACAACCTCAGGATACAATGAGATGCGACCGTTTGAGAACCAACCTTGACAGGCTAATCAATCAACCAAATTAGGGTTATTTTGTTTCAAGGGTTCAGAGCGTTTTTTCGTCATTGTGACCAACGTTTCCGGCGTTTCAAACACCGCTGTACTTTCTAATGCACAGGACGAGCAGAGTGTGATGGATTGTGTCAGCATCCCGACTAGTCGTAACTCACTTGTGGAGCATGAGTTGCCTGTTCTGGCCCCAGATGTTACCCGCATGAAGCCAAATGACTTATGTGTTGCTGTTTTTTCTTATCATTGTCGTTGGAGCCTACCAGTCTGAGTGAAAACATGCTGGCACTTGCATTATCTTGGGCAATAAAACTTTTGCAATCGGAACTAGAATTGATACGCACCTGCATCTGTCTCCACGTAGAGTAAATGCGTCAAAGTACCTGAGCATAGTTGATAACGCACACACTAAAGGAGACTTTGCTTTCACTCCAGGTGGTGAGGATGCCCTCGTGGAATTATAGGGAGACGTCATTTGGCACCTGGTACCGCCAGACACTTTGAAACTAATCGGTATCCAGATGGCAAGCTAAGAGTAGAACCTACCAACAGACTGATCAGTAAATTTTGTTTTGCTGTTTCATTAACTCACCAGCACAGCTACACTGACAAGCGAGGACGAAAAAATGTTACCACCGTCAGCCTGTCTTGTAAGGCCCCACCTCCACGGTGTCGACTAAAGGTTTGGATTACTACTGTCTCCATAACTTTAGAACGCTAGAGTTTTCGAGTTTTATCCGTGTAAGCAGAACAACAACTTTTACATCAACACCGACCTTGTGTAGAAAATGATTTGCGGCCATTTAAATCCACACTGATGACGACTGTCTAGCTAGTAAAAATCGCCCTGGATGAAGGTTACCAAGTGGTGTTCGGACATTTCCACTCATGCGTGTTCTGACCTCTGGTATGCAGTTCAAGATTAGCTTCAGAGAACTGCCCCACTTCGGTTTTGCGTTAAATTTAGCTATACTTGCCGAAATGCTCGCGAACCCTCATTCGGATATATCAGGAAGGTAAGATTCCTGAAAGCAACCACTGAACGCCCGAAATCTACTGAGACCCTCACCTCTGCTAAATGTTGACCAGACAGACAACGCCCCCTCAATATACAGTGCTTCACAGCCTTGTATCAAACCCAGGCAGCGCGAGTCAGCGTTGATCAAGATCAGACAGCGTTCCCGCAATATGCAGCGCGTCGCAGCCTTGTACCAAGGCCAGACCGCGTGCGTCAGCATTGGACCAAGTTAGACAGTGTCCCTCCAATAACTAGCTGGAGACCGTTGAGTTATCGCACTCCCACGCACTCACGCTTCCGCACTCGCTTGTTCGGAATATAGCTGTTGTGTTCCCTTCTGTGAGTCTTTTTTTCGGCATTAGGTACTGGAACGGGTCAGCAGTCAGATACAGCAGATTGGCGACTCAGCAGACATAACAGGATAGCAATTTAGACAAAGTTTATAAAAGGAATGAAAATACCCCCCCCCAGAATGTTCAGTATAAAGCTTGATAATGATCATATGTTTGAGTCCGTGACGTATTTAAGTGTTACCCAATGCTTTCAGGCTCAAACTGGCTGCATGCTAAAACAGTGCTGAACATGGTCGTTGGCTTGTTCGCTGAGCTGGGCAATTTGATTGCAAACGCTTCATCACCAATCGAGGTGATATCATCAGTGCTTTATTGGGGATCGTAGTGGTGCGTAGCGATGAGTTGGTGGCTGTGCGTTGAGCGTTCCAGAGCAACCAATGGAACCGCCCGACCAAACAACTAATCGTGGTCAAAGGTCAGCCCCGGTTAGCAACACGTGTATTAACACACACGTAACACTACTCGATGCACAACCACCAACCCATCGCTACGCACCACTACGCTCCCCAATAACGCACTGATGATGTCACCTCGACTGGTGATGAAACATTTGCAATCAAATTGCCCAGCTCAGCGAACAAGCCAACGACCATCTACGCTACCTGAGCTACCAACATTTTCCTCTATAGAAAACAGTGCTGAACAATTTGAACTGTTTTTATGTCAGCGTCTGGACAACATGGCTCATGGATCTTTCTGTTCCAGGATATTTCGGCCCCAAATAGAGCTGTCAAGTAACGTTCCTGGCTCAGGTACACCTATTATTTATGGAATAATGAAGTTCGAACAAAACTTCCTGTATGAAGTATTTTACATCAAATTCTTTAGAAAAATTGTAGACATGTAAAAATGGAGTGACAAGTTTGCTGACCTACATACACAGCAGACTGGACAACAATCCCACGGGCCAAAACTTCAGTTGTGGCTTCAGCGACTGCAGCCCAGGATAAACTGTCTGGGGAAAGGACAGATGCTGAAATCTTCCTCCTAATTTTGTGTACAGTGGTCATGGTGATCAAACCAAACGGTGAAATCAGATCAAATGGATTGCCTCAGTGGCTACATGAGGCGATATTTGGTATTCCAGGGAATAGTGGCGAACTTTGAGCACGTTAAACGATACAACCTTGTTTGCTTTAGGTTCATCCTCATTCACACGAGTCAGTTTGAAGTCCTTGTCACTATTCTTGCACTTAACCGATGATATCATCTGACTGAAAGAAAGTTTACCCCCTCTATCCACATTAGGCTGTTTTTCTTTCAAGCATGACATTCCAGCAATGTCCTATGCGAGTTTGACTTTCAGATGTGTTGAAAGCTGCTCATGCTGACAGTTTTTTTGGAATGCCTTGGGAAGAACTTTTATGGCCTAGGGTGAACTGCCGGGGGTCGAGAATTTCACAAACGGGAGAGCCATTTGGGTCTCTCGCTAAAATCAAAGTAATTTGCAACTGAGTGTAATTCATCAGTGACTTACTTTCTTCCGCGGATGAGCAAAGTTCATTTCGGTTGGAAGGTAGCTGTCGAAGAGGATTACGTTTGATTAACTTGTCCAGTTGTTTCTTTTGAAAATGGGGATCAATGTACGTCTTTCCGACATTCCATTCAGGCAAGTAGCCGAATATAGTCAATTTCCTCGAAACTTTGTACCTTGTTTGTACATACTTTGTCATAAATATCCGGACAGAGGAATCGGTAAGAAACTTGAAGGACGTTGCTTCCAGTGCGCTTCCAGTGCTTCAATATATTGATCATCAAGATTTTACCAAGACCCCGTCGCCATTAGTTTTTACGAGTATTCATCACCACATAAGAACGCTCCTCTTTGACAAAAAGCATCACTTTTCTGAAGAGGTGCTATGTAGCCTGGCCTGCGGAATGTACTTTGACAGCAACTTAATTTCGTCCCAAACTGAAAAGGCCATTGTGCATGCCGAGCAGGTGATGAACTTTACAACACCTGTGTAGACAACGCCAAACTGCCATCATCATCGGTTCCGGAAACAAGGCAGCTGGAGGGCTGCGTACTTCTAAAGTATACATAATTATACGTCTAACCAACACCTGTCAGTTGCGCAACTAATAGTTGGCGTTCATGTGGCATGCACTTTCCACTCGTCTCCAAGACGAATGTCTGCCTCAACTATCTATTTCGATCCAACAGATGTGAACACTTTCCGCAGTGAAACTGTCATTGGGACAGGAGATAGAAGGAAGCAGGCAGATGCGACTGCGAATAGTGGGACGAAAAACGCAACCGGGTCGAATAAAATTAAAACTTTCAAGGGAGCCAATCTGAAGATTTCAGGGTTTATTATTTGCCCGAATTACCGAAACGTTACTGTCTGCCAAAGCAATTCTCAAGAAGCCAGGGGTAACTATGTTTCTTCCCTTTAGAACAGTACCTCGTTCTTTAGCTGGAAAGTAACGTTTCCGTCCATTATAGATTTGACACCATACCTGTTCTGAAGTGGGTATACACAGACACACTCTTAGCAAGAAGCCTTCGGAACTCAACTAGGATTTAACTGAGTTTCCCGCCAAAAACAAATGGGTGTGAAAATGAGTATAGTTGGCCAATTTCTTACAACTTTTGTTACAATGGTATTCACGGGCTGCACCTACCTGATGAACCCGAACAACGGCGAAACCAGTCCTGGGCTGTCGAACACCTTTCAGCAACCTCCTGAGTAGTGTGCCTTCAAGAATGCATACTGCAATATCTTGAATATCGTACTCACTGAAAAATGAGGCAGCCTTTCTACAGCACATTCAGTTGAATACTATCATAAACGGTTGACTCAGCTGAGATTCAGCTGAGCCTCTCTTTAAAACCAATTTGGTGTGTATTTCACGAACATACTTTACATTCTTACTTTCGTTTGTTGGCACCCGGTATCCGTTACTGAGCCAAAGCGAATTTTACTAGTAGACAAAGGTCACCAAAGTGGGACATGATTGAGACTATGCTTGTTCTGGATGACATGAAATCGTAACCAAGCTCTGCCGCTCAATTGCGCGTAGAACTCGCTGCCCATCGGTACTTGGTTGGTTCGGCCGAGGTAAACTAGTGACATGAAAATATCATCTACCAAGTGAAACCGACCGCAGGCTCTGGAGTTGTTGATATGTCTACCAGGCAATTTGAACCACGAGTTCGTTAAGGTTTGGTCAAACGAATTTGGTTGCTCTTAGACATTTCGATCGAAGGATACAAGTCCTAACAAAAACTGTCTTCCCAAGTTTATTTTCAGTGGGATATCCTCTAGGATTCAAAGACGCTGTTTCCCACAGTGAGGATTCCTCTCAAGACGGGACGCTCTCTGTACGTTTACACAGGCCTCCTGCTCAAACAAACAGAAAGAAATTTCACCCTAACGTGACTGAGATATAATTAGCCTGTCAGCCGGAGACTATCACCTGGAGAACGCGTTTCCTTTGGACAATGATTTCGACTGGACTCCTTCAGGTTCCAGTGGTGCTCTTTACCAGGATGAAATCTCTTTCCTTATGCTTTTGGACAAATGGCACAGTGCTTCAATAGAATAAAACACTGAATGGGGTGTGTACGATCCTGTGCTAAGGCAGTGATCTCAAAGCATGGAATTGGTTGATTAGCCTAAACGCACGATCTAGGTGTCCTATCTGACGTGCAACATGTAGTTTAATTCAACGACGGACGGTCAGTAATAATTGCGGCAAAACTGAATTCCACGAACTTCACCTGCGTTTGTTCAGCAGTCACAACTGGGCAGCAAACAATATATTGAATTAGGCGTGGGCAGACAGTATAGATAGGTAGACCGTGGTTCAATAAGAAATTAACAGTAAATAATGAGCAGAATTAAAGGAAAGCTTACAGCTAGATTGAACCTTGGGCAGTTAGCAACACAGGATGGTACAGAAAGGACAGTGTGCTATCGAACAAATTAAACGGAAAAAATCTTGTGCAGTTCCAGGTGGGACAAAATGTTCAACAATAAACCCAGAAATTAATGTGAACAAATCGAGTCAGGAAAACAGTTAATATAGAGTCAACCTTGTATAAAATAGAATAATTCAGTGTTGAAACTTGAACAGTCACCGGAAGGGTGATGAATTAGTCTGAGGAATAGGAAAACAGATATTTACGTCACGTGATTAACAGGGTGTTTTCCTCGATTTTTTCCTGACTCAACTTTGCCAGTTTGAACGTTTGTTCATTTTTCTTATGGATACGGGTTAAGACAATTTTCTTCATCGTATGCTTACGTCAACAGTCCCATTAGATTTCTTTTTTAACCTTACTTGACGACAAATACACTCCTTTGCAAATCAATTTGGTTTTCACGGGAGACTCAAGTGAATCTCTCGTTTATGATGTTCTTCAACTGAATGTGCGGTCTCAAGTTTCAGTTGGTACGATATTCGAGATATCACAGTATATTTTCATAAAGAAAACTACCCCCAAGAAGGGCGAAACCGGTCGTGGGCTGTCAAAGAGTTTTCAGCAACCTTGTGAGCAGTTTCCTTTATCAAACCTTGACAATTTATCCTCGCACAAGGCAGGAAACAGTAGTTTCGTTACGAATTCCAACCACTCCTTTTGTGTTGGTCTGGTGCTTTGTCCAAATGCCCGGAGTCACAATCCCTTGGTCTGAAATGCCCAAGACCAAGAGTTGTAATTCCATCCTGTAAGTCAAACGGGATTTTCCCAGTCATCAAAAGTATGAAGAAGGTAAGGGTATGAAGAAGATAAACCATATGCCTTGATAGGTATTGTCCCTTATACCATTCATACTCATTCAATTCCGTTTGGTGTTGACGTTTCAGGAAAATACCCAAAAAATACTGATTGTCTCAATGGTGTGACAATTCACCTATTCACCATCACGCCATCCTCCCTATAGCCTCAGAGGTACGGCCACTTATATTAGACTCAGGAACCCTCGACTGAACGAAACGATAATTATCGTCAAGGTCAATCTGACTCTTGTTCAAACTATCCCATAATTATACCACTTGATGAAACTTCGCGTGCCTCACTAGTCCAGGGGATTAGGTTACCTTCTCAAAGTAAAGTAATTATCTGAATGATCAGTAACTGCAGAAAAGTTTTCCAAGAAATGAGGATGAGCACCAATTTATCGATCCATGCACCTTCAAATGTGAATACCCAAAGGTTTTCTTACTTATTGTTATTTAGTCATGCTACAGCATGACTTTTTGGTTTGGCTTTTTGGTTACAGGCAGAAGCACTTTTGCGACTTTCAGTTTCGTAAGCGAATAAATGAAAGAAGTCCTCCCGAACGATGTTGAAAGAAATATATGGCAATTTTCTGGCATTGAAACACAGCTTTGTCACACCTTCTGAGAAGAGAAATTAGGGATAATTCTGTTTGTGATTTATTCACTGCGTGTTCATTGAGCTGAATGCCTTGAGAAATCCGTAAGCGCTGAATAGGTCTGGGACCGGGACATTCATCAGGAGATTCATTCGAATCTGAAATTTCTTGAGCCAGATTTTTATGTGTCATAACGATGTGGGCGAATGCATTTTGCCTCGGCACCAAACCCACCAACCAATCCAATCAGGCCAACAGATCAGTTTTGGCGGGCATGCTGGTTACCCGATAAATCGGTGCTTTCATCATTGAGAATGTCATCCACCTGGAAAAACCTGTTTTTCGCCAAAGTACAAATCCCCTTCAGCAACACCCACAGGAATCTAAAAAAAAAAGTCAGAGTACGATAAGGCTTATGGTTAAAATCTGTTTGATATTGGCAGGCATCACATTACCTGACATCGTACAGTTCTCGCAGCGGTGGCAATTACTGCTTCACGTTAAATAGCAACTCGGATCCGGTCGGACGGTCTCACAGTTGGTACGTGATATTTTTCAACTACCGGTTACTATGCCATCGTCGAAAGTCCATAAGGGAAATGATCACGCACACCCGGACGATCACTACTTAATTTTTTCTGAATGACAGGTAGATTATTTTCAGCAGGAATCCCATTCGTTCTGATCTAGACAGGTTGGTGCATGGTGTGCAAATGAATGTAGCTTGGTTCCTTACGTGACCAAGGTGCTATTTGTTAGTTGTCTGTTTCCAGAGATGCCTCCATCCGCTCCTTGCCTATTTTAAGCCAAGATTTCGAATAAATTACTTTGTTGAGGGCTGATTACTCTCCCCATGTGAACCAGATCTCATGAGGTTAATCGGTGAGTGATGAAAAACACACCAGCACGCAGTGGCAGTTATTCATTCATCTCTGTCTGAATAAAACTCACCGTTGTGTTGGCCGCCCAGTTGTGCTTCAAAGTGGAATGAGCTAAAGATCCGAAAATGCTTAGGAAACATATCTTCTCTATTATAATTTTTTAACCAAAAACAACATAAAGTCTACCCTAGTTCATCTTCATCGGAGTCGGTACGGAGTCACTGAAAACAGGCCACCGCCACTTTACACTGGCCACTGGAAAGTACTACCAAGAAAGATTATGCCGGAGTGAGTGTTTACCAAAATTTTATCGCTGCTCCGTAAGATAGCTTGGTAAGATGGCTTTCTGGGGGAGGCGAACTTCAGTCAAATCAGTGAGTGTGTTGGTGGAAGCTAAACATGAGAAATTTCTCGGAATACTGGAATATTGTAAGGACTTTTCCAGACAACAGCCAATGACCTTCATGGTCAACCACAGAGTGTACATCAGCACCATCACAAATCGATCATATAGTTAGGTAGATTGACCGAATTCTCAGCTGCGTAGACCTGGCGCTATAACATGGGTCAATGTCGGTTGACAAAAGGTCAGTCAACAAGACCTCAGAAGCCGTTGCACCGACTGGAGCTGGAAAAAATGCCATGAGGGCATCATCCGTTACTAAAATGAGTGACAAACAAAACAAAACAAGCAGATTTATTCAGCGAATGCACCTATGGTGGGTCGTCGATGAGTTTTCATCAACCTCGTGAGCATCTTCATTCAAGAAGGTAGATTTTTTGTTTGAAGGGCGAATCACGTAGCAATTTGTGAATTTGGTAGTCAGATACACTTCACTTCAAGAACACTATTTATGGTGTCATGTAAGATTTAGGCGATTATGTTATGTCCCTTGAAGCTAGAAACCAGAGCGGTGGAATTGTGTTTTCCGACAGAGTTCTCCCTCTCTATAATAACCTATAAAACGCATATCGAAATCGGTAGTAGCCAGTCGGAGAGGTAATCGTTACTGGAAGAGACACAAGTTGCAGGAAGTAGGCTGATGGTGTTTGTGCAGACAGATAGGTTTTATCTCCTAATCCGTTCCATGACGGCCCCTCCGGTCTACAACCAAATGCCACCTTGGGTGGGATATCAGACGGCTTTTGTGCAACACATTCAGCTGAAGGATATTTGTTTCTGTTGTGTCCTCTGTTAACACTAGCTTAGTTTGCACATCACCGTTTGTCCGTTACCGGTATTTTTGTCTATTTCCTGATTACCAGTTGCACTTTTCCCACATTAATTGCTGGAGTTTTAGATCAGCCTGTTTAATGGAAAAGGACATCGTCATTTAGTTACCAACATTTGAGTGTGACACGCTTGGTAGGCCAATCACACTTTGAACTAAGGAGTCCATAAGGCACGAACTCGATTGACTTCGGAATGGTAAGTGTGAAATGAGTCGAAAAACATCACAGTTGGTCTTCAGGCCTCGGATTCTATGTTGAACTGGAAGCGTGCTAATTGCTCTTCTGACAGTGGTCTCTTCAGTGACAATGACACTTATCTGACGGTTTGGTTTCCACACTTTATCGTCTATGACGTACGAACTGCCCTATTTTTGACCGACGGAAACTAAAAGATCTTCAGTAGCACCTATGGTGGGTCGTCGATGAGTTTTCATCAACCTCGTGAGCATCTTCATTCAAGAAGGTAGATTTTTTGTTTGAAGGGCGAATCACGTAGCAATTTGTGAATTTGGTAGTCAGATACACTTCACTTCAAGAACACTATTTATGGTGTCATGTAAGATTTAGGCGATTATGTTATGTCCCTTGAAGCTAGAAACCAGAGCGGTGGAATTGTGTTTTCCGACAGAGTTCTCCCTCTCTATAATAACCTATAAAACGCATATCGAAATCGGTAGTAGCCAGTCGGAGAGGTAATCGTTACTGGAAGAGACACAAGTTGCAGGAAGTAGGCTGATGGTGTTTGTGCAGACAGATAGGTTTTATCTCCTAATCCGTTCCATGACGGCCCCTCCGGTCTACAACCAAATGCCACCTTGGGTGGGATATCAGACGGCTTTTGTGCAACACATTCAGCTGAAGGATATTTGTTTCTGTTGTGTCCTCTGTTAACACTAGCTTAGTTTGCACATCACCGTTTGTCCGTTACCGGTATTTTTGTCTATTTCCTGATTACCAGTTGCACTTTTCCCACATTAATTGCTGGAGTTTTAGATCAGCCTGTTTAATGGAAAAGGACATCGTCATTTAGTTACCAACATTTGAGTGTGACACGCTTGGTAGGCCAATCACACTTTGAACTAAGGAGTCCATAAGGCACGAACTCGATTGACTTCGGAATGGTAAGTGTGAAATGAGTCGAAAAACATCACAGTTGGTCTTCAGGCCTCGGATTCTATGTTGAACTGGAAGCGTGCTAATTGCTCTTCTGACAGTGGTCTCTTCAGTGACAATGACACTTATCTGACGGTTTGGTTTCCACACTTTATCGTCTATGACGTACGAACTGCCCTATTTTTGACCGACGGAAACTAAAAGATCTTCAGTACATCGTCTTGTTGATTTCAATGTTTTTTTATTTGAAACTATGAATGATCCCTGCAATGCTTCATGAGATTTCTGCGTTTGTGGTCTTAGCCAACATACCAAAAGAAATCATTTCAAACGAAAGACTCAGATGAACGAAAAAGGTTCACTCAGTTGATCGATGATATTCAGAGAGAGGTCTTGTGCTTGACTGATCGTTCGTCGTACAGATTTCTTCAGATGTTCACTTGATGCAACCAGTTAGTAGTCCTCAACGAAGCCAAGCTTATTTGATCATCCATGTTATTTACCCACAGACAGTTGTCTTTCAAACCGTTTATGTTCCTAATCAGCTGAGAGGATTCAGGCAATGCTCTGAGCCTCGCTCAACGGCGTCTTATTGATCCGATGATCAATTGGTTGTCCTAAAACCTTCCCCTTTGTTTGGCTGCGCTTTTGAAAGTCACACTCTAACTTAACTAAACTGAGTTCTACAATAAAACCGCTTCCAAGAAAGGAACTTATTGGTAAGTTCCTCTTCAACTCTTCGTTGTGTTAGGCGATGACAGCTTATCCGTGATGTTTAAAGCTTTGTTGATTTGCTCATTAGACAAAGCTCCACGGTAAACTGAATTTAGCGTTGGAAGTTACTCCATAAATAAGAAGCCTCATCCGCCAATCGGATCTGAGTAATTTCGCCATGCTTTAATTGTTATGTGAGAAATAATCTATGCAGATTGACAGTATCAATGGTTAATACCTGCCGATGTTTGTCAGCAACTGAAGAGGGCCAGCGCCAAACCACCAAATGTTCCTAATAAACTCGGATGAACTATGGACACATTGATAAGCATCTCTGACTCAGTACAGCGAAGGTTTCAATCAGGCAACATATTATTTTCTTGGCTGTGAGCTGTTTACGTGGCTTGAGCCACAACCTCTAAGTTGATCAAGATGATTGACAAGTAGTGTTTAACTGCTTATTTACCGAAAGGACACCCCAAACTCCATACTCATATACCACTATTCATAAAGTCTACAAAAGCTACGATTTTGGTCTATCTGGGACTCATCCAGTGGGCCTAGCCCTAGGATTTACATGTCTTATTTGAAGTGAAGGTACATTGCAATAAACAACCAGGGTATCGTTCCCTCGGTTATGGCTTTTTATACCTGTTCTAAGCCAATGGGGAAGATTCAGGAAACATAGGAATCTTTGAATGTACCTCTGAATTGAGGCGTACGAGCATAGGGTTTTTGGTCGACTTGATTCCCAAAGCCTTGTCGGCTCGTGTTTAAGCATTCGGGTCGAGAGTTCTGATCCTGTAAGCTATTTTGCTGTACACTGTTGACATCCATTCTAACCTGACCACTGCGAGTTTCTTGTGTTGCCACATCAGACACAAATAACCGAATCTGTTCACGGATTTAAGTTTCCGCAGACATCCCACATTTGTAATTTCCAGCTCGTACGTGGGAGTCATACAGATAATTGCAAACTTCTCTACGCAGATGCCAATGTCGTGTTTCAAAGTGGTCCAAGGTGTCAGAGTTTTTATTGAAATGGTTCGGAACGAGACTACTGAGGAATTTATAGCCTCACCTTATCCAGGCGCTAGATGGCATCCCAACATTATGATGCATATGATAAAAGTTTCTGAAGTTGGCTGTTCCTGTACAACGATAGGTGACACACAGTGAAGTGTTTGTATTCAGCTGCAAAGCGCTGCACTTTGGGGACGGTGGTCAAACCAGTCCCAAACAAAGAAGAAAAATAGTACATTTTATATGGTAAACCCATTGCTCCCCTAATTTGGGTTCGCGGACATATAAATTGCTTCGGTTTTTTAGTCATACGGATAAAGCTTTAGAGCAGCTACAAGGGAAGTTATCACATACCAAAAGATCATGTCACAGATGCTGTGATTACAATGAAGTATTCTATCTGTGTGAGTCTTAGCGACGTGATAGTTGGGATGATTCGGTCTTGAGAAGCGGATTGTCTTCTCTCTGGTCTTCCCTGGGATAGACCGTGATGAAGCCGCTGTACATGATACAATAATGAAAATAATCGTTCAGCTGTAACGCCCTTTCGGCCCCCAGCTTCCATGCCATCCAGAGGAAGTACGAGGTCTGAGATTCTGCCAGGTTGCTCAAGCATAGATGTGAGCAGTCGAGACGCCAGGGATGGGTTCCTAACACGGATCTCCCGGTCAATGAATTTCTGTTTTAACCACTGAACCACCTCCAGGTCTACAGGACAAATGAGGCTCGATTAAATGCAGCAATGCAGGCTGAAGGACAGAGATGTGAAGGGCATTCACTGCTTGTAGTGTATTCTGAATATATCTCCCTCTTTACCACGACCAATTCTAAGAAAACCAAAGTGGCTCGGTAAGTTGTCTATCACAGCAAAAAGAGAGGTATTATGGTGACAATTTCTATGTTTAAGTGGTTAAAATGTATAGGGTGACTTCCTTTCCAATGGATTTGACAGATGTCCTGTCTCTGTGTTTATCAGTATGCTTTCATTAGCGAGTGTTAATTTCCTTCTATGGGAAGCATAGTTACGAATAATGTCGACGAAAATTTCAAGAGACCGCTATGAGCTATTTGGTAAATTGTTTGACCTAACTGGAGAAAAATTATGTGGAACAGACATTTCCGGGTCCGACTAGTAGCTGAGCTCAAATCTGAAATCTCTGTGGCAAGGTCTGTCCGAGCGAACTGTGGTTCGTCTTGAGACCATTTTCTCAGCACATGCTAAAGCGCTTACCATGGCAACAGATGGAGCCCCGTTACTTTTCCTCGCTTCACTGGTTTCCGAAATCTCAAGACCTTTTTTGGTCACAAATGGCCCTCTCGACCAGTGTATTCCACACAGGACGACCCTATCTATTAGTTACTAATACTTGAACGAAATCCGCTTGAGGCATCAGCAACTCTTGAGTCGAGTCGAGTTGGTTTGGTCGCGATTTGATAAGTATGAACTGAGATGACTGAACTTGCCACAATTCATCGTTTGCATTTCGTTTTGTCCAGACATCGCAGCTTTGACACGGAGCACCTCAGTGACCGTTGCCAGAAAATTCCTTGAGTGGGTTCGTTAGCGCACCACCAACCAAAAGCTAACGATATGCCAACAGCTCCGTCTGTGCTTTGTGATTCAATACAGCAAATGTCGACAGAAAATATCGGAAATTTCCACGGGTGTCGTTTCATTCACGTCAGTCACTTGTCCAGTCATTAGTGACTTACACCTCTTTCGTGATCATTTCAGAAAGTATAACGGTTTGTTTTGTTCTCCTAAAACACAATACTGGAAATGAGAACTATACGGCCACACCTGGACGACAGGAGTTCGTGAATGAAACCGGCTGGCTAGGTTGGCCGATCAGATATTTTTTACACAGGATCACTTGGTCAGACTGAATTAACATTACCTCGCTTCATTTCGAGTTCAGATTACATTAAATGTAATATGCTCGGCGAGAAACAACCCAAACTGATGACTCACCATTTGCTCGTCACATGACTCAGAGTTGACTGCGATCGATCAGCTGTGATACGTTGTGTTCAGCCATAATTATCTTCTGACTTTTCCAGAGAAGCTTCTTCCATTAGTAGTGTTGTGAACCCTACCCAAGTTTTGTCTTGTTGCTGTATCAATCATTTCAGTAGCTGGCGACCTTGGTCACCTGCTATCGCCGGACGTAACTGCTGCGACAGAACTGCTTGCCAAGAATGGAACTTACTGATCACACTCTAATAGGTCGTTCCTTGTATAAAGCTTTTATTCGGTTTTCTATCCTGTTGCCAGCTGTACGTATGTCTTTCTTGATTAGAGTTACCAAAAAACTC
Source organism: Clonorchis sinensis (assembly GCA_003604175.2). Classification (NCBI taxonomy): domain Eukaryota; kingdom Metazoa; phylum Platyhelminthes; class Trematoda; order Opisthorchiida; family Opisthorchiidae; genus Clonorchis; species Clonorchis sinensis. Next base: position 109,418,957 of record CM030370.1, on the reverse strand, counting down.
GAAGATAATCCACTTCTGGCAGTAAACTTTATTTAATGAACATGAAGACAAGGTTACCTTCAACTTTCAGCCAGAACTGTGTGAATTGTACGGGTCTTTGAGGGTCTTCAGAGTCTTTGAGACGAAGCAAATTACTTCAATTAAACAAGCAGTTTCTTACCACCTCACAGGTTGTCGAAACCCAACAAGAAGACTGGTTAACAATCGTCGAACCGATGTTTGTTTCTGACTTGAGGAAAATGCGACACTTAGTCCTAGCTGTGATGAATCTGCTATTAGCCTGTATGTCGAAAACATGGTTTCGCACTTTCAGTCTCCAGTTTAACATAGTTTTTTTTAAATAACCGCTCAACACTCAGTTACTTGTGTTTCTACGCCAAAATCTGTTCACAGATTTTAGCTTCCGGAAACATCACACAACTACAATTTCCACCTCGTTTCCAGTAGCGATCAGGCAAGTAATTACAAGCTCTCTCACAAATCTGACATTCTTGTGTTCCCATGCCGACTAAGCCATCGGCGTTTGTGGTTGAAACGGTCCTGATGGAAATAGCCATTTTGGGATTAACTGTCTAATACTGCGGCTGCCAGGCATGAGCCCCTATTATCTGTTGTCACCTTCCACATAGTGTTTCGGCGAAAGACCATCAATTGTAGAAGAGGCGAAAAAAAGAAACATTGTTGTGATCTTTCAAGTCCTGTTTTCAGCCATCCACTCTTGTGGCAACCTTAGTGAAAAAACCGCTAAGTCTACAGACTGTTTAAAATGCAGTTGAGGAATCTATTGTACACAGTGCATAGAAGACGAAGTTACTAGCAGTCTTTTCAGTCATACACTGAAGATGTACAACGTGAAGCCCTGAAGAATGTTTTATATAGCAAAGTCACCGTCGAATTGCAGGCCCTCGGAGTGGACGTAAAATGAGGTTTTGAATCTAAACTGACTAGTAGCAAAGCGTTATAAACTTATTTGATTCACATTAACGTCCGGTCGCTTTTGTGCGCTCAATGGTCCTTATGGATTAGTGGTGTTGTGGACGTGCTACCTAAAAACGATCGTTTCATTTGACAAGTTTAATGGTTCGTCCATGAATTTCCGCATCAGACTTGGTAATTTTATCAAGAAAGATAGTGCAGCCAAGCGGCAGAGTTCTTTTAGGTTCATTCAAGCTATAAAAAATAGACTCATGTGGCTAGAGAAACAGCGAGCTCGGGAAGCCTAACACCTTTCTAGTCTTGTGAGTTTCATCATGATGTTGAGCCTACCAGGATAGTTCTGCAACGGGACAACCAGACAGTGATAGTACTCAGCTGTTGGAACTTGGCTGGGAATCCGGTGGAATACACACTGGATGCTCCAGCAAAACTGTCGCATAACTTGACAAGTGTTCTGACGTCGCAACACAACTTCAAGCTGCATCTCGGTATTAACCAGGTGTAAACGGGTCGTTTGATCAGGCTCCGATTCAACGATTCTAATTCACCGTGGCGGTCGAAAACGAGTTCTACAGAGTACGCAAAGATATAATAGAACAAAGAGCATATGATTTCTCGCATAGAAAGCCGACTGAAAACTGAATGTGCCCAACTATAAAACCGATTTGATTCTGAAGACAATCTTACTGGACTTTTCCGAGCCCGACGGTTCATCTATAAGAGAGTATGCTTCACCAGGTAAATGTCCAGTCATCAAACCGTTGTATTCTATTTCCCAAATATGGACGAATGCACATGTGCGTGGCTCCCAATAAGGACAAAATAAGTGTGAAGTACTTCTAGGCTTTTCAGTGTAGACTGGCTTCACTGACAGGACGAAATCTCAGTTTGAAAATGGCGTGGGTACCTTCCACTCAGTGTGAACTCCCATTATAAGAAAAAAGCACTTGGATTTCTACCGCAGGATCGCTATCGCACATTCCGTTACGAGTAAAATATAACAAGCCCATGCCTGTCATTTGGAACGATAGTCTGATGGAATTTCAGTGCTGGTTGTCACTTAAGGCTACATATTTCCCTAGCCTGCTAAACGGGAACCAAACTCAATGCAGAACTCTGATAACAGTCATTTTGAAGGGTTAGAGATGGGCCGGTTGAGCATGTAAGGTAATATCCCAAAAAACCGCTTGAACTAGTGATTAGCGTATTAATTCAATCCGACATCATAAATCCAGTCTGCAAGCGTTCACCCACTGAACTATCACATCTCCATGAATGGTTAAGGATTGGCAACCACAAAAGCGTTTTCATCTGTGGACTTTGATAATGACTGCTATCTCCAATAGACCACTTTTAACCTTGTACTGTCGGGTTTGAAAGACGCTATACATAAAGTAAAAAGCGACAGAATCTAGTGTTCCTTTGTCTATCCTTGTTTTTTGGTCTAGAAAAAGCGGGATTCGGAATGGTAGCTCAGTGGCTGAGTTTCAGACTTACTGATCGGGAGGTCCGTGGTTTGAACCCAAACCCGGTCTCGACTGCTCATGTCTAGGCTTTGGAAACCTGGCAGTATCTCAGTCCGGGTGCCTGGTATGACAGGTAGGCACCGAGGGGATTTTACAGCTGAAGACTAACGAAATTCGAGAGGGCTTATTGTATTTTTGGGAAATAATGGATAATCTTTTACGACTACCCCACAACTTGGGGGTGGGTTAGTAAATGGCACATCCAAGTATAGTGTACGGGAAGTAAACTTTCGAGCGTACGAAATGGCCCGAATTGACTAGATTTACCGACAGGCTCTTGGACGTTACTGAAAGAACTCTGGATAGCCTAAAATCATTTTCACCCTATTTTGGAATCATCAGGGGACCCTAATTCCCAAATTTCCACACTCAATTTGAACTTAGAGATAACTGCAAAAGTAGTGTCATATCCGACACCTCGAAAATCGTCCTAACTGCGATCGAAAGCGGCCTTTAAGTAGTACATTCGGCTGAAGATTAGTGTAAACCAGGGATCCAGCAGAATTTCCTGCCAGCGCCAAATCAGTTTTTAAAAAGAGCGTTTGTCTTCACTGCCTGCATTAGAAGGATGCAGGCTGCGAACAATGTTTGCGTCCAAACCAACGCAAGACTGATTTGCAAACTGATTCAATTTTAACGAGAGACCCTCCCGAATCTCTCGTTTGGGGAATTGTTCAAATGAGTACGCTGAACAAAAGCCGCATTGTATCAGTAAAATATCTCGCGATGCATGGAATATCGTACCAACTGCAAAATGAGGCAACCTTTGCGTGGCACATTCAATTGAACATCAAAAACGAGAGATTCAGCTGCTATTCGGCTGAGTCTCCCAGAGGCAGCCAGAGACGGTTCATTGGAGCCTACAGCTGTTTGGTTAAGGATGGACAATTCTTGACTCTGGCTTCCCGCTAAGCAATTCCAACAAACCCGTAAACCTGAACCCACTGCGGCACTCCGTAGATTCCGGTGAATTCAAACAAGAATGACTTTCTAAAGTTTCAACATAATTCACCCTACGTGCTCTAAACAAAGTTTTCACACAAATTTGAATCTGTCTCGAGCTCCAGGAAGCTAGGTCAGCGGTGGACGACTGTGGCATTCGCTGAGGTGATCACCATATTGCACTTGACGTGTCAGATGTTGTCCAAAAGTGACTCGCCACGCACACTATCCATCCCAATAACATACTAAAGTTAGACTTATACACTCATCTACATACCGTTTTGATTTTGATGGGAGACCCCCTTGGAAACCAGCTGAATCTCTCATTTATGATGTTCTCAAGCTGCCGAGGAATTTCCAGCAACCTAATGAGTAGCGCATTACGTCTATAATAAATTTAGCTTTTATGGTCTCTAAAGACGACCGTTGTGTTTCTGACCAATGATTAGTCTATGTGCCTATTCCTCGACCGAGTTAATTCTGAAATTATTTGTCATTATGGATTTGGAAGGAGCTTGTCATCATCATCATTATCATCATCATCATCGTCATCATCATCGTCATCTTGATCAACCCTGTTGAAACAGTACCATAAGGTACTAGTCTGACTGTGATCTCTTCGCTCTGTAATTGAAAAAAGCAGAACTTTCGGTAACATGAAGAGACCTGGAGTTTTCAACCTGTGAGTAAAACCAATCTATGTTGAAAAAACAAGGGGCACTGTGCCTGTTGGCTTCTCAGCATAGATCGGCTTCACTTACAGGACAAAATTTTCGTTCAAAAAGCGGAGCCATCTAGAGGCAGTCATTCACGAGAAAAGTTTTATTTCTCAAGTGGGATTTACAGAGAACACCTGTTTTCCGGGGTTTTAGTCTACATGTTGTGCTGTGGTTTCCCACCATCTGGTCACATCCATCCTTCGTATCATTTTAGTGTGTGACAGAACAACCGCCTGAAGCCGTTCACTTGTTTGCAGTCTGTATTTTTCGTGTTTAGTTCTCACGTGGTTCCACACTGTTCTACTGAACATGTCCGTTTCCCATACACAGCAGAGACGCTCCGACACGTGTCAGGTCAAGGTGAAACACAGCGTTATATGGGGGATTTAACACACCCACGGACTTTTTTGTCCTAGTACACACAATACAAAGGGTGAATATGTGTTGTATCCTTTGCGTGGAGTGGAGTGAGCGTGAAAAATTCAGAAAACGAGGACCCGTTGCTCGGATTCCATGTCCTGTTCACGGAACCTAACGGTTGTTGAATGCACTGGTTTAGTATAGTTTTTGGTCCATTTTACTCTGACATTTTTCAGCCTTGAACCTCAGTGTAAATGTCTAACGATTACGTAAACCAGGCTTTGACTCAGGAACACTCAGGTGTTCAGGATACAAGAATAACCACACTGCAACAGTTTTAACAGATGACCCCCGATAGCGGACACCTGCAAAAAGGCACATTACGTCTGGTAAAAAGCGCTTAACAACCTAGAAAACACTCTTGTTAGTTTATACATGAAGCTTTCACTCATACTCTACAGCTATCAGAATCTCAAAGGATGGTCCCCAAGAACACAAACAGCTCCCCTGTGAACTACCGGCCTCAGTATTGCGACATACCTACTCATACCAGGGGGGATTTTCTTTCCTTGTAAGCGTGTTCCAGCTAACTTGTACCCGCAAAATATTCAAAGGGGAATATTTTTCAAAACTTTTCAGAATTAGTCTGATACCGTGTGGATGTAAACGAATCCACGGTAACGCCGAAAGGACTGACCACTAGAACGTAGGCAGCACTAGATGGGGTAAATTAAAACTTAGTGAGTACGACAACTATACGATTTAATGTCCTTCGACCGTTGGGGAAAAGAAACCGATGTGGAACCGTAATTTTTTACAGTTAATGTGGATTAATGAGCTATTTTTTAAAGGAGACTAGGCACAAGGTTGCTGAAAACTCTTCGACAGCCCTCGACGGGCTTCGCCCTTCCTGCTCGCGTTCATCAGGTGAACGAAGTCCTGGAGTTTTCTTCCATCAACTTTATGTCTACCTGAAACCATACTGAACGAAATGCATGAAACGCACTCATTTGCACAACAATTCGGTTTTAAACGTATCCCCCCTGTATATCTCATTTATGATATTCTTCAGCTGGAATTCAGTTGAATCTTCTGTTCAGACCAAATTGGTGTGCTAATGACTACCTCGTGGATTGGTGCGTTCTTTCACACATATTTGAGTTTTTCCCTTACTGTATCGTGTTTTGTGTCCTATCCCACTTCCTGTGACATCGACTATAAGTAGATACCCGTATTTTTTATGCAGTGGAAAATATCGTGGGAAACTGAAATTGATGGGAGAAGCTGCCAGAAATGAACTTTTACGGAGACAAAAAACGACTCCTTATGTTTTCTTGGAGAAACCGCTAAAAACTTGATTAGTTCTGTGCCTTATATTCCATCAATAAAATTAGATAGATCTGAAGTGACTTAGCAGATCAGTTGAGGCTAGAAGACGTGCCGGCTGAAAAGTCGTTACTCGAGGGTCCAATCATTGCATGACCACGTGATGTGGATTCCGTGATTGAAGCTTGAACGACACTATATTCTCTCTCAGTGCGAGTTACTTCCAATGCTGTTCAGCCGCTTGTGGTCGGATGGTCAAGTGTTCAAGCTGCTAGTTGGAAGGTCGACGGGTCGAGAATCTTTTGAATTTCGTGAGATGCCCACTACGGATGATTCCCAATAGGAATGAAATGGCTATACAATGCTTCTCCAATTTTCAGCATAGATCGGTTACACTTTAAGGACGAAGTCTGAGTTGAAGGCATGCTAATTCCCTGCCTCTTCTTACCTCATTTACAGATTCCCCTTTGCTCCTGGTCTTGGTTATATCCCCATGAAACGGATCTACTCTTGGCTTCACACATTGTTCGGAAAGACTTTGGAGTTAACAAACGGTTTATGCGTAATCTAACATTCAATAAATAACCAAACAAATTGGTCGACGAGCGTAGTGAGTTTTTCATAGAGCGGAAACTCCCTCGGAAATAAGAATGAGCCGGTACGCGTAGCTTGGTACGCGTAGCCAGTTTCAAAACCCCGATAACACCCCAGTTTCCCCATGGACCAAAATATGTGGCAAGAAAGTCCGGTCATCGGTTGTCAGGAGTGAAAAAACATCAGTATTTGATGTTCATTCATTTTGTACCACTGATTAGCACCTAGAACTAAGCAGTCCAATTAAAGCCGCTCCCCGTCCTTTCCTCGATTTGTCACGGTTAGATAATGCAACAGCCCGCCCCCCTCTCCCACGAATTTCACTTTCTTCATTTATGTTCATCCAGACGTGTGTATCTTATTAGAAGAACATTGTACAAGTTGAACTAGTACTCAGTAGTAGACGGTTGATTAACGACTGTTCAGTCAGCTGTCACTTAAGCGCCGTTTAGGGACGAGAGTTAGGAAGGTTGTCGAGGAATCACCGCACTTTGTGAAAAAGCGATGCGATTCGAGGAGTGTGATAAAACAGGTCAATAATCAGCCAAGAGACCCGAACACCAGATGCATCTCCAGAGAAATGGTTTCCAAAATACTCACTTTGTTAACAACTGAAAAGGCTGTACGTCAGAATAACTCTGACCGGTTTCGTTGGCATTCCAACTAGTGGAAAATCGTTGTAGTTTGTCAGTTGATGCATGGCCAACTGGTCAATTTTCGTTTTCTACATGCTTAAAGGGAATTTAAGGATCTCCCTGATTTGACCATATGGTTGCGTGCTAACGCAGCATAAATTATGTTGCTGTCCTTCACAGTGCGAACACTGATCTGAGACGACCGAATTCATTTGGTTTCAGATAACGTGAGTAGATATGCGCTGGACGGAAAGTACTTTCTGACAATGATTAGTTCAAGAGTGAGAAGAAAATCTGAAGCATCATTCATAAAGCAGTAAACTACTACCCACCCACAGAGGAAAAAAAGCGGACTACATCAGTTCCAAAAATGAGAAGATCTAGATGGTCCAGTCCCAAAAATGGTGAAGCTTCACCATTATCAAATTGGCATACCAACAGCCTCACTTGCGTTCAGAGGCCTGACGTCGCTGCTTATCCTACTCGTTTATTACAAGTAGCATAATTAAAGACAAACTATGACGTGGTCTCTAGGGTGAGATATTGTCACCCCGTGATATAAGGAAATTAAGAGTCTGTGAAGACTTTAGACACATAGGTAGTAATGTGAATTCAGGCTTATTTCTTCATTGAACTGGTGCATTATTTGTTTTAGTCGACTGGATTTGTTCCGGTATTCCCCCCCCCCCGTTCGTGCTCTACATATTACATACGAATGGCCGACACCGGAAACGAATTTACCTATCAACAGTAGTCTAACCACTAGAAGCCTGCGCATAATAAGAATCCACAGACCTTCTGTGTGGAACCGCATGTGAGGCTACGCGCAAGCTCTTCGATGGCGAAAACGCACAGGTCGGCACCAGTCATCTGTATATCACCGAGGTACCGGCATCATACTCATGTAAAAATAAATGTGTATTCAAATACATACATATATGTATCTAAACATCATAAATGAGAGGTTCAACTAGGTTCAAGGCGATTCTCCCGCAAAACCAATTTGGTTTGCAAATGAGTGTACTTCGCTAAGCCGATATCCTGATTTCACAGGGTCCAGGAACAACTGGTCCTTTTCCGTCACGTAGTGTGATGATGGTCGTCCCGTCGTATCGTATGTTTCACAGGCAAACCAGCTGCATGTACACCATACAAACAGAAAAACATTAACCGGACCACGTGTATCCACGTGGGAACCGGACAAGCTGTAACTCGCCACCGTTGCCTTGGGCAAAACTAACAACACAGAACAGTGGATAGAACCCAAGCTGTTAGTCGGTGGTCCAACATCTTTTGTTGACAGATTATCCTCTTGAGACCTGGAGCTCTCGGTAAACATATGTGGAACACTCGAACCTTGTGGTCTGTTCCGAGCTTTTGGATTTAACCACATATTCCGTTCCCAGCGCCATCCAGAGAAAAATCACCTCGAGGCAGTCAAACCCCTTATGGCTTTAGCTAATCAATGGGGGGTAACACAAGCGCGCTGTATTCACTATGCAAACAGAATTCGACGTAGGGAGTCCCACGATTACGTTCTCTCCTCATCAGCAATAACTATTGAGTGGTGAGGCCATTAGATTTGAGTCAAGAGGCGTTTCTGACCATCATTTGAGAGAACGTGTAAGTTGCAAACCAATAAATACGTATCTAAGCTCTTACTGTAGAAACACTTCATTCATGAGTGCATTGCAAGATGAAGAGAGACAATGAAGTCAAGACAATGGAAGTCACGATGGAGGGATAACGCTAAACATAGGCTTTCTTAGCTTTTTAACAAGATATCACACAGCTGGCAACTCTGAAGAAAGAGTTTGTTGACCTCAAATGTGGACGGATAATTCAGAACACATTTTGATGAATATTAGTTTTTTTCATGATTTCTCGTTCTGGTCAACATAGATCTAGGGAAAAGTGGACGATTCATACAAGTAAAACAAAGTTAAAGCGGATTCTTTGTGTAAAAGTGTGAAAAGTGTTTACGTCACGATCGTTTGGCCTGAGTGCTTAGCGGTCACGTGAGTAGGCCATAAAAGTTTCAGTGCGCTTATGAGCACTTTCCGAGTGCACAGACTTGGATTATGTGAGCGAATTGCCATTTGCTCAGCCGTGGTCAGACAGTGAATCAGTGAACCAGACAGTCAGACTGAACGGACCTTAATGGATAGACAGGCGCTCGGTACACTATTCACGCAGATGACTGAATGGTAATGAGTAGCAAACTGTCTGGGTGCATCACCACAAACGATATACTTATGGGAACCAGATATTCAGTTCCGATATTTTTTGTTAATTTTGTCAAAAAAAGTCTTTGCCACACCATGACTCAATTGATCGGACCATCCATTCTACCTCTAAGAACTAATTTAACTTGCGGCTCCTTAAGTTCGGCCATTAACGATTATACTAGATTTTCACGCTATTGGGCAGTGAAATCTCGTGATTTTCGATGGAGGAAAATGTTGGTAGCTCAGGTAGCGTAGATGGTCATTGGCTTGTTCACTGAGCTGGGCAATTTGATTGCAAACGTTTCATCACCAGTCGAGGTGACATCATCAGTGCCACAATCGCCAACCCATCGCTACGCACCACTACGCTCCCCAATAACGCACTGGTGATGAAACGTCTGCAATCAAATTGCCCAGCTCAGCGAACAAGTCAACGACCAACAACTCGTGACTTTCTTCCACTGTTCCTTGACATGTGGGAACTATTGAAGGACTAAAACCTCAGGCTGACGTCTTGCTGCCACATAGTATTGCTGACATCTCTCTGTTACAAACAGTTCTAACAGTAACCATTACTGGATTAGTAACAAAAGGTTCCTAAAGCAAAGTGGGGAGGCGGGTGAATTCAACAAATTAGGTGGGTCTTCCGCAAAACCAAATCGGTTTGTAAATGAATGTAGTTCGGTACAAAGAATTTAGATCGGTTAGGAAGGTAGACTTGTTTTCGAATCATTTGACTACACCAGGCGAGAAAAGCCATTGACGCAGCTTCAGTTCTCAGCCGAAATCGAGTTCACCCACTGTGTGTAAGTGGAACGCCTCCCTTCAGTCTGTCACCACTGGTCAATGGCATGAAGTGTCATTGTCCAGAATCTTTCAATGTTCAACAAACACTATCCTGACACAACGTGGTTGCGTGTTGCGATTCGGCCTGCTTTCAAAGCTGCCCATCCTGATTCACAGCGGGAAATCTCATGTGATGAATCGGGCTGGAGTGCGGTTAATTCAAGTGGCATTAACTTGCAAAATGTTGAAGAGTTCACGGCCTACTAAACGATTCCAGCATTCATGTTTATTCAAGACGCATAGTGAAGCACTTCAGCCGATCACTCTAAGTAGTCAAATTGATCAAATCAACTGGTGAACAATAATCCCCTGGAAAGATTCAATTAGTTATACCGTGCCAAGCTTTGTGACTTTAGATTTTGCTAAGCTGGCTGAATTGTGTACTTCGGGACAAAACTAGCCACATTGGATTCGGTTTGGACCCCGGAGAAATATTTGGTTGGTTGTAAGCCCTCTAAAGGGAGCAAAACCTGCAGTGATATAAGCGAAAATGATTGAAATCTGTGGATTCAATTTCTTTTGCAAGTGACGAATTCGCTTACCACATGCTTACTGAAATTATGAGGTACAGTAGCGTTGTTTCTGTCTCCTGAGAATTACAAGAGATGGAAGATGAAAGATGAAAGATCTGTGTAGAACGCCAAAACTTCTGTCGACCGAAATGCATACGAATTCCTCGACCCGGTCTTTTCCTTTGAAGACGACTGAATTAATCGATCAACAACGCATTACTCTTTTAAATAGGCTCAATCACAAGGCAAGGTAATCTATCTTGAGCATTTGTGTACAAGTTCGTGATAACTGACCTGATTTTATATCAACCTGTCGCTTTGGACCATTTACCAACTTTCAAAAGATATCACGCTAGCTGTTCCTGTCGAACCTTTCTCAATTTAGTAAGTCAAATTTTCAACAGCCTAGCCGCATTCAGACTGCAAAGACCCCTGCTCTGACGGAAGGTCTTCAGTTACGTTTCATTCAAATATGTCTATCACATCTGCTGTTTATTAACACGTTCATTAGCTGTTCATATTCTTCTTCAAGATCTTGTTGATTCTCTAGACCTATGTTAACTCTTCACTATGTATAACAACTGTTCTATCCAGTAAGATTCATCCTAAGTGTTAAATGTGATCCCTTTACCACAAGTCATTCAGACGGTCAAACACCAAAATCGATAGTCGTCCTTCCCCGCTGATAGAGTTCCTGGGAAGCCACCTTTCTTACACTACCAACCCCCATCCATTTATTCAAAACACGAGGTTGCCTTGCTTCGTTTTGTGTCGATTATCGTCAGCCTATATGTGTATATTCGTGCTTGTAATTATGATTGCTAATCAACCCAATAAAAGCCCCTATGCAACCCCCGTCCATTCCAAAAGAGTAGCCTTCGGATCTCGAATAGCTGGCGGATTCGCCTTCAATGTGTACAATCTTAATGCAGGATTTTTTACTTACTTAACCCGTTGATACTTCGGAATGAGGGGCTTGGTTTTATTGCTAGATTTGTGTATCTTAGCTGGCGTAGTCATCAGCGCATCGTAACAGATGGACTCAATACAGGCAACATCAGAGTGCGAGGCACTTCGAGGCGAGGCACTCGCCAATTTGTATTATCTTTGGTATCGAAATGGATCGTCTACAAAATCATCGTGAGCACAGTTATACTCTGTGGCTTTGAAACTTGGCTCCTCGATCTGGGAACCTCAGATGTCCGTTGATATTTTATCATCGATGTCTTCATGGTATGGTACGTGTTAATCGAAAGCATGAAGTCCGTAACGAATTGATCCATAAACGAGTAATAGGGAATGAGTTGGTATCGCCTGAGCTGCAAATCTAGAAAGAGATGTAAAGCGATGGGTTACTTACGAGGAATTTGAATTGACAACATTCCGTACAATCATCATCATCATCATCATCAACACCATGGGCAGCATGACATCATTGTTCAACACTGATGCTTCGCTGCCGTAAGAGATACCTGAAGATGTCGGCGCCGGATGACGCGCATATGTAGCTTGCAAAACCGTCGCAGGACGAATGGAGTCATTAGTCCTAATTGTTGGGCCCACAGGAAGAGAGTTAGTAATGGGGTGGGGAGAGATGGAAGAAAAACCATGTGAAAGAGGAAGAAGGGTGGCGCCAGCAGTATCCTGTTTTCACTTACCCGCCATGCTGTATGCAGTGAGTAAAGCGACCTGGTGGAGACACCACGCGACAGCCGATATGGCACGAGTTTGTTTGTATATTTGCGTGGGCTGGGATACTGACATGGCACCGACACCTAGACAGGAGGACGATTAGGGTCGTCAACCAAGGCTTTTGGCTCAAAAGCCTGACCGCAAGGAAGAGGTGTTTGGCTGGAAATTACCAGTACATTACCAGTGGAACAAATCGCCACACATGTTCCAACCCCCAACTTGGAGGACTAGCAGACTGTGTTCGTCAGACCACTAACCATTAACCAACCTGGTGTGAGAGACTCTGGGAGTGTCGCGCGGACACCGAGGTAAACAAACCGTCACACCACGGTAAAGTCCAGTCCCTTCGTGATGCTAGACCAGCGTTTGGCGAAGGATGCCGTGTTTTTACCACAAACCTTTGTTAGCGAAGATTTCTCAGGCGGACAAGTTATAACTTGGCAAAGCGAAATGAAAGTGGCTACTATCAAGTTTTCCAGTGTGGGATCCTTGAGTCCTCCTGTGGAGTTAGGGGTCACGTGATTCACAAGCGCATTACCGATCCCACGATCACTTCTGTTCCTCTATCACTTCTTAGCCAGACTAATTGTCTAATGCTTGCTTGTCGTTATGTGCTGGATCTGTGTCGGGTGAGGTACGTAAAGGATGCTGGCGATGGCATATTAATCTGACGCGATGTTCAGATGTGTTTATTTCCATGGTTTTGGAAGACGTAGACATCTCTCCTTTGGCTGTATTCTCCAGTAATACAGAACTTTTTGCAATAAATCATCACCCCTTTTTTTCATCTTTTACTGTGACCTTCCTCCATGTTTGTTTGTCAGTTAAGCGCCAGTTTCCACCGATAGTGTAATAATGTCTACGATGATGACAGTTAAGTTAGTGGTTAAAGTTTTTAGTGTAAGGCACCGGAGCCTTAGAACGAAAAGACAGATTCGTTACACAAGCATTGTGTAGATCGCTAAGTTTTAATTTGGGATTAACTCACGCCGAAAAGTCAAGAAGTGGCGTAGGGCTGAGAACTGTCAGAAAAATTAGGCCACCACAAATATTTCTCCTATGGGGATAGTCTGCCGTTAGAAACAAAAACCACGTTTGGTTGACATGTTGGCGTATCCTATCTGATACAGAAAGCATCATCCCCTTTAGAGACTTATTTTGATCAGTCTAATTAAGTGGTTTTCGAGAACAGCTATACGAATAATCGACTCGGAGGTCAACTCACCCAAACGAACCATACGGAACTTTTGTGGAAAACCTCCCTCCGGATGCTAGTTTGCACCCATTAAAGCGATAGATCTCTGTGCTTTAAAAGGAAGGTCAAGCGATACCCGATTCAAGTGTGAGTTAATCACACTGTTGTTCGGTCACTTGTGGTCAAACGGTAGTGCTTAACTCCTTTCTGATCTATTTTAAGTCCATTCCTTCCCAACAATTCGTGCTATACGCACTAGTGGGGCTACTGACTATAAAGTGCTCCATAGGTCAAGTTTACCTAATACGACGAAGCCCATGTTCGGAACACATTAGTGGCGGGTTATGTTTTGTTCCCTAGTGTCATCTCATCACAACTGCTCCTACCTGGCCTTACATATGCCGCCAGTACTTTCTGATCTCCAGTTGAGAAATGCCCCGAAATTCGATGACCGAAGTAGCCAAAAAACAGTATTTATTCGGCACAAATACTATAGTGATGAAATCATCACCATACGTTCTTCAACCTGGAGGTTCTATGGTAGAAATGTGCTGAGTTTCCTTTTGATATATACATAAAAAGTGCGAAATATGTTTTCATTTTAGTGTTCCTTGTGGTATGCTCCGGACTGTGTATTGTCCATAAAACATGTTTCAAGATGCACTGGAATATCGAGGGGTATAATCGTCAGCGTTGTTGTCAGTATGCATAGTGACCCTTGCCATAATGTCCGCCGAGAATTCTGTTGGGCGCTCAAACCCCTCTCCATCCTTCTCCATCTAAGACCGGCGCAACCCAAGCATTCGGTCGGAATTCAAAAGTGTCCCTGTCCACCCCAACTTTCTATGATTCTGTCTTCCCTGAAAAGCCCAATCGGTTTCTGATAAACATTCTGGGGCTACTTCTTCTAGCTGAAATAAACCATGTACAACATGAAATTTCTGAACGCTTCTCCGTAGGTTTGTATGCCGAAAATCCACCATTGGTTGTATGAAGCTCTTTAACACAGGACTTGGCTGGAGATAGATAAGGCAAACCTAAAAAGCAGGGATGACTTGCAACCAAACTATCAGAGCACGAAGTTACCACGCATTATGTGTGCCACATCTTCAGCCTGCAGGATATTCTACCATTTTCCCCTGGGTATAAACGTACCTCAGAAGTGTCCAAGTTTGATCATGAATCTCCGTGTCATTTTTCAGAGTTCCAATGCCTTATCTCCAAATATCTCACAGAATAAAGTCTTCCATTAGCTACAGAGTTTGAACGAAGAACTACTGTGATCTCCGCACCAGGCGGAACCGTGAACTTTCATTCGTGCCTGACCGGAATGGTCATCATGCCAACACTACTGACTTTCTTTGAGTAGACAGTCATGATGTACTTAACATGTCATCCAAAAATAGAAACTTAGTACTCCACAATTGCATATTGTTGGGGTATTGATCTGCCCTAAACTACACAAATGTACTCAGTCCATTGTCATGATTTTTGCTTATCCCAAAGCATTTATTAGTGCCACTCATGGGTTTTGCAAGCCAGACTTACGCCGCAACATCTGTCAACTGAAATCTACTCAACAACTGCTCTTACAGGGCTATTAGTGTAAAGAGGAAAGCCCTTCGCCGCGAAGTCGCTTATTAGCAAACACCAACAAGAAGGGCGAAACCGGTCGTGGGCTGTCGCTGTCGAAGAGTTTTCAGCAACCTTATGAGTAGTCCATTACGAATATACATGTATCACGATATCTCGAATATCGTGGCAACTGGAACATGAGGCGGCCTGGTGCAGCACATTCAGTTGCCTGGAAACATCACAAACGTGAGATTCAGCTGGGTTCCAGGTGAGTCTCTCGCAAAAACCAAATTGATTTGCAAATGAGTGTATTTCTCGAAATCAGTCCAATTTGAGTTCAAGTAGAACATAAGATTGACGGAAACTCGGGGACCGCGCCTACCTGATGAGCCCCAAGAAGGGCGGAACCGGTGGTGGGCTGGCGAAGAATTTTCAGCAACCTTATGAGTAGTGCATTACGTATATACACCAACTAAGCAGTTACAAGCTATCGGACAAGAAAATAAACGTCTCATATGCACATATATTTTAAAGACGTCTTCCTGAACTTCCATGGATATTCACTGACTATCATGCAATTGTAAACGAACACTGTAAAGCATTTTCACAAGTTCCGTAATAAACTTCACCTTTCATTAGACGCGGGGCGGAGCTCCGAGAAAACCACAGACTACTTGCATGCCTCATCAGTAGTATCCGCCGTTACAAGCCTGACTTACAGCGTGGTATCTATCACCCGAAATCTACTCAACAAATGTCCTTACAGGACTATTAGTAGTCACCGCTTCCCTACAATGTAACAGTCTAGTAGTAAGCGGATCAATAATCTTTTCAACACTACAACACTGGACGGACAAGATAAGTTGGATTTAAAAAGAACCAGAAGTTTAGCGTTGACTAGCCACTACAGTCAAGTTGTTTTTCAACCTGTTCAGTGTGAAATTGCAGTTGAGATTTCCACCACCTTTGTATTCCACATTTACCAATGCGGGACTGAAAAAAGATGGTATCGGGCTTTTAAAGCCAAAATTTAGCACACTTTGCGGTCAGCAGTTGTCCTGGGCGCATCTGTAATCATTCAAATTTCCAGTCTAGCCATACATGCAAGTCGGACCAAACAGATGGTTGACTAGTACTATTACGGACTCACAGCAACCTGTGGAGAAGAGACCCCCACACCAACTGTTGTCTGGACGTCTCATCAAACGTAGGCCCGACAGATCTGTTAAAATAACTTTGCTTAATCCTATATAGTCGGTATAATATACGCTCTTCTCAAGCTTTGGCCTCTGAGGCAGAAAGCCAATATCACCTTAGCTCTGTCCTCACGAGGATCTGTACAGCAGGTTCGATCGAAGCTGACCCAACTAGTGGTTGAATCCCACTGTGTTTATATGTATCTGCGGAATAAACTATATGGACACAACCGACAGATGTCTCAACGCCAGAAAAAAGGAACAAGTTTCCCTTTGGGAACCAGTACCTAATAACAGGACAGAACCCGATAGTAAGGTACCGCAGTCAGTAAATGGCAAGCTCTTCTGTTCTACAGTCACCGAGTCCAGTTGGTCTATGAAGCCACCAGTTTGTTCAGTCATCAGAAGTCACATGTTCTCAAATTCCCTGAGGCTGCTGCAATCAACCGATTCAAGGCTTACTTCTTTGTCCAAAAGATTGCCTTGAACATAACATTGACCAGACAGTCCGTAATCACGTGGCTAAACCTATCCTAATTAGGTTGTATTAACTTATTCTACTTCAGGGATGAGCACCAATAAAGGTAAACAACAATGTGTGGATGGTGCGCTTTTATCGACCGCAATACATGGCAACTAGGTAAATAATAAAACGAACGTGAAATCACCGTGATGAATTGGAAATTCGAAATCTAATTGGAAGGCATTCAATGTAGTAAGTAGATCAGTGTGAGCTAGCCTACACGAACCGAGAGTTTTATGTCGCATTCAACAATCGATGCAAATGTACTTTCCATTAAAGTATCTACTTAGAGCAAGTGAGTAGAAGGTGTTGTCACCTAATAGTTCACAGCTGAATATTTAATTACCTTGATGACTTGTGTCCTTCTTAAAACAGTTAGAATCACCTTTTTTCAAAGAAGTGAGATGCTGTTCCACAGTTTATGAAGGTTTACGGATATCGTTTGGATCTATGCACAGACCATCGGTCTCTACCTGATGTCTTAATGTCAGTACGCTCACCGAAAGACCACATTGTCTGACTTGTTAAACTTAGCTTCCTAAAGGGATTGGCGTGTTGTCTGACCCTTCAAGACGGGAAAACGACGGGAGATGAAAAAAAGGGGAATTACCTTTTGCTACACCGATCCCAAAGTGAGATGAGACTGATTTACCGCTGGCGACGAACGTTTGCACTGGCACATTAAACAGACTAAACATAAAATGTTTTATGATGGAGCTTGGCGTCAGAGTAAGTGACAGGCACAAGGTAATTTACGACCATTTAGAGTCTAGCAAATGGCTTTGTGAGTACCATTGTGAACAGTGGTCAATTAACCTGGACTGCAGGGAAATCTGCTGTGCCCGATTCGACCGGGTTTAAAAGTTGGAATCCAGGACAATGGATGAAGTACGGTAGTACTCTACTTGAAGTTCCTACTAGGTGATAATTGACATAGATGTGGCTTCATGTATTGTCATGTAAAAAAGTAGCCATAAAATGAGGGAGAGCGGTGCAACTGTCCGACTTATACAGTGTTCCTCCATCGTTTGAACCACCTTTTGATCGTAAACCAAATCGTAATGTGAAAGTGACAGCTTGGGTACACCTGATAAACTAGTTGGTTTTCAACTAATCATCCTTAATCTCTAATTTTTTTACTTAAACCCGATTTCCACAGGATCACTAATGATTCGCCATCATTTAGATGAAAATCAGTGCTGTTTTGAGGCACTGTATTACAAAAAAATATCGTCCAAAACATTCAGTACCCTTAACCAGTTCATTAAATCCCCTGAATAATGTCCAACTGTCACATCAAGACATTACTAATTCTTCCCCACTGGGAAATCCCCTTCACATTGGATGCGAAACAGTCACGACTATGTTTCTGTCTCACACAGACTGGTGGGTGAGGGGAAATTCACGAAAGGGAGCTGACCCAAAAAGATTTCGAAGAGGGCAAGTGGCATGCAGCAAGCTGAAAAATGAGAAACCGTTCACACTTTTGGTATCAGTGGTGGAGGACAGAGCAGCTGCAAATATATAGGTGAGTTCTTAAATGGGGATGAATTACTTTGCCAGACTGTTTGAATAGTCAAGAGTTCAATGGGGGAAAACTGACTTTCTACGGTCCCCATTTGGAACAGGCTTAGTTACACTAACGCCAGGGCTCATGATGGTAAATCTTTAAGGGCGAGGATGGTGTTCCTCTTGGAAAGAATAATAAAGCTTACAACTTTAGCGCCGGACTAGTGCGTGGGCGTAGTGCCAACTCACTTGATGGCCTTGGGTGACGACTCACATGGGCAGATTGTCGCCTTCTATCCAAACTATACTATATAAAACCTGTCTGGATCCTAGTTCCTAGATCAAACGTCAGATAGTTGGGACCGGAAAGTGCGCAGTGCGGACTTGAAAGCCTTCGAGAGCTTTGGGATTGTTGTGGAAGTCGATTCCAGACGACCGATCAATGGAGATGATCGGCTTTGATGGGTCCCGTAACAGTTGCCGCAACATACGAGGGTAGTCCTCACCAGAAACGGCCACACCTTACCACCAGCTCATGCATACCTATATCAATCTTACCCATGCCTAATGACTCAGCCAAACGCGCTTTTGTTTTCCGAATGAAGATCGATGTCCGTACAGAAAGATGTAGCTCCCCCATACACTACGGTTTGTGTTCTCAATGTTCTTGACAAGGAACTTCTTGCCTATTGGATCGGCCGAGGCAGGACCGTATACTGGTCACTGGGTTTGCCTGACCTTGGCTGATCTAAACGTCACCGATTGGGTAATCTCTAAGATAAAAGTGTGTGTGTGTATGTATGTGTGTGTGTGTGTGTGTGTGTGTGCGAGCGCGTGTATGTGTGTGTGGCCAGATAACCGAAATTCATACAGATGAAGAAACTCGTCATCAACCAGATGAACATCCCAAGCAAATTTAACAAAAAAGTCTAATTCAAGGAAAGGTGAAGTAAAAAAAAATTACAGCAACAGGGGACACAGATGCAGAAGCGAGAGAATCCCTGATTATAGTGAATAGGTTTAACACAAACCTATGCACATTTGCAATGAATTCCATTCACATATAGACGTCAAACGCGCCTGCGCAGTTTCCTCTAGTGTAGCTCACCATCGTATTCTTCCGTGGCTAACCCAACAGTGATTACTGTTTGGTGTGAGACGGGTTTAGTTATCGGTACGCAGGTGCCAAGAAAATGAGCAGCGTGATTTCAGACATGCGATGATCAAAGCACTGCGTCAGCAAACTGATCATACAATGAGCACATGAAGTGCTGTTCTTCGGTGCTATCCCGTCCCATTCAAACTGCCCCCTGCCGCACAAACTAATCGAATTCGATCAGTCACATCATTCTGTCATGGGATAAGGTCTGTGTGGAAACAAGCTTTCAGGACTGCATCCTCCTGTCGCTATGTTGGGGAAAACAGGTTTCGGTTCCTGGTGAGAGATTCTCTCTCGAGGCACGGCAACAGGAGCCCATCAGGCTGCACTTGGTGATGCAATGAAATCTCTGGATGTTCCCTGGTAAAATTCAATGAAACTTGCATACATTTTCAATACTGCCAGCTGTAGCCTATGACCAACCTCCAATTCGCTTCCCCTAAATTCCACTACCACCAACCAACCGATCCAAGCAACGAGCACATGATAATGGGTAATTGTGTTTTCGTGGTACCACTACTAGAGGGTCTTTTGCAAAGTCGGCTCCCTCAGAACAGACCACCTACCTCTGAAATCGGTAACCTGTCAGCGGACATCACTATTTGGATTATTCCTTTCAACAGTCACGAACCTCACAAAAAAGACCATTCCTCGAAAGAATCACGATTGATCATTCCCTTTGGAAAGTAAATTTAGAGGGGGCAAGTGAAATTGTAATGTCAACGAAGCATGACAACAAAGAGTTCCGAACACAGAAATTTCGGGATAGTTAGCAGTCAGTACAAATCAAAAGTTGTCCTCGGAAGTTGACTCACGCGGTTATACAAGAAAGTAAGGATAACTCTAACACATGGTGAAGTGGTAAAACTACCCCGTTTTACTCATGACAGGACCCCTTCTTTCTCATGCATTCAAAAGCTGACTAGGGAGTGTACTGAATTCGTGATCAGAGGCTACACCCACCATTCTGGCCGAAGCATATCTGTAGGAACCTTACCTGCCTTCTACTTCTCTGTTCCACATCAAGCCATTACGATACCAACACTGACCAACCTTGATGTACCTGAACAAGCTACTCTAGTCATCTATCTGTTACTCGGGATGACAACTATCTCCTGTGCGTTATTTGAACCGCTTTCTTTATTTGGAGAAAAACATGACCATAGACCACCACTAGTCACCCTTCATTTGCGTGGGAATCACGTGACATCTGGATACCAAATTTCAATGGGTTGTGAATATACGGGTCTCATGTGAAATTGTACTCACACTTCACATCATGTGCATGTCTGGTTCCTAGTCGATTTGCTTCACTCCGGAGGAGCTGGTTGGAGGGGGCGAGGGTTAAAACAATCGAAAGGAAAAAAAACGATTGTGTTTCGGAACATGAACGCTCATAAAACCACTAGTTTACTACTGTGAATTATTGAAAGAGTGGAAAAATTTCCTCCCAGCTTAGTGGTCGTCCTGTACCTGCATTCGGGATAATGAGTGGAACACACAAGTTACGATCGGCTGCATGGAACCTGGTAACCTAAAAAAAAAAATTACCGGCATATTCACTGGCCTTTCTGACCGGAACGCACTACCAGAGTCGTTGCGAACTCCTTGGTAGCCCACGACCGGTTTTGCCTTTCCATTTCGGGCTCATCAGGTAGACGCATCCCCGAATTTCCGTTATCCCAAATTGTACGCAATTCCCCAATTACACTGGTTTGAAGAGGAATTTGCGTTTGAACGGGAGACTCAGCTGAATCCGAGCTGAATTTCTGGTTCTTGATGTTGTTCACTTGAATATGCTGTATAAAAGCCGCCTCATGTTTTGGTTAGGACGATATTCGAATTATCGCAGTACATTGCCTAGACGGAACATATTTACACAAATTCCTCACCTCCCCCCTCCCCGAAGATCAGATGAGACTCAGTCAGTCAGATTCAGTCTTCAGTACAGAGCGCAACTCAACCACTCTGGTCAGATGCCCAAGCTGGAGTTCATTTCGTCTTTGAAATGTATCAGAAAGCAATGAAAGACTGTTGACGTAAGAGGCTGTTGTGTATGTCTCGATCAAATGGGTTGTTAGATGTGACAGCAAAGGATACACTGTCTTTTCCGAGCAAATGTCTTGCGAATGTGAGCTCTCTACCGCCAAACGCATTGGAAAATAGGTAATTAGCTTCAGTCTCCCAAAACACGCATTGTTGTACCCATTCCATGTAACCCTTGGCGGCAAGGTTACGAACCCCTCCCCCCCTAAAACACTCACATTTAAAATCACTGCAGAACTTAACCCCACTCACCAATGTTCATTCAACACAATCACTGACAAGGAGTTTACTCGAAAATCATGAGAGACCTTCAAACATCCGCGGTAATGCGGGTTTGTCTAGACGAACAACAGGGAAGTCTTATTTGTTTAGGGACCAAATGCACGGATGGATTGTTATCTAAGTATGTCTGGAAAATGGATGTCGCTCCGGGCTGTGAGGGGGGGGGATTTTACGGCGCGCCCCACCCCTTTGCACAAATGGCAACAAATTGTTTCCTCAGTAAAAAAAAATGATTGTCCGGTCACCCCAACCTGTCTTTGGAATCCGAATGCGGGTTGTGTGCGTTAATTGTGTAAATAAATGGGGATAACTCAAGCGAATTAAGTGCGAGGCATGTCAAGCATTCAACAGTTCGAGCAGGTATTGTTTTGGTGGCGATGCTAAGAACTCCAGCCTCAGTAAGACAGGCTTTTCCCAATTGAGGTTACTCCTTTTAGGAGACCACAAGAACGTCCCTCGTCATTTAGTATGAGGTCCCCTCCAAGGAGAGACCACGAATCATCTTCCTTTCAGTGGGAACGACGGGTACTGAAATCGGTGTCTACATGTGTGACAGCTACATGGATAGTTGGTTTACATATAACAATTCATAAATACCACTCATTCGACCCTGTTCAAGTAACTGTACTTAATGATCCGTTTTCACATATTGGTTTTGGATTCGTTACCTTTTCGAAAGTGTCGTTATACCATTGGTACCTGTTCTCTGATTTTCGAGTCAAGTATTGCTCAACATACCGTTAAAGAGCTTCCGAAAAGGATATGACTCATTGCCTCTCCAACACAGAGTAGCATCCCGAGAGAAGATCCGCTCATCGATGGCTTTTCCATTGTACAACCCGCTCGGAGAATCAGCCACAAACAAGAGCAGAGACCCGGTCGGTCTTCCTAAATAGCTAATGTACTGTCTGAGCGAAAACGCCAAACCTTTCCCAGTTATTACCAAGTTGTCCATGCAGCTTGGTCTACAGATATTTCGGCCCTGAACGTTTCGGCCGCGGAAGTGTACAGTAAATTACTGCCTCACATGCTAACGTTCCGGTCTCAGATATGTTCATTGTTTGTTACGGTCAGAATGAAACTTCCTCCATCACGCAACTTGTATCATAACTTTATGGTGCTCGATATAAATAATGTGCAACTGGCGCACTTGTATGCTTGAACACAAGAGAACAAACATCGCTCCCGAATCCCTAAAGTCCAAAGCAGTCCTACTGTTATCACGCCACGTACATCAGGGTCTTGAACTTTTAGACCAATATAGAAGAGCCAACAAGCAATTAACAAACGTACGAGGCTTTATTGGGGGAGGGTCAAAAGTCCAATGATGGCTGTTTTGCGGATATTTGTCAAAAAGAAGATAGTGTTTTTCGATTGACGTGTGATCGATAAATATCGATCGATTCACGCACCATTTGAACTGGAAAGCCAATTTTGGCGGGAATTAAGGAGTGATTCTTATAAGCTATGAAAGGAGAAGGGTAACACGACGCAATGAAGTTAGCTTTGTCATTCTTTTGCCACAATTACCGAACAAAACAAACGACGAACTCGAATGATGGCTTTGGTTTTTGCACTAATCCAAATAGATAAATTGAAGACGTTCTTAGCATTCCTGTTTCCCGATTTTCTTAACCTATCTAGTTTGAAGTGGCTGTTCTTAGTCCTGCAATTAACCGACAATACTTTTCAATCCAACGAATGACTGCGTCTTCTACTTATGTTAGATTCCTTCCCTCAACGAGGGACCATCATTTAACACCGGCTTACGGGATGCGTAATCTAGAGTTTTTGGAATAGATTTTAATTACTCTGTGTAGACCCTTGGTAGTGAGGATCCAAAGGGCCGAAGGTGGAACTTCCGAAACCGAAACCTTTCGAATTCATTATCATCGCTTCTCTTGCTATATTGGAATAAATCTTTGTGATAAATGACCTATTCTCGCAGTTCCTGCTCTCTGTCAGTTTGGACCATACGTCTCTGTGATGAACTCACTTCCATAGCCCACTTTCGAGTTGAGCTAGATGAATCAGCATTCACCCGTTTGGACCGTACTCAGTGACAAATGGAAAAGAACTTTATAGAGGTTCACAACTTTGTACCCCTCTGTGATATTCACGAACGTACAAAACTTTTGAGTATCTGGGGTTTTCAATTCAGACTTACCGAAATATTTAATCGCAAACTGATGTGGGTTGTTTAACAGTGCCTGAAACAAGCGGTTCTTGTTATCACCGTGCCGAATTCGTGTGATATCCCCTCCCCATACTGGAAAGCCCTCGTCAGGGAGATATTTCGCTATCACCCCAAGGCTGGCTCTCGGAGGACGAGTACTGTGCATGAAGCACATCCATAGACAAACACAACAGTAAGAGTATACCTGGAGGCCCTTCATTACACAGGTTTGACAGCATATTTGTGGGGGGGGGGGAACTACGCCTCGAATAATTATGTACATGCATCGGACGTGTGTACTCTTCAAATGCTTCAGAAAACGCAACCAACAGGTTGTTAGGCTGTCCATCAAGCAACACATGGGTAATTTGGACGGGAGGGAATGCTGGTATAGCTAGGTTTTGGAGTTAAAGGCAAATACCCCAGTCAGGTGTGTCTGGGAGGGGCGTCACCAAAATTTTCCGCTAATTTCCGCGAAAGTTAGGTTGACGGAGCCAGGCCTGAATTAGTGGTCAGAGCAGCAGGCGTTACCAGGCGCCCGCATCTATCACACTGAGCATATGCCCGCTACGCTTGGTTGATTTTCGTGCCACCTGAACACATGCGAGTTTGGGAAAACCATAATAATAAAGACCAAAAATAAACAGTGTGCATCATTTTAGACACCGCAAATATATGTTGCACAAATTACGTGGCACACCGAACCCCAACAAACTGGATGGATACAGCAGTGGACCGCTGGATCATCATACTCATGAACTTTCTCGAGAATGTTGTACAACAGGAACAACTGTCGCATGCTGAAAGTTACTGGGATCAAAACCCCAGTTGGATCACCCTCGGAGACTACACTTTATCCTATTGTCGAAGAAGTTGAGGAGAACAGACAAAGAAGGGTTACAAGCGTTCTGTAGGATTTATTCCTCACTGTAATTTGTCCAATTTGCCTTTAAGAGAAAAAAATCAGAACATTGACGTAAACTATCTTAGTCCTGAGTTGTAATTTTCTAAACCCATTCATCGGACATCAATTTTTCAACCTAATGAAGGTCAACAAATAGACAAGGATGGGTTATTATTGAGCCGACTGCTTGTTAGTTCAAGCAAATGTTTGCCAAACTCACAGCAATAAAATTGAAAATGGAAAGAAGTTGACCTTCAACGAGATTAAGTTCGAACGTCCATAGGCAGCCTGGATTTCCCCCCTCGGATTTGCTGTACTTGTCTCTCTGGGCGGTCATCTACATCCATGAGTTATATTAATAAAAATAATGATCGTTCAGCTGTAATACTCTTTCGATGACTAGCTGCCACGCCACTTGAAGGGAGCAAGAGGGTTAAGATACTGTCAAGTTGCCGAAATCTAGACAGGAACAGTCAAGATGCCGGAGACTGGGTTCGAACCACAGCCATTCCGGTCCGTAAGGTCGCGCCTTAACTACTGATCTATCTCACGACTGTAGTGGTTTACTTGCATGTCTGTTTGTCCGCGAGTCACATTCCTGACGTGATTGCTTGAATATCACTCAAGCAGCCTACTGTGCTTGCTCCTACGAACGCTGACGTGAAATATTTCACTCAGCTATCCTCTATGTTCCAGTGGCCTCAACCACTTGAAATTCTGAAACTATTCTCTAACATGTTGCACCCGTTGAGACAGAAACAGAAGACGACTTTGTCCATACAGTAACAGTCTTTGTGACCATCCGGATAAATATCTCGTACGTCTTCCACCATGGCGAGGTAAACACAGTCACGTGTGCATGTTGGCAAGCTGTTGACATGTCGGAACCTGTTTGGCCCTTTGTTTTTCGTGGCTGATACACCCGGGTCTGAGCAACAATGTTTTGGGCTCAGCAAACAAGGTGAAAGCGGTGCCAAAACCGCAGGGTAACACAAAAACTCCAGTCAGCTATGCGAACTTTGCGATGGATGGAAAGAACCACGTTGTGGAAGTTCTCATTTGTTGATACGTCGTTCGTTGCTGGTCATTGCCGTGAGACAAAGAGACTGAGAGAAAAGTTGTTTGTTCTGTCAGCGGTGAGCTTGGCACGTATGCCCGGCTAGTGAGGAATGTCCGGAAAAATTAAAGTCGCTTGTCTTGTACGTACCGATCAGTCGACTTGTTTATGTTAGAAGACAAGATACGTTCAGGCGTAGTTGAGACGTTATACATGTGACTGATAGGAAGCCACAGCTTGGTGACTTTCTTGGTGGATGTAACAGGTTTCCATTTGGTTCTCCATTGCAACGGTTCCTGTGAGAACCATAAGATGAAACTTCGTTCCAATCTTACTATGGGACCTTTTCTCACCCACTCTATCATCTTTTGCATCCGTGAATAACACAATAACGTGGATCACTCCGAGACATCTAGTTTAATGTCTCTCGACCCACTTCGAACCATCCTCTCCCCTGATGCTGACCAAAACCAACCTTTCCAAATAATAGGAGAACTACTCGTAGGTAGTAAAGAGAATCACAATCACACAGTAAACGGGCTTGTAAAGATGCGTAGGTACGAATAGAGTTTACTTTAAAATATCTGGTTTATAAAGTAGGCCATTTTTATCCTTCAAAATCTATTTCTTCTCAGAAGACAAATGGACATGAGGAGATAGCTAAATGCGAAGGAACTGATCTAGCATCAACGGTGTACCATCTGTTGACGGTGGCGGCAATATCCAAACCAGTATACAGTTCTACGTAATGCACTACTCACAAGGTTGCTGAAAAATTTTCGACAGTCCACGACCGGTTTCGCCCATCTTGGGGCTCATCAGGTAGGCGCAGTCCCCGATTTTCCGTCAACCTTATGTTCTACTTGAACTCAAATTGGATTGATTTCGATAAATACACTCATTTGCAAATTAATTTGGTTTTTGCGAGAGACTCACCTGGAACCCAGCTGAATCTCCCGTTTGTGATGTTTTCAGGCAACTGAATGTGCTGCACCAGGAGCTGGGTTCCAGGTGAGTCTCTCGCAAAAACCAAATAATTTGCAAATGAGTGTATTTATCGAAATCAATCCAATTTGGGTTCAAGTAGAACATAAGGTTGACGGAAAATCGGGGACTGCGCCTACCTGATGAACCCCAAGAAGAGCGAAACCGGTCGTGAGCTGTCGGAGAGTTTTCAGCAACCTTGTGAGTAGTGCATTAAGTATAAGTGACGAAAATTATCACGCCGAGACAGGAAGCGAACTGATATGATTTCAAAGGAAGTGCGTGTCAACAGCACTCAGCTAACCGTATCATGCTTGTGAGCAGATCACTCGCGTTCGGATGTCGTTGGCCTTGACCGAGCACGAGTATTGTTCTCGAAAATACGAAACCCACTCTGCGCACAATGATGAGATTTGTGCGCTGATTAAGCGAAATCGTTTGGACTTTTCCTTCCGGTTAGTAAATTTGGTTCGATTTGGTTGCTACGTCAACCTGATAATCCACTGCAATGGCTTCTTCGTAGGGGGGGAGAGTTGCATGACATTTTGATTAGGCTGACTGAAGTTGACACAAAATTCTCACGAAACATAACAATGTTAGACAGCGTAAAAAAATGGCCACATTGTCGACTAACCTAACAATGAAACGTGATAGGTTTGGCGTGTCACGGTCGCTCTCTCTCTCTCTCTCTCTCGTATCATCAATCTCATCTTAATCGTTTGTCCGAGGAACCCCTGTCTTTTGTAAAACAAGCTGAACACGATTCGGGGAAGTGACAGTCCCGGAAATGAGGCGTAATCCATTAAAGGACATGCCCTGCATCGATCAGTGGTAGCACCTACGCATCACTGATTCCTATCAGGTGTCAATGGCTTTTAGTTTATCGTGCTCAGCAGGTTTGATGCTATTTGCATTCAAGCAGAAAATCTAGCTTTACCTCCTCCCACGAGGTCCATTTTCCCTCGTCCTCACAGATACGTAGTTCTTACTGAATGATCCAATCCTTGAAAATGCAAGTTGTCTCCGCACATAAAAAGTACAAATAGGGCCAGTGGTGTTCAAGTCAAGTTCCGTTCTACGCCAATTTGCCACTGAAAATTTACAGTTTAGAGTTTGTTTGCTTACAGAAGATTCGTTGGATGGAACCCCATGGTATTAAAATCAATCTCTGTAGCAATAGAGAAGAATGGTGTTCAGGAGAAAGAATTACCTGTGCCTAGTGTTTACGGAATCACCAGGTTCATTTTCACCGGGGACCCAACGGAATCTCCTGTTTACGGTATTCTTCAACTGAAAGCGCTGCACAAACGTCGCTCCATTTTTCACGATACTAGAGATATTGCAGTATATCTTCACAAAGGAAACTACTCACAAGGTTACTGAAAACGCTTCGACACCCCATGACCGCTTTCACCCTTCTTGGGGCTCATCAGGTAGGCGCAGTCCCCGAGTTTCCGTCAACCTTATGTTCTACTTGAAACCAAATTAGACAGATTTCGAAGGTGAATCCCAAGAAGAGCGAAACCGGTCGTGGGCTGTCGAAGGGCTTTCAGCAACCTTGTGAGATGCTACGATATCTCAAATATCGTACCCAATGAAACATGAAGCGGCCTTTGTGCAGCACATTCAGTTGAGGAACATCATAAACGAGAGATTTGCTTGAGTCTCCCATGAAAACAAGATTGATTTGCAAATGAGTGTATTTGTCAAATTACTTTATATTTGTAAAAAAAAATTCCTTCTAGCCAACTCAAGGGAGGGAGGGATGATTTCGATAGTATCCACTCTTTACATTGTGAATACAAAGGTTCCCATGGGTAGGGAAATTCCACCTCAACAATGACATGAAGAAGCAATGCAACTCTTCTCCAATTGAAGGAAACAATGTCTCCATGCCATAACTCACAGAAAGAACGCGGTGCACACTGGGTTAGTAGCGTGACCATTCCAGGGTAGCTGATTATTACTCCGTCTAGAAGACAAGGTCTATGTTGATGGTGTCCGAGGTTCCCATTGGGGGCGAGATGGCCTAGTGGTTAGAGCGCGAATTTACTGACCGAAAGGTCCGTGGTTCGAACCCGACCTCTGCCTCTCGACTTCCCCTGTTCTAGGCTTGGACAACCTGGCAGTATCCCAGCTCTGGTGCTTCGTTCCGGTGGCACGGCAGCTAGGCATCGAAAAGGTGTTACAGCTGAACGACTATCTATTTTTATATCTTAGGGTGATGAGAACAAACTTATCTCAGTCAAACTATGGACATTTACACAGTAAGATGGTGATGGCCCACGAGGCTGATCCTGCTGGGGCATATGTGTGTACACGATGCTCAAACCCATGTCATCGTGGTTTTACTGCTAGGATTGAGGTTCCTGATACCATGGAGATCAATAGATGAAGGAGCAGAGTGTATATCGCAAGAGTTAAACCTGATATTCAATTACAATCTCTCACAAGATCATTGCTGGCTTTCTTCAGTCGAATCTATATTGGCAACTCCAGTCGAGACTGACGAGCTTTATCTCATTTGAAGATTTAAACAATATGCTCGATTCGACAAATACACTCATCTGTGTACAGATTTGGTTTTGCAGGCGAGCAAAAACCGAAATAGTATGCAATTAATCGTGTATTAATCGAAATTCTTGCAAATTGGGTTCAGGTGGAAGATAACATTGGCAGAAATTCGGGGACTGTGCCTAAGTGATTAGCCTCAAGAAGGGCAAAACCGGTCGTGAGTTGTCGAAGGGTCTTCAGCAACCTTATGAGTAGTTTACTTCATCAAAATATGTGGGATGATAGATTAGGGTTGCAACTTTCGTAATTTACGCCAAATGGTAAAAAGCACCTAAACGTTTGTCAGCTGTCACCGCTTATCTTCCGTTATCATCAAGGATGAGCAGCTTTATGGCTTCACTAGTTCACACCTTTACTACAGAGTGACGGAATTCGATCTGTCAGTTCGCAAAGCACAGGGGTAACCAGGCTGTGATACACATTCCGCGTGCTTAAGTCCGCATACCAACGATCTGGTGATCAGCTTTAAAACATGGCTCAACACTTTTCCCTTGGATTACGTTCATCAGCTATTCAGAGAGCGATTCGGGTTTTGTACTTTTAAACCAATACTAGCTAATGGGATGACTACTCGAAATGATAGGTGATAACATACATGCTGACCTTTTGCTGTGAACATTGGTCAGTGTACTTAACACCTCCAATACACTTTAGGATGTGCGTGACTTTCGGTGAATCTAGCAGACCAGGTTCCTTTCTATCCAGACTGCAGTAGACATGTTGGTTATGGCAGCTACAGCTTTGTCTGGTGAGACAGGATGTTGATTTTTGTGGTTTACTGAACCCGAGATGTTCAAGCCTCCTGTTGTGCTACTTACTGCCGGGTTTTCAAAGAACCGCTAGACCGGAAAGTGTCCTGTCCAATCTCTGGAATATGAGTTTCTAAGATCATTGGGAAGAATCCGCCTTGGTGACCTCAGTCTGTAGATTGTACTTCAGACCTTTACAAAGCACACAGCATTCGACCTGTCCAGCAAAATCTGCGCAGTTTGGGTCTCGTCAGTTTATAACCTCATAAAAACGCAGAGCGAACAGACTAAGGCGGTGGGGGTATTACTTAGGAGGTGGCTCATCACATCTGATCCAATATATTCGGTAATTCTGCAGCTACGGAAAATTTCGTTAGAAGTACAGTACCCATATAATGGGAGAAAAGGAGTGGACCTAAACCACTAATTCCAGGACCTGCCGAATTCATTTCGTCTGTCTGATAAATAACAAAAGACCTCTTCAAGTAGATGGACTGCCTGGCCCACTGTGGAAGTCACAAAAGGGTCTCAATAATGGCCTTGGCAGACAGTGCCTGTGAATCCAGTGGACAGATATGTGGCGAATCACGCACCCATTATAGAGGAGGGATAAGTGTGACGAAGGGCAAGCGTTCCGGGCAGCTCAGCTTTTGAGGCATTCCTCTCGTAAAAGGGAGCCCCGTGACCTTACGACCCGACGTACTATATATACCCCGACCTCTGGGTTTCAGATCGACCAAGTCCTCTTACACCTCACAGCAATGTCCTCAGGACGTTGTTTGTGAGGTGAAGTTCTTTTAGAGTCTATATTTAGCATTTGAGTGGGTCTACGTGAGGCAAATTGCTTAGCCCTGAGGATGAGTCCTAGCACACAATTCGAAGTAGAAGATGGTAGCATTCTTATGGAAAATGACCGATTTCTCCTAGGGCTAAACAATTTATTTCCCTAACTTTGTAAAGGATGCTGTCGGTAGATGCTTTGCAACCAGGCGAAACTTACAGATTGTACAGGTTCCAGGAGCCGCAGACAGTTTACTCTGTGCTAATAGAGATGTCTGTCAACAAAAAGCAACTCCAGGTTCATCAAAGTGGATTACTTGGTACATTCGGTTCTACTTAGAGCAGATGGAAGACAAAAGATAAGCAGGTGGTCCATGTGGTGTTTGATGAATAGATAGACTAAATAGTGAACAGACCTACTGAAAGCCATCTATTGACAAAGAATCCATGTCAGAAAGGTCGCAATTTTTAGGAGGCAGTGCTTACTATGGATGCTCACAGCTCAGTCTAGAAAGACACAATCATTCAGCCGGAACATGCCTTCGGTGTCTACCTGACATGACACTCGAAGGAAGCACGAGGGATGAGATAATGTTAGCCTACCCAGTCCTAGACAGGAGCAGTCCAGATGCCGGATCTGGGCTAGAACCACGAAACTTCCGGTCAGTACGTGTGCACCCCAAACACTCACCAATCTCGAGGTCAAGGGGACACGAGACCACAACCTCTGAATAACACCAAAACACGCAGAAGCACATAAGACTTTACGTTTGGGAATAAGTTTTACGCCGAAAATAAAAACGGGTAAATATTACGATACTGATATTACTGGTATCATATTCAATCTACCAACTTCTCTGAACCATAGGTATTTACGATGAAATCAGAAACCGAACTATGTTTGCACAAAGGTAAGTTCTGTTGGTAAGAATAGATGAACCAAAGCATTCGACACGACAAGCCTTTCCCTTTAGTGTGACGTCTATCTGGAGGTTCGAACTTCAGAACTTTGTTGGTTCGAAGCTTTCGTCTGGAACTGCATTCCGGCTAAGGCAAACCACGAAGCAACACAAACCACAAAAAGACCAATCAAAGTAGGTGTCAGTTGATCCCCAAGCCACCGCTCAAATTACGGATATTAACTACTCTTTGGAATGTATATATGCGCAATCAATGTGGAGCATCACCTAATTAACCGTGCACTGATGGTGTCCTCACATTGTGACGGAATGTCTGCAAGTATCTTGCAAAGCTCTATGAACAGATCGAATGTCATCTGATCAGCAGCTATCCAGGCTTACCTATTTCGCGCAAGAAAACACCACATTTGTAGACGTATCCCTCATCAGAACGTGCAAGTTAGTGGGAGAGAGGGTGGATGAACTCCAAACAACTGAGTTCCCTAAATTGCTCGGTTTTATATATCGTGGTCGCTTCACCACAAAGTCCAGGATCCAAAAGCTGTGGGGATAAAATGTGTCCCAGTCGATTCAAATAGGTTCACTAAGGCACTAGATAGCATGATGACCAGTCATGTCATTCCGAAAAACGCTACTACTAAACATACAGATGAGTTTGATTGGCACACACACACACATTCAGACAGACTTATCCGCTACAAAGTGGCTCAGCTTCGAAACAGCTTATTCCTATCCGTCTCCCCTGTATCTTACAATAGCCATGACTGACGGATGTGTGTCACTGTTGAATAGACCAAACAGTTTCGAGGGTGTTTTGATGAGTATACGGTGTTTTATATTCAACCTCCTCACTTTGTCTGCCTTTAAAAGTACACATACTGCGAACTATAAAGCGACACACGACCACAAGGGCTAAATAAGTGGAGTAATGAAGGGGTGTATGATACATTCTTTATGAAATGCCTTAATTGCAACCTTTCCTCCCACGTGTAATTAAGGGGCTACTCAACGTGGCGAGAGGGGCTGAGCTAAACTTAACAGAACGTGGCGCTCAAAAGCGAGCAAGTTGTTGTACTATTATGCAGAAACGCCAGTCACGCCTCTCTGGTAAAGGTTATATTTTGTGCTATGGTTTACGTAGACAATTTTCAATTAGGCTCCTTTGTTTGGCGTTGTTCATTCGGATATATGTTCAAGTAGTGTGTAGCCACACTTATCCGGCAATATTCACTGGATGCTTTGCACGTATCTCATGGAACAGTCAGCAGTACTTCCACAAACTAGGAGCAGACAAGATTCTTCTTGAAGGAGACCACTTTGGAAACCCAATTTTTTCTACTTTTATTTGTATTCTACACAACCAACCCCTGAAACCTGAGAAGATACTTTAGCTACCGTTATGGGAGATTTTCTCCCCTTGCCAGATGGTCCTCACTCTAAACTTCTGATGGAATGCAACCTGACTTGGCTGATAATTCGGCAACAACACAGAATCTTTCGCTGGAGTGTATGCCGGCTACATTGCTGACCGAAGGTGACTGAACTAGGACCAGGGAAGAAGTAGCTTACTACAACTTTATCGGGATCGTGGTGAATACCGTTGTTTCATTTGATGTTGCATTCGAACACACCCTCGTTTTCATTGGCTGAATAACCAATTGTTTGCATACGATCTAGGTGAGGGGACCAAATAACCATGCAATAGGTTTAGTATGTTTGTTTGTTTCGGTTTTCAGTCTGTGAGGAGATTGAAAATCCGGAGAACTCATTCAAGGTGTAGCCACAAACTTACATCAGGCACTTACGAAAAGCATTTAAAACATCCTGATAAATTTCGGAAACCTGGGCGTTGGTTCACAAAGACACAGTTCGGCGTCTTCTGAAACTGTTTCTGCTCCAATCACACTACTACTACGTTTGCGGTCGAAAACTTCGTACATTACGCCATAGGTTCATTGTGACTGATATACGTTGCAATTCCACCCGTACACACCAAATTTCCCGAGGCAGTACTGCATGGTTGCTTGAAAAAGGAGCTCTTTTTGTGCCGGATTCCAACTTTCTATATACATGGGTGACGGCCGCAGTTCAGTCATTTGCCCATATAGAGATTGCCGATAATCAAACCTTCTGTCATTTTCCTTTATTGAATGAGTGAACATTTTATAAGCGAAGATAGAACCTTGTATTTCAGTTCTGGATTTCATTTAGAACATCACAGCGTTTTCCCCATTTTATCCTTGTTGGGAATTATCGAACGAACCTTCGAACTTGCCGCATGCATAGGACCTCAGTGATGACCTAAATACCTCGAAGAACTGAAGAGCAGTAAGCCTTCCTCTCAAATGTGTGCGGACAGGTTCCAGTAGGCAGCGGCAAGCTGTCAAGCCATATTTCGGCTCACTGTTGGACGTGCCCAGTGGCGACGAAATATGGGTGTGCCCCTAAAGCGTTCAGCTGTTACACCTTTTCGGCGCATAGATACCATGCTACCCGAAGGAAGCACGAGGGTGGGATACTGCCAATTCGCCTAAACCTAGACAGGAGCAGCTGAGATGCCGAAGTTGCTTTCGAACCATGAATCTTCTGGTCAGTAAGTGCGC
This sequence comes from Clonorchis sinensis, assembly GCA_003604175.2. NCBI lineage: Eukaryota > Metazoa > Platyhelminthes > Trematoda > Opisthorchiida > Opisthorchiidae > Clonorchis > Clonorchis sinensis. Next base: position 109,384,409 of record CM030370.1, on the reverse strand, counting down.
GCTTTAACCATCTTCAACCACGTTACTTTCAAACTGCAGTGGAAGCAATCCGAACCGAGCAATGCGTCCCAATCAAAGCCTATCACAGCTCCATTGCAAGGAATGTTGAACTTTTGCAAAAGAGTTTGTTGCAGCTGACGGTGAGCTATGTAAGTCGACTAGTAACTGGTACCGCAGCCGAAACACATGTGAACATAATTGCTGATTTGTTAATTCCTTTGGTGTTGACAGAAGACGAGCCTGTATAGCGCACAGTTTGCCTGCATCCTCCTGGTAAAAATCAGCCAGAGATCGAATTGTTTTCCTTTTATATGATCCTAATTAACACACATACATCCAAGTACATGGTTACGTACGAAAAAAGACTGATGAAACTGGCGCAATACATCCAATTGCAAATTGAGTTGATTTTAACAGGAAACTCAATTGAATCCCAGCAGAATCGCTCGTTTATGCTATTCTTCAACTGAATGTGCTACACAAAGGCCGCCTCATTTGCCACTGGGTCGGATATTCAAGGCATCGCAGTACACTTTCCTGACAGAACCCAATATTCATATGGCTGCTGAAAACCTTTCGACAGCTCACTACCGGTTTCGTCCTTTTTAGGGCCCATCACATAGGCGTAGTGCTCAATCTTCCGTCAACCTTATTTTCTACATGAACAGTGTTCGACATGTGTTATTCAAGTGGATTATACGGTTGATAGAAACTTGGAAACTACGCCTACTTAATGGGCTTTAAGAAGAGAAATTTTAAGCAACCTTTAACACCACATTAGAAAAATGATCGATGGAGCCTAGAGGACTGAGCGTGACTGAAGGGTCGAAAAGCCAAGCCGGCGATGGGTTGTCCGACGGTTTTAATCTAACGTACAACTAGTAGCATATCAAGGAGTCTGCGGGCTTTTTCTCAATGTTCTAAACTCATACAATCTGAACTACTGTGATATATCCTCAGAGAGAAATTTTCCATTTCGTTACGTCTCACATTGTCAAGATCAAATCCTGTTTAGAGGAAACTGTCCTCGTGAGAATAGTCTACAGGAAATAAGCTTTTGCAAATAGCGCTCACTATGAATGACTTTCGTCAATCAGGCTAACAAAATGCGACCAGTACTACCTGAGTAGATCACAAAACTTTTTTTCAGTGACTATGTAGGTATGTCTGGGTTCCACCTAGTAACGGACACTGAATGAATCGTCCTAACTAGTTCCACTGAATCTCCCGAATGAGTACGAATCAACAGTGACTTTCACTATGAATTTGGCCGAGCTGTTGTTAATAGCCTGTGCTCCGACAACACAGCTTAACGATACTCAGTTTCGGTTTCGCGTCATCCCAAAGCCAAGGTCTAGTGAGCAACCGCAGCTTTAATCAGTTTTCTTCTGAGAGCCTCGTCCATTCACATAGGCTGCTTTAGCCGACTACTGAGTACTGGTCATCGGTCAAACGAGGGAACATTGGATCAGGACAGTGTTTTTGAGCAAAGTTCGCAATTTTACGATAGCAGCAGCTGTCCGAATTGGCCTATGCTGTTGTTGTGTTCCATTCTACCACTCTAGTTTACAGTTGGCAGCTTAAGTAATCAACTAGCCGGATGTGGTTGATCGGATCTTTACCATTGCAGTGAAAATCACTATCATTTGATACGGAATACTGTTTGGCCTCAGTTCATTTTGACTCATTAAGTCCCCATTAAGCAATGTAATCAGTAAAGTCAATAGCGTTCAGCCATACCTCAGCAACTGAATAGACAATCCTGGATACATTGAGGGGTTTGAAACTTACAATAGATTCAGAAGGCCTACTCCTCTTTAGGGACTAGACTACTCCTCGAAACGGTAACTTTAACCGAACAAATGTATGTCCTGCCCAACGAGGACCCACCGCTCCCCGCCGGAAATTGGCCCTTTGCTAAACATAAAAGCACCCGATAATTTGTAGGAAGTGTGGGTTAGAAAACATCATTCCCAATCGGTATTGTACGGGGTGGAAACGGTGCAAGGATGTCACCGATCTAAGCCGGTTGTTGTCCATAGTTTCAACAGAGGACGCGCGTACTGACCTAGCAATCATTCACCATCTTTGTGTACAGTGGTATGATTTTTTTGGTGAGAAGTGCCCACTCATCCATATCATCCCGTAGAACTTCCAACTACCACAGCGTTCCATACACGCATACACCAAATCTACAAATCCGAGAAGGATGTCCTCTTGAGTTGATGGGACCAGTAACCCATCCATCATATTTTGTTTCATGGGGGTATCTGACACACTCGGCACGATAAAAGCATCCGGGTCATTCGTCCAACAGATGAGTTGTGGAATAAAATTTTTTTCTTCATATGGTATCGTTTAATGAAGAATGATGAATGGATTGATAGTCTAAAAGAAGAATTCGCCTCGCGTTTCAGTTGGGTCGAAGTGGCCAACTTGACAATTATATGTATAGTCAGCCTAATAAACCAGGAAACAGTGTGCTTTGGTCACGAACACACTAGTGCGATGGTTTGTGCACCTACGCCACCCGTTGAACCATACTTGGGATGTCCATGAGACACTAACAGAGTCTCGCATATCAGGTTGCTCACTGGTTGGAGGCCTGACTAACACAGCCTCCTGGACCTTGAGGTTGGGGGTCAGCACATGTTTGGCGACTCGTTCCAGAAAATTGGTAGTGTACCTGCATTCTTCACCAAAAACCGCTTGCGGTCAAGCTTTTGAGCCAAATGTTTTGGTCGATGACCCTAATCGTCCTCATGTCTAGCTCTGGGCACCTTGGTAGTCCACGCATACTAACGAAAAGCAATCGTTCCTTTCGGTGCCTAGCTCTCATGCCACACAAAGGAAGCATGAGGGCTTGTGTACTGCCAGGTTGCCCAAGCCTAGACAGGGGAAGTCGAGAGGCAGAGGTCGGCTTCGAACCGCGGACCTTCCGGTCATTAAATTCGCGCTCTAATCACTAAGGCATCTCGCCCCTGTATCTCGTCCACGCATAACCATGTATGGCTGCGAAGCATCAGTGGTGAACACTATTGTTATGCCGTCGATGATGATGCGCTTTGGTTTCAGTATTCAATAGACCTGGATGAGATTTGTGATAAGAAAACCTCTAGGTACTATATTTCGTCTAGCTAGAAGAGAAGTCGAGAGGCAGAGGTCGGCTTCGAACCGCGGACCTTCCGGTCATTAAATTCGCGCTCTAATCACTAAGGCATCTCGCCCCTGTATCTCGTCCACGCATAACCATGTATGGCTGCGAAGCATCAGTGGTGAACACTATTGTTATGCCGTCGATGATGATGCGCTTTGGTTTCAGTATTCAATAGACCTGGATGAGATTTGTGATAAGAAAACCTCTAGGTACTATATTTCGTCTAGCTAGAAGAGGGGGTACTATTTCAACACTGTCCCAAACGGACAGTGTTGAAAACGGTGTCCTCGGAAAAATTTGAAAACTAATCATGCATCGAATTGCTTAGCAATATCTTATCTATGAAGAATCATTGGTGGGCTAATGGTTACGTGACCACGAATTTCACAAGGCTAGACAGAGCAATGATGCGTTGTAGCGTTGACTAGTCCAGATGCTATCCAGGAATGCAGACATTGCTGATCAAATCCTCCGGTTTGCTATGGTCGCCAGTTCACTATAACAGGTGAACGATCCCACAAGTGCTACAAGTGGGGAGCGAACTTTGCAGCATAACAATTAGCTTCGCTAGACGTTTTGTTTGGGAAGTCAGAACGTCACGCTATCTATCAGGTTTTCAGTCGATTTGTACTGAATAGATCAAGCACACAGGATAAGACCTTGCCCTAAATTGCCCTCAGTTCACTTGAGCACGCAACAGGCAAGGATAAATGGCCTTTTGTTTCCCACCAGAGTTGTTTCGATAATTGATATTCAGTCGTGCAGAAAACCACTGTGACCGTCTGGCGTGGGCTTTTTTCTATCCGTGCGCAACATTTCCAAAGTGGGACAGGCAGTTGGGGATGCCACCAGACCTCTGTGTCATCCAACGAGAAACGTGTCAAAGATTCGGCTTCGTTTAACTGAGGACAATCATCATAGAGTAGATTGTGAATCCAAGTGGCTTTGAGGAGTGCCCGAATGGCCTGTGGGCAATCTCACGCATCACAGAGTTGCGATGTTCCTTTTGTGTAGAAGAAAATGGGGGAAACTTCGAGCCAAACAGACTTGAGCTGTCCGGGGTAAAAGCTAATCACGCTATCGAGAAATACACTCATTTGCAAATTAATTTGGTTTTTGCGAGAGACTCACCTGGAACCCAGCTAAATCTCCCGTTTGTGATGTTTCCAGGCAACTGAATGTGCTGCACCAGGCCGCCTCATGTTCCAGTTGCTACGATATATTCGAGATATCGCGATACATGTATATACGTAATACACTACGGAAACTCGGGGACTGCGCCTACCTGATGAGCCCCAAGAAGGGCGAAACCGGTCGTGGGCTGTCGAAGAATTTTCAGCAACCTTATGAGTAGTGCACTACGTATATACCTAATCACGCTATCTTTCTATGCCTGTCGTCATCGAATTATGGTCCGGAGTAGCGTATCATAACGAAACCATGAATGTGACTGCTCCCTACTGGGAGGACTTGGTTGGCCAGCTTGTTGTGGCTAGTGTCAGTGGGAGACAACCCTAACAAGACCACTACTCGAGCAGGCCCATGTATTCTCGGTAGCTCTTTACTATAGTTGGGATGAGAAGAAACAAATGGGTGGTCATTACAAACATAACTTAAAACTTGACGCTATGTACTACTCATTCGTCTGATGAGAAACTCAAATCATTAGGAGCTTGTCAAATCACGTGATATAATGAACCTGCTATTGGCCTCTGCGCTGCTTTGCGCAACATTATAACCGGGAGTTTCATTCGTCTCCTACAGTAAAACCATCTCCTTTCACAACTAAATGTTCAAATTCAACAAACAAGCTTGACTTATCCTGACGGAAATCATGCCTTAACTACCGCGTGATTTCTAGCTTAATAAGAGGTGGAAACAATCAAAACTGGGCGGAAAAAATGTCAAAACCAGCAGCATATAAAAAGTTTACGACAAAAGTGAAATTCTCATGCCTCACTAGATGTAAATTCAAGCCGAAACTTATTGCAATATTTCTATTTGTACGGTTTTGGGGAGATTATGTTTGCACTAACTTTGCACTCTTCAGCACAGCTTCCTCGATAACCTGTTGTTTGCCTTTCGCAGTTGATAATGAGTCTGCTGGTGAACCGACAACAACCGATACCAAATTCCAAGTTACTTAGCTTCGATGAACCGTCTTCGTTCTAATGAGTTCTCATTTAGCCCAGCCTGGTTGGATAAGCGCTGTGATGCATTCTTATAGGCAGATCAGACTGAACGGTGAGAACATTCTAGACGACCTAATGAGGCAGCCCTATTTAGTTACTTAGGTCTTCTTTTGACGCTTATATGAGACAGTAAAAATGCAATGTAATACAGTAATGTAGATCACCAATTTCCCCAGTTTGTGGGAATGGGCTGGCATTGCAATTATCCACCGGTGGATCACAAATGAATGCCTACATGACCAAGCAATTTAGAGCATTTTAACAGCCGGCATTTCTACCACGACGGACAGCTTAGGTCCGGGACATCAGACTGCATGGACGAGAAACTGAAGACAGCTATCACGACGGGTTATGTCGAATGAAACAGAGACGATAAACTACAGATGAAAAGACTGGAACTAGTAGATGCAATATGACTGACCCACTTTTCGAAGATAATACGATCATTCTTTTCTTGTACTAGTGAGCTACGGCGTTGTTCTCTTTGCCTTCGTCAAACTTATCAAGGTGACTTGATGTTTTTAAACAAGGTGCCTGTATCTATCAGTGTCGGTTGTTTAAACGTGCTATTTAAGTCACCAGAGGCTCTCTTCCAAAATCCCCAGCACAGTTGGCTTTCTGGAATTCAACTGATGTGGAAAGACCGGTTCATACCGTTTTCAGTAGTCCTTTACTTCCTGACCACACTCTAGTGGGAAGAAGCTCTTTTTGTAAACAGCACTCTTCATATAGTTCACTGCCTTCCGAGATCTTGGGGAATGGATTTTAACCTTGACAAAGTACAGTCATTTGTAAGTGACGCAGCTGAATCGCCCGTTTATGACACTCTTCAAAAGTAATATGTCAAAAAAAAATTAGTACAGCATCTGAATATCGTGCAAATGAAACAAGAGGCGGCCTTTAAGAAGTAGATTCAGTTGAGGAATATCACAAATAGGAGATCCATTTGAGTCTGTCGTTAACATTAAATTCGTTTGTAAAGTTTCATGCAAGTAGAATATACGGTTGACTGATAGAAACTCCTGCCTGATAAGCCAGACGAGGGGAAAAACCGGCAATGGGCTGTCGAACAGTTTTCGGCAGCTTTACGAGTACCGTGTTATATCAAGAAAAGGCCTTTGCCTTGATTTATTTGCAAGCTGTATTAGTTTACCTGTAAACACGCACATGTTATGGCGTAGAAATTGCCTTTTACCAAACCATAGACTGAGTTGCGTGCAATATAACATTGGCTTAAAGTTAAAATGTCCACTTTGATTAGAATTCCGATATAATACCTTGTCTAAACCTTAGTGATTCTCACGTAACCTCGTTCCGTTCTCACTATAGCCTGCGCACAGGGAAACATGGATTATCGCTGAGTAGACGTGCAGTGCCTCTCCATGGTGTGAGATTTTGTGTCACGTCAGATCAAAAATAATTTCAGTATATGATAAATCCCTCTATGAGGCTTTTCTCTATTCTACCTCGGACACTTAGGGGTTATGCTAGAGAGTTGCACGAATGTACAATGCCGAAAGTGATTAGCGGATTAGGAATTTGTTACAATCGGCTATTCGTTGATGCCGTACTGTCCGGTAGATTTATACATAACTTAGCCGTGATTCAAACTTAGTTGTCAGCAGCTTCGGCACTAAACATGAAATATAGAGGTTTACGGGTCATTCTGCATGCGCCAATTCTGCTGCGGTCTCAGAATAGTTTTGCAAATTCCGTTCCCTGATATAGTCTTAGCAGCACCGTTATAAACATAGGCATTCTGGGTATTATACACAATCCTCAAACATTTCATAAAATCGTTCAATCGCCTACACTCAGCTGCAATCCTAGCCTCCAAGAGGATAGCTTACATAGGGTTCTGCTTAGTCAATCTGGAATGTCGAAAAACTATGGGTGCGTACAGAGTATGGAACTCATCAGTTCCAAAAAATCAATCTGACACGTGTTTCGATGTGATTATGACTTATCAGGTGAACAAAGAATATTTTGCCTCCATAAATACATCTCTGTGAACATCAGTTTGGTTTTCACGGCATACTCACTCGAATCCAAGCTGAATCTTTCGTTTATGAATGTGCTGCACCAGGCCACCCGGTGTTTCCTTTGACACATTATTAGAGATTTCGAAATACTTTTTATGTAAGTGACATACTACTCACAAGGTTGCTGTCGGCCGTCACGTGGTGCAATCAATTGATTCAATCATTCAACTGCTGAATGCAGCAGGGTGGGTAAGCTAAAACAGGCTACTACTGACGCCTCCCTCCTTTCTCTTTCACATACTTTTTCTTCCCCCTCTCCCCACTCCTTTAATAACTCTCTCCTTTTATGCTCAGCAGTTGGGACTGACGCCTCCGTTCGTCCTGCTTCGGTTTTGCGGGTAACATCTGCGCGTCCTCCGGCGCCGACATCCTCAGGTATCTCAAAATCAATATTCTAGCATCGACACCCGGTCTATCTGGCCGCTTTCAGTGTCCGAACTCTGAAACAAGCAGATCAACAAGCTGCTCTTGCTGTCACACTGGACTCGCTTGGCATTGATGTATGCCGTGTCTCAGAAACAAGAATTCAAGAAGCAAGCACAGTGGCTGAGCTAACAACCCCTTCAGTCTTCACTCGCTTCCGGCTACGCACCTCCGGTGATCCAGAGGCTGTTGCGGCGGGATGTGCAGGGATTGGTATCGTCCTGAGTCACCGGGCGGAAGTATCCTTGCTTGACTGGATATCCGTTGATAGTTGCCTGTGTGCGGTTCCTCCGGCAACGTGTGTGGAGTCTCACGAGGGCGAGGTTCGTCGATGTGTGTTTGTCGTGTCTGCTTGTGTCCCAACTGACTGTAGCTCTGACACCATCAAAGACAAGTTTTATGACCCCCCTGAATGCCCTGTTGCGGCGAGCTAAATGCTCACATTTTGTTGTGTTTGCCGGAGATCTGAACGCGCAAGATGCTTAGCGCATCTGAGACTCAATTAGGTGGTCTACATGGATTGGACTCGGTACGTACGGACATTGGTGAACGATTGCTTCAGCTGTGTGCTGATCGCAGGCTGTTTTTATGCAGTACTGCCTTCCGAAATAGCCGAAGTCGTCTGGCTACATGGTGTCCTCCAACGGTGTGCCGGCTACGAACTCAAATCGACCACACTGCCATTAATTATCAATGGCGCGGTTCAATAACTGACTGCCGTTCGTTTTGGAACACATTTGTGGATTCCGGCACGGAAAGCTAAGGAAATGGAAGGGGCCCAAAAAACGGGAGTGCCAGAAAAGTATTTCAGTTGATCCGTGCGACCGGACTACGGAAACCACCTGTGACCGAAGCCATCAAAAAATCGTTCAGCTGTGGTACCCTTTCGGTCCCTAGCTGTCATGCCAACCGAAGGAGGCACGGGGGCTGTATTGCTGCCTGGCTGCCCAAGCCTACATGGAAACTGTCGAGATCTCGAGTTTGGGTTCGAACTACCGACCTTCCGGTCCGTAAGCTGGCGCCTTAACCACGGAGCTATCTCGAGCTCGAAGCCATCAAGGATCAGAATGGAGCGATCATTTTGAATAAAGAAGAGCGGCTCGACGGTTGCGACGAATATCTCGAACAGCAGTTATTGTGGTCACCAGTTGTCAGTCATCTGGAGTCTGACGTATAACGCTGGATAGTAAACGTGGAACACCCCACGGTCTTGGAGGTTTATGACTGCATATGTTCTTCCAACACCACAGAGGCTCTGTTCCGGATGACTTCCCTCCTGCATTTTTCGATGATGGGAGTGAAATCCTCACTCAGCGCTTGTCTGATCTGTTTGTTTGTATTTTGAAAAAAAGGAGCCTGCTCGAGACAATTGAGAAGAGTTGGTGATAGTGCCCAGTTTCGAAAAAAGGGACTCATGGTTAGTGTGGTAATCACAGGAGGACAAGTTTAACCCCAGTTTTAGGGAGACTCCTGGCGTAATTTGTGCTTCGCCGCCCTATGGTGAATGTGAAGCACTGACTCGAGAGCAGCAAGCGGGATTCCGGCCTGGTAGAGGTCGTGTTGACCAAACCTTCACACTCCGTCAGGTGCCAGAACAACGCTATACGTATAAACGACCTGTAATTTTAGTATTGCTGGATTTCCAAGGCTCATTCACCTCGGTTGATCGGTCTGTTCACCTTGACACGCTTGCCCATCAAGGAATGCCCCGGAAGTTTGTGAACATAAACTTTTCTTATACTCAAACGTTCGGACTTGTGAGAGTATACGGAAAGCTGTCCAAAAGCTTCCGTGCACAAAGCGGTGTCCGTCAGGGGTGCTCACTCTCTTCATTCCCATCTAATTTCGTGATTTATGATATACTGAGACGAACGCTGGAAGGTCTCCAAAACCCCGGTGTTCAAATAGCCTCTGACAAAAAAACTTGTCTATCTGGAATATGCAGACGATATTCTTCTGCTCTTCGAAGAGAAGGCGCAGGTGTTTTTGGATGAGCTGATCAAAGTCATCCCGTCCTTTGGTATGCACTTTGCATCCACAAAGTGTAAGGTCATGCTCCTGGACATGAAATCACTGAACACGCCACTTACAATCCAGGGAGAGGCACTTGGAGTTGCGGAGAGTTTCACATACCTTGGAAGTTGTCTTAGTTCTAATTGTAGTGAGATAGATGAGGTCAACGAACAAATCAGTAGGTCTGGCATTGGGTTTGCTAATTTTGGACACCTATGTTGACAAAACGGTATATCCCTGAACCTCAAAGGAAGTGTGCAACACGCTGTGGTACGGGCTGTTTTTTTGTATGGCTGTGAGACTTGACCTGTTTGATCAACTGAACCGAGACGACTTCAGGTGTTCGAGAATCGTTGTCTCAGGACCATATCTCGTGTGGGTTGGTGTCGGCGAATCCGTAACGAGGCAATTAGAAAGCGAGTTTTTGGTTGTGCAACGAGAACTTCCATTGAAGATTGTGTCCAGGACCAGAAGCTGCGTTGGCTGGGACATGTGTTGCGTATACTGAGTTTGCCGAAGAAAGTGATGCCTTCCGTGCCGAATTCAAAGTGGCGGAAGCAGAGAGGTGGCCAACCCTTGACCTGGAAGAGGGGTATGAAAAAGATTACGAAAATTTTGGGTGTTTTCGGTGCTACTCGCCTTCCAGGATGGGGACCGCCTGATCCCCACTGCGCATGGTTGAAGACACTACAAGATATGGCTGCCAACCAATGTCAGCGGCGATCTTGTTGTCAGTTTCTATCCAGATTGACTGAATTAATGTCTGAAGGTGTAGGCACCTTGGACTGATTGCAGGAAGCCAGCACTAAGTCCATTCCCTGTCCATCTTTATTCCTTTCTTTACAATAAGGCTTTCAAATAAATCATGGTTGTACAGCAGCGAAGCATCGGTGTTGAACACTGATGTCATGCTGTCGATGATGATGATGATGATGATGATGAAGATGATGATGATGATGATGATGATGATGCTGATGATGATGATGATGATGATGATGCTGATGATGATGATGATGATGATGATAATGATGATGTCCTGATTATCAATACCCGGACCACACGGATACTGTTTTTAGCGTCAACTGTAGCTATCGAAAACTCCGATTGTCATTTATTTTACAGGTTTTTACAGAAAGCAGGGGACCTTTAAGGACCGCTTTTCTATGGAATGCGGCGCCACCAGTAACATGTTGCAGACACATTAAACATTCAAACACCATCGATCTATTAGAGTTGGGAATGTACTTATTGCCATCCTCATAAGGCTAATTTGCTGAGCTTCGTAGACATGTCTTCATTCACAGCGATCTGCGTGGCAGACAGCGAACAACTAGGCGTTTCAGACGAAGTTTCACCAACAGTGCCTCATTGTCATATTCAAATGATCTATTTCAAAATGTATCTGCCTGTGGAAGAATGGGTGCTTCTTCGTCCTTGGTGGCCAGATGGCTTCATTAAGGACTATTGTTCGTCAAAAGTAGACAGTTATTTGAAATCTGAACGTATCCTTTCATACCGGTTCAACTTTTCTACGGGGAAAATATGTGCTAAGCAAGGTAGAAAACAGACTGGGTTCAGGCCACCCCATAGTGTCATGGAATGTGCACTCATTGTAGAGCGGCCTTTGACAATCGATACCTGTTTCTTTTCGTTTTTTCCGGGTTTTCTACCGATTACACAAGACATTCGTATTTTCTGAAAACTGAACTACTATATTTCATTCAAGTCAACTCCAATGATGAGGAAGAATTCACCGGAGCATCACGTGAACTTTAATCCCCTTTGTCAAACATGCTATATAAGACAAACATGAATGCTTATAAAACCGTTTTTTTTTTCAGACAGGCTTACATTCCTCAGTGAATTACTTGTGCAGGGGATCAGTTTACTTTGTAAACAAGAGCCGTCAAATGATGCCTGACCATGGTTGTCAAGGTGGTCAGTCGCTGTCACGACCAAGGCTAAACCTGCAGCAGTTTATCGAAAAAGTTACGTGGCAACTACATTTCTGACCTAGCCTGATTTACAGCTGCGTGGGAGGGGGCACTTCGTGGGCCGATGGCAACCTTTTTGTTCCATTATGAGTCACCATGTTCTCGTGGAACCCTGGTCTTAGCAGTTCGACTTCGGTAAGACTTCCTCGGTATCGTAAGTATGGTGCGGTGTGCAAACTACACTGATTTGCACATCAGTTTAACTGTCACGGGCGACTTAACTCAACTGAATCACTCGTTTATGATATCCTGAAACATGAGGCGGGCTGGCGCAGCGAATTCACTTAAAGAAGAACAACGTAAACAATTGCTGGGCTTCGGTTGGGTCTCTCGTGAAAGCCGAATTTGTGCGCAACTGAGTATATTTGTCAAATTTCTTGCAATTTGAGTTCAAGTAGAACATAAGGTTGAGGAAATCTCAGGGAGTACGCCTACCTACCGCAAAAGAAGAGCAAAACCAGTCATAAGCTATCGATGTTTCCAGGATCCTTATAAATAGGGTGTTCCATCAAGAAAGTATCCTGCGATATTCAGAATACCGCACTAACTGGAATATGAGGCAGCCTGGGGCAGCACACTCAGCTGAGATTCAGCTGGGATTCAAGTGATTCTCTCGTCAGAGCCAAACTGGTATGCAAATGAGCGTAGTATCTTGACGTGTCAAGATACTGGACGACTTTGCATCAGTAAATAAAATTAGTAAATCAAAAGATAATCTAAACTAGTGGATCCCCGAAGGAGAGTGCAACTCACTCTTGTGGCACGGAATACGTTAATTCTTGGCGAATGCTATGGGCTTGGAAGGATTTGCCCAATGATCGTACGAAGCTGTATGGTCCGGCAGGCGACTGCAGATCTGACAGTAATGAGATATGTGGATTTCACCATGTCTACCTGGTTAATTCACGCATCCACATACAATGCTCCATTTCGATGACCAAGCGCTGTCGCACAATCACACACAGAGTTGTTTCTGAAGCTAGGTTTATGGTGCGAACTGTTGCGAATGGTTTTTTGGTTACATTTCACCCAGTGATTCACCGTTTATTTGTTTTCCCTGAAAGTGATAGAGAACCCAGAAAAGCTGTCTCTACTTTTGACGAACTGGTCTTCGTCGTAGTTCAAAGGCATTCTGTTAGTTCTATTTAAAAGTTGTATTTAAATCGCTTTAACTCTTTCATCTACCTCTCACCTTGACCAGGAGACACATTTAAAACAAATGGCTGGGCGCTTGATGTTGGAGTGGGGGCTCGTAATGGCTCCACCCTGATGATGGCAGTAACCGATATTTTTCTACTGATAAAGTCAAATACATAAACATAAACACAGAACTAATGTGATTGTTAGAATGCCTGGATGTGAAGTGCGGTACTGAACGTGGTTGGTAGGTGGATGAAAATTTGTGGGGTTTTGTTCTTTTGCCTTGCCGTAGAACCTTTAGCCTAGAAAAATAACTTTTTCAGCTCCAGGAGCTGTTCCTTTGGCATACTTTTTTAAATATACAAAACTCAGCTTAGAGGTCTGAGTCATCCGCTTTTTTTGGGGTACAGCGAACAGGCGAGTGCGTCCAATCCTGACTAGCTTGGAGAAACGAGATCAATGTACACGTCACACCAGCTCACGAGAATCACGTGACCGAGTGCATCATCGTCCCATGTACCGATAGCTTTTTTAGCTAGAAATCTCAGCGCTGTTTCGTAAAAAAACTGGTGCATAAGCATGCAGCGTAGAACGCAAATTACAAGTGAATGGCTGCCTTTTTAATTCGAATTTGCAGGTTAACTGGCGAAAGTTGTGAATTCAGCTCAGCCCTAAAATTCATGGCATAGGATCTTAGGATCTCCATCAGTTTATGGAATACTATTAGACATTTCTACCTTGGGGCGTCATCAAGCCGCCATGCCAGGTGAGCTCCCATCTGCTTTATCTAAAATCAACCGTGGACCTCCGTGTTGCCTGAACCCATCGTTGAATGAGAACAACTTCCAGGTAACCCTTATTCAAAAAGTAGACGAAGTGACTGTTTGCCTTACACTTGATAAAACAGGCTCCTGGGATGTGGGAAGTAAAGTTGAGAGTGCTCGTACTGTGAGGAAATTCGGTCATTTCAAATGGAGATTTTGTGTTGTCATTGAGACCAATCCATACTGAAAAACAGCTCATCTTATTTGAGAATTATCAGAAGTGCGCTTCTCATGAAAGGTAGGGAGCTTCGAATCCTTGACCTTCCGGCCAGTGATTGGGAGCTTAACCATGCAGACTGGAGGAGTTGAACAGCAGTGTGATTAGCTCTTGGACAGGACATAGCACGATATAGCACTACTGGCCTCACTGAGAGGAACAAACCTCAGTTGAAGATTAGAAAATCTCCTTACATTACCACCAGGCAATAATTAAATAAAAGGAAGAATAATTTCACGAGATGAGTAAAATTTCCATCTGAGAAGTTTTCACTCGACGAACCAGTCAGTATGTGACCACGTGATGTGCTTTCCGTTACTGAAAGATGAGTGGCGCTATAACCTCTGTAAATGAGAGCTAATTACACTGCGGTGCAGCTGCTGGAGGCCGAATGGTCGCTGGTTCGAAGTTGTCTGATTTTCATGACCTGCGCACTGTTACTGATTCCCGATAAAGAGAAATCGGCCGTACTGTGTCTCTAGTCTTTTCAACGTAGACGGACCACACCGACAGTCACGTAAAGGTTTCCGTCAAACTGTACCTCGATGACCGCCACGTTAATACTTCCGTTGCCAATGCTGCCTGAGAAGCAATAGCAGTAGGAATGTCGTATGTTTAGATGGATAAACATCACCAAAAAACAGCAGCTGTATTGAACTGCATTGGACTGCTGAGTCAATACATGAATTAGTTGAAAATGACAACTATACTATGGAACATTTGGAATCCGCTACAGGTTGATCGCTTCCGATTTGTGCCTCACCGGTTCGCCCTATGAAAACACACGAGATAATGTGTGCCAAGAATGACTTTTTAAAAGTGGCCTACTCGGATAACCCAAAGACTATTCTTAATAAAGCTTTTCTGGATGAGTCAGAAGTTTCTTCAAGTGACATCGAGTTATCGTTGAACGTTAATTAACTACTGGACACTTTCCCCATCCATCACATTAGTTGGTTTGATCTTCTCCCCCTAACACGAGAAAGAGTACACGTGCGAACTTCTGGCCTGCTTATTTGTAGACACCCTGCTCTACACTAATGGCACGTTCGTTCCAAAAATCATCCTTTTACAAGACCAAACACGAGGAAACGGTACAGTTTCGAGGATTTTCAACCCCGAAGGATGCATGCACAGAGCACACTCTTATGGTGTGTATGGCACGTAGCACTTATAGGTACAGTTCCAAGAAAATGTCCTCATATAAATCTTCCCCAACTGTCCTAAAAACTGTACAGCTCAAAAAAAGGCTGCTTTAAACACTGGTTCACAAAACTTTACCTCGAATGGTCCAATGAACACACAGATTAGTACCCAGTCAGAAGTGTGGACACAGCTACATTCGAATTCATGTCTGAATATATCAGATATACTTCATTGTTCGTGGTTGGTTCTCCCCCCCCCCTCGCCCCGCGTGGTTGCTCATTTGGACAGGTCTGTTCAGGTGTCTTCAACACTTTATACCCGTACGGCATCTACGAAAGAGAGGGACACGACTTCGGTCTCTGATTCCTTCTTGTTGCGCTAAATATTATCTGGGGGCTTCAACTGACTTCTGCCGTGTAGCAGTGATTACTTGTTCGGCGCACTGATTAGATAGGCGGGTGAAATACCTAGGTTTTTTTTACAAGGCTGTACTAAAACTGCTGTGCGTCGAATCGTAGCTGACGAATATGACGGATACACTCAACTGCACGACCTACCAATCCAGTCTGTACTGCTCTTCAACACTTTCTTGCACTGCCTCTGTCCACTAACATGTGCAACAAACGCGAATTTCTGTCTGGACTTCATTACGTGAAGGTTCTTCAACCTATGGCAAAAAACTGTGGGCCAGCATACTAATAACTGAGCTTTTTTACTATCAAGTGCATCCAACGTAACCTGCTAAATCATAGAAAATGAACTTGATCATCTTAACTTCCGGCTACTGCAGTCTAATTAGCTTCTGTTCGTACAAGAGACCACCGTCATACCGAGCTCACTTGGACAGAAGAAATGTTGCAACGTAATGAAAATGCCTCCACAGTGGGAGAGGGATTCAGATAGGATGTGAACATATCGATATTTAGGAACAGTATGAATGGAACAGCTGCCCGACTGGCCTGCAACTGAGTGCTATCGAAGAAAGTGACTTTGAAGAGAGTGAAGCTGCATAATCCCACAGTTAGTTGCGTTAAAAGAGAACGAGTACCTTGCAAATGGAGGTGTCTCGAAAAAGAGTGCTACCGGTTCTCAAACATGCTACATTTTCTTAGGCAGAAAGCAACGGTAGAGGACTACCCAATAAGTCAGCTAGTGGGCCTATGATTGATCGTTGTACTTGTCATAATAATAATAATAATAATAATAATAATAATAATAATAATAATAATAATAATAATAATAATAATAATAATAATAATAATAATAATAATAATAATAATAATAATAATAATAATAATAATAATAATAATAATAATAATAATAATAATAATAATAATAATAATAATAATAATAATAATAATAATAATAATAATAATAATAATAATAATAATAATAATAATAATAATAATAATAATAATAATAATAATAATAATAATAATAATAATAATAATAATAATAATAATAATAATAATAATAATAATAATAATAATAATAATAATAATAATAATAATAATAATAATAATAATAATAATAATAATAATAATAATAATAATAATAATAATAATAATAATAATAATAATAATTGGAAAATCAGAAACCAGAACATCAGATCTGGTGAAGCAGCAAAGTTGGCATCATCCAGCCGATCAAATTGAACTGAAGCCAAAAACAACCGCTGAGGCCTCGCGGCCTTGGACTATTGGGCTCGTGGCCAGGGTCACAAAAGCGTAAGTGGGGATGATGAAATGGAGGGACTAGCAGAGCGGGTAAATGGTAGCAGGGATCTCAGAAACATAGTATACAGTTAAACTGTAGTGACTCACTGGTGTCGCTGTTTTTGAGGCGGGCATAATAGTTCCTTTGGAAGAGAGAGATGGTGGCAACACACGAGCCGGAACGCGTCCTGTTGGTTTCCACAAAAGCCAATCAAAGCCACTGATGTCTCGACCAACCTGAGGGCATTTTGCTTCACATAATGATGGACGCTGATTAACACTAGCCACTTCCAATGTACCTTCGTGAGGATTAGCGCCATTCTTGTGCGCTTTGAATGAGAAGGATGAAAGCTGCACATTTCTGCCCACATTCGCATCACTGAGGTCATTAGTCATTTTGTCACTTACATCCAGAAATTACCTTGATTTCCACTTCCGGAACCGGTCCAATGCCTGTCAAAGCTCACTACATCCATACCAGTCCCTGTCCACAACAGAACAGCTTGGGGTGATCTCATGAAAGAAAACAACACACGAACGGGGTCCTATAAACTTGACCTTTGTCACCATTAAAATCCAGGTGGACAGCATTATCCAGACCATTATTTTTTCTTGACGTGACACACTTATAAAGTTACTGAAGATCCGTCGACAGTCCACCACCAGTTTCGCCCTCCTCAAGCATCAACGGTTAAGCGTGACCCCTTAACTTTTCCCAACCTTAGTTGAATACTAAGCTGTACGCAATTGGTGCAATACGCTCGCTTGCAAATCGAATTAGAGTGTATCGAGAGACTTGACCGAGTTCCAGCTGAATCTTTCGTTTACGATGTTCAACCACAACGACTGGCGGTTTGTGTACAACATATTAGGTTGACAAATAGCCTGGATGACAGATTCAACTGCAAGTCAGCTGAGTCTATCGTTAATATCATCTTAATTGAGTATGCTAGTGACCTTTACGTAGATACGCACAGGGTTGTTTCCAGTTGTTGTGGATACAGAGAACTAGTTTAGCAACTGGTTCCGGTGTTAGAGTTTTGGTTTTCTGGTGATCCCCATATCCGGTGTCTGTGAAACTGATGTGCCATCCGACGTTTCTGAAAGCCTGATATCTCATACAAACATGGCCGCGTTGGTTTCTGACATGCACGTTTTCATATGTGCATCGTGCAAGAAAATCACAAGACCGCTCAATAACGAGTTTCGGTCAGCAGAAGACAGATATCATAAGAAATGAAACCCACAGCTGGGTGAATTATGCTTTGCGGGAACTGGCAAAAGCAAGGTAAAAACGGATAATGATCGCCTTATCGCATCACCTTCCAGGAAGCTAGTATTGCAATTCTAGGGAGGAAAATGGGACACTTTAACAACGCAAATATCACATCAGTCATTGAAATGACTGCTGTTTTCTGTTCCATCAGATAATGCTGACCAAGCTGTAGTCACGAACTACGTTATCCTTGGGACATACAAACACATCGACCTTATAAAAAAATTTAAAATGCGAAAATACAGAAACCGGTGTAGTGCTTGTTTAAAGGGACGGGGACAGAAGATCATCGAATAAACAATCATCTTTACCTTTCTTGTGTTAATATCTCGCGGACTTTCGGATAATCTCAGGCGTACATCACGAAAATCCTAAAGTGTTCGATGAAAATGTCATTTTAAAGTGTCCCAATAGGTGCCCCCTCTGCAGGACACCCTCTCACCGTGGGACTTGTTATCTTGACAATCAAACATTTGGATTCCTGTAGAGAAACATGAAAAGTTTAATAGAATCATCTAAAAAATATCACCAAGATACTTTAGGAAGTACGCGGACATCGTAGCACGAAAAAGACAAAAATCTATGGTAAGCCATCTAAGGAAATCTCCCGGTAGTTTGGTCGGTATGCTTCCCTGACTCTCTCTCTTTCGATGACGCAGTAGTCACGGTCGGTTCCGTATTTTTGCCACGCTCAGTTCCACCTCCTTCAAGATAAGTTTTACTTGCCTCTGGATTCTACAACTTGCCACTTGCTCACTCACCATTGTTGTATTTCATTCAGTAACAGTGGATTTTTTGGTCAGAATCAGTGGCGGTCTTGTGTCTTAGGATGCAACATACATGCCATTTTGTCATGGCTCACACAGTTATCTAAAAGCAGCTCAGCTAGACGTCTTGATAATACTTCACTTGCTCAAACGCAATATAACCTCACCTTTTCTAAGGGTACATTGTTTCAGTGTGCTTCAACGGAAGCTTTCCACAATAAATTTAAATTGTACTCCCCAGGATTGTGTTTATTCCATTGGCACTGCATGTAGAACATCTGGCACGACTCGCCACCACTGTGCCACTGCCTCATCAAGAGAACAAAACTAGGAGTGAACTCAGCCCTCACAGGTTTGAGGGCAGTATAGTGGAGTGAAGTCATCTAATAGGTTAAGCAGATCAGTATTAGCATAACGAAGAACGTCCCTTCTGTTGTGAGGTTGGAACACACATGATAGGGCAAGATCAACATTAAGCCAGCGTAGTCAAACTGTGCAGTGTTCCACTGGTACTTTGAAAGTCCTATGGCACATAAGGGAGGTCCAAATCTGGCCCAAAAATAACAAAAGATAACATGGCTTCGGTCGTAGTTCGAGCCACTGACCTTTCCACGAAGACGAATAGACTAGAACTCTCGTCAGTGGAGAGACTACCTTCTTGGGCTGACAGAACTGGTCTCTTCTGAGAACTAGTCTCCGTGAGGATGGTGCAGGGCAGTTTATGATGGAAGAAATGAGGTTGCAAGCGCAATGCGTTGGGATAGTTTTTATCCTTATTCATGTTGGTCATCAGAAGAACTTTTACCTAGTCAAGCTCCTGGTTCATCTACTGCCAAGATACCCATTGAATGTTCTATTGTATATAAGTTTATAATATACCTTTGTTTTTTGTCCAACTCACGGACTGTGGTTGCTGTGTCCAAGACAGAAGATTGGAACAGTTGGAGCTCTTTTTAGAAAGATTTCTATACTATCGTTATGCATCCTCAGTCAAACGGAATTTCGGATTGTGTCCAAGGACTAACAACCTTTGAAAGTTTACTGCTCGGGCATGCACGAGAGTACTCTTTCTAATTCTCAGTGCATTTCGAATGATCATGATTCTGATTCGATCTGAACTAGATAAGTTTGCTTGGCCCATTTGACCTTTCTTAAAGTGGGCACGATAAGGAAATTCTGACTGATCACTCATAATGCGAATGATTCCGAATCTCACGGGGACTTATCACGTTTTTCAGTGGATCTCAAGGACCGGAAAATTGAGCGCGCTTAAAGCGTAAACTATCGACGATTCGTATTGAACGTAGTTTCGTACATCTATAGGATCGCAATTCATATCCTCAGATGTTGTTGGTGATACTCTGAACAATCTGATAACCAAAGAAGGATCGAGAGCTGACCACTGAAACAGTCTCTTCAGTAGAACTGATTGTATATCACCAAGGTTAATCAGTCTTCCTGGTTATTTTATAAAAGTGCTTGCGATGAACACACTTTGGATTGAATCGCAGACGGAAGATCGATTTCCGGTCCATATGTTTACTCGGAGGTCACTTCATCTTACGCAGATAGGACTTATCGATTTAAAGGACAAATGGTGTTTGCGTGCACCTGACTCCCTCAACAACATAAAGCTTCCGCTGGAAATGGTAAATCGGTTTCCTGGCAAAAATAATTTATTCAATTCGACATTTCATTAGATTGCAACATTTTCACCAGTCTGAGTTGACATGAGCGGCGTTCAGCCATGACAGGTTCGCCTGGGTGGCCAATCAGCCAGGTGGCGTCACGTGGCGCTTTCGAAATACAGAATGATTCGCGCGTGCCACGTAAACAATGAAAGGGTGAGGTAGGGCAACTGCTGCAAACCTCAATCACAACCGAAGAGATAGTGCTCATTACAGACACAAACAAGGGCTTAGAGGTCATTCTAGGGACGATTATATCGGTAGCTTTTTCGAAGTTATTTACCAGAAACCATAACAATCAGGTAACACTTGTATGCACCTTCGACTGGCAACCTAATGTTTCCGTCAATTGCATGAGCACTACCCGTGAGTTTCGAACTGAGACCACGTGCGGCTGTTTCCAAAGTTCCCAAGTGAAGTTTCTTGAAAGAAGACAGACAGCTACACTGTTGAGTAACTCACTTCCCCAGTATACTTATCCAAAAGTTCTGCAGTCTGCAGAGGCTTCGATGACAGACTGCAAAAAAACCAAACTAATCCCAGTCGTCAGCTGTATAGACCCAAGCAAAACACGTGGAATATCAGTAGAGGCGCACTGTGATAATCTGGGATTTTCTTCAGAGCAGAAGCACGCAAATTCTCCGGAGACTTGATTCAAAGATCACCTGAGTTTAGAATCAATGATTCCCACTCCCTGCCAGATGATAAAACAAATAGTGGGGCGTCGAAGAGTTTTCAGCAACCATATTAGTGGTGTCGGGTCAGGTAGAATTATTGTGTTTTCACCTTTTTTCTTAAGTGGCACTTTAGAGGGATAACGACCGCCACAGTCCTTGAACCACACACCGAGTTTCCGATGAAGGGGACACAAGTATCGTCGTTGCTTACAAGTGCATTCTTTTCAGCCAATCACTGGCATGCTATTGCACGTCATGACTACCTAAATACAGCCTATCCAAGCAACAAGACCTGGAATGTTGTCCGCTTGACACCACTAAATTTCCTTCAGTCCCTTGATAAAAAAACCATGCTGAAAAAATCTCCACATATCCTTGAAATTAACACGCAGCACATCCAAATAAACAACCAATGTTTAGATATTGTTCAGTCACGTCAAATTTGGTCACTTTCTGCGTTCACAATCTGAACGCAATGATGAATGATTTATCGAAGTCTCAACTGAAAAACTCAGGGTAATATCAACCTGGAGGAATTAAATGCTGTTCTGGTGTTGAGCCCACTTGTCAGCTTGACAAGGATGAATGTCAAAAACTGCTAAACATGACCCACAAAAACAACAGCTAACATGTTGTTTTGTCTCAGGATGGGAGAGGTCTTCCGGGGTCCGTTTATTGGTTAACCGATTAAGTTAATTATCTCGGAAGCATCTTGTCATTGTGTGATGGGATAAAGAAACATGTCCGGTGTTTGATTTGCTATGCTGTACAAGATGCAAACTCGACTGATTCAGTGCGTGGGGTGGAATGGATGCCCCCGTTGGCCGTTTGATGGTTCGGTGGAGGAAGTGAGTGGAACTCAGTCAGTTGAGATGTTGAGTGTGATGTTATTAATTCTGCCCGCATTTATTGACAGGAATCTGTCGAAAAAAGTAGTTTTGACTACAAGACTGCGTACATTGAACAGTGATCAAGCGAGTTCTGTAACTGAGACATTCCTAGCCACACCAGCTGTATTGTGCAAAAACCAAGTTGCAGTTAGCGAACTACAATCAGTTGCATACCAATTTGAAGAACATCATTAAAAAAACGAGAGATTCAAGTGAGTTCGGCAACCTAGCAGTATCCCAGCCCTCGTGCTTCCTTCTGGTGGCATGGCAGCTAGACACCGAAAGAGTGCTACAGCTGAACGATTATTTTATTTATTATTTTCGGTATTCGAGAGAGAACCCAGATGTAGGCACAATTCTTCAGCGATAAAAGATGTCATTTCGAGCCCTTCGACTCTGTATCATCACATAGAGGTCAAGAAACCAGTTTGTGATGTGCAGTGAAACGGTGTTATTGACTTCAAGCCTCCAAGACAATTTTCAACAGACACGGAGGTATCGAAATTTTGGTAGTTAACGTCACAACAAACGCACACTGTGGCAAACAGAACTATCCACAACTTATTTGGATAAAGCGGACTCTTTCGGGCGAAATAGTTTTCCTGGACCGAACTTGTTCTTGGACTCCTTCGTTAGTGGTACTGATCAACGACTGGTATTCATTTCTTTAATTCTATTCAGGCGATGGCGAATTCACTCCCGCTTATTGGCGACGTGGTAGATGTGCCAAGACTTTGAGAAAGAAAACTGAGAAAGAATGTACTGTGAACTCAATGCATTCACCTACAGAAGTGTTGACTGGGTCCTTTTCATTTCGCAACCAGGGAAACTACTCATTCACTGTGGACAGAACTCTTTGTTTATGTAGTTTTGATGAGAATACTTGCAAGACACACCTTGCACCTGGTCTGCAAAACTGATTAGACGATTTGATGGAATGATGGTGAAGTAAAATCGACACAACGACAGTCCTGACACTTATAAAAACTGTTCTGAGGTACACTTACCACTATGGTTCAGGTTCCAGATGTAAAAAAAAGAAAATAAAGGTAATCGTTCAGCTGTAACAGCTCTTCGTTGCCTAGTCACTAGGCCAACTGAAGGAAACACGAGGGCTGAGATACTGCCAGGTTGTCCAAGCCTAGACAGGAGCAGTCGAGATGCCGGGGTTGGGTTCAAACCACAGGCCTTGTGGTCGGTGAATTCGTGCCTTGGCTACTGAGCGCCTCGATATCGAGACTCTGGATGTCAAAGATGCCATCGAAAGCAAGAGTTGATGGGCTATATGTTTCTCCGGTTGAGCTTGTGGATTTGGATCTTGTATTTCAAAGACACTGGGAATAATAGATGGAGAAAATAGGTGAGGAAAAATAGATGAGGAACTGGCCTCAAACTAAAACGCGTTATGCGGTCATTGTAAGACTCTTTTTCCATTTGATGCTGTATAGGCACGGGTGATCAATCCCTATTTCAACCTGGTTAATAGTTAAATTGGACAGGACAACTGCGCCATCTCACTTGTAGAAAGTTACCGAAGCAACACTAATATGGTAATTGCCTTGGAACAGGCTGTCTTGTACTTCAACAAACCCCCTTACTTTGATCCTAGATTCGTCCAACCTGGCCTCCGAAGAAGACAGTGCTTCAGTTTACCATCTGGTTGATTTTAAGCCATAAATAGTCTGACATGTGTGCACTTATGAGGCGAGATCCTTATCCTGGAAACGCTTTTACAACGTGACTGATGTCGATCAGTCGCGTCGTGCATTACCATCCACTTTGAAAAACAGTAAACCTGGAAGACAAAGTGAGAACACAAACAGAACCACCCACCGAGTGAAGCATACGCCTGACAAATTGCAGTTTTATTACCCATTGAGTTGAAAAAATACACCTACCAGTATGTTGATTGCCATCTAGCGGCCGAAACGCAGTAAACAGAATCCAGGATAGTCATAAGTCATTCTCAAGAGTGACTTGCGGATGCGAAGTAGACAGACCAAGTTCAATAAGAAAAGTTGCACAGTGAAGCGTCCTCGTCGAGACTTGGTGAATTCAGCATCAGCAACGTCCAAACCGACCCGATTTCACCAATTTAACCAGGACGTCTGAACATCTTGTTTAGGCTTACCACAAGAGTCTACTCAGGTTGACTCAGCTGTTCCAAACGCAAAAACATTTTTAGACAGTTTCATTTCGTTATTCCCAGGCTAAGAATTATCGAAGATATATATCCTTTGAAATGCCAACTGTTCTACACCACCCTCGAATAATAATTGACCGTTGACACCTGTGGATAGCCTGCACCTCTATGTTCTGGGTACCATGGATTTGACGTTTTACTTTGCTCAAATAAATACGAAGTTGCAAACATTCTGGCAAATTATGGTGGGACCTAGCTAACGGCAACAACGTTATATTGAACTATCTTAATCAAATAGAGTTTTCGAAGAGTCATCAAATTTTCTCAGATGACCTTTAAAGTACACTACTCGCCTTTGAAGAAGAAAGATTCCGCTTGATCATTCGTGAACACCAAAGTAATTTGCTCAATTTTGTTTTCAAGTAAAACACAAAGTTGGCAGGGACTGGTGGACTACGGCTACCTGATGAGCCCCAAGAGGGGAAAAAATCGATAGTGAGCTGCCGAAGAGTTTTCAGCAAACTTACGGGTAGTGCACTATGTCAAAAACTAGCATCATGCTTCCAAGAGAAATGTCTACAGTTCACAGATCTAGACGACGTTTACACTTCGACAAACCACATTCTAGACACATTCCAGAGAACTCACTGAGCAAATGTGTTAGTTCATTGAATTTCATAGGAATACTTAACTTGAAACGAGGAAAATCTCCCAGAGAGTGCTCTGTTCATTTCCAGATTTCAGGTTTTTTTATCCTCCCCTCTACGCAAACGTGAAGGATTACCTTGAGGGTATAATGTTTCATTTGGTTGGGCTTTTGGAATCCCACCAAGTAGTTACAGTAAACATCTTGTAGAATTCCAAGACTGTGGCTTGGTAAGCATCAGATCCTCTGAGACGACTACTCAGACAAAAAACTTTCCAATGATCCGTCATTGTATACCTTTTGGTTTGTGTTTGCTGTGCAGACTGTGCTCGCGCCATGCGATTCGATGCCTGTGATACAGACTAGGGAGTTAAACAGGCACCCATTCTGGTTAGCCAGGCCACTGAAAGTTCCCGCAATTCACCTGAAGCTCCTTCATGAGTGTGCGTAGGTAATGGCAGGTCACGTCACACCTTACTGCCTCTAAACAGGAACTGAAACATTGATGAGGATATTGCACACCAGCCACCGTTGCGTAAACATCTATCTTAACCTGAGTAGTGTAGAGTGACAAGAGACTATCGTGATACGTCACAAGCAATTTTCCCATAGCTAGCATAGTTATTTAACGACGTTCGACGAAAAGGGGGTGTTTTGTGCTCATTTGTAGTGACGTTTACATACCTCATCTACAGCGTTTTCCCTTTTGGCCCCATGCTACTTCATGATTCTGGTGCAAGTTTATCGCGTTTCTTACAGCTTTCAATCTCTAGTTTGGGTTCTCCATAAAAGTCGTACCGACTTTCGCCTCCCTGAATTTTTTTGGACAGTAGATTTTACAGTAAACAATCAGCAAAGCATACTACTTACAAGGTTGCTGAAAACTCGTCGACAACCATTCGATGATGGTAATGGGCTGTCGAGGAACTTTCAGTAACCCTCTAAGTGGCATGTTGTCTCAAGACAACATAATTCAAATCGACTATGGAACCAATTGAGACATGAGATGGCTTCTATGCAGCACATTCAGTTGCAGAATACCCTAAACAGGAAGCTCACCTGAACCTCCCGTTAACACCAATGCGATTTACAAATGAGTACATTTCATTCTTGGTAGGTTTCGTTTTGTCTCTTGGGATTTAAAAAAAACTCCAGTGATGTTTGGTTATTGCTACTATATTATCGTCACCCACAGGTTCCTTCAAACAGGTGAGTAGTTTTGATAATTTTTAATTGTGGTTATTGCTACTATATTATCGTCACCCATAGGCTCCTTCAACCAGGTGAGTAGTTTTGATAATTTTTAATTCGGATTTCGTCCTGCCATTGAATTGACTCTATTCTGAAAAGCCGAGAAGCACTGTGAAGTTATTTCACCCTTATTGGGAATAATCAGCAGTACGCTTCTCAGGAAACTCCAAGAAGGTTCGAATACGTGACCTTCAGATCAATGGCTGAACAGTTAACCATTCGAGCACGAGCAGCTGATCAGCAGTATGATTAACCCGCACCTTAACAGAATGTGGTGCCACCCATCGTTCAACCACAGAAACCACATCACGTGGTCACCTATTAACAGGATTCTCCAGCGACGACTTTTCAGATGGAAGTTTCACTCATCTTGTGAAATTGTTGTTCTTCAGGGGGCACTTATAGATTGATGGTGGTGTGAGGACATTTAGTTGTGCTCAACTCTCATCTGCAAACGACTGTACTGGTTAAATTTGATTGGACCTTGAAATCCATGCACGTCTAGCAGTGGTACACTAACGTCTGACACACCTTTTGAGTAGTACGTTTAATTCGGATTTTAGGTACGGATTTTGAAGTGTTCCTAAAAGTACAGATAGGACATCCAGTAGGAGTTTTTTTCGCTTACACGCTTTACTATCACAAGTACATTACTGCATCATTGGTCAAACCTTGTATTTTAGAGGAATCGGACATTTTAGGTACTCTTTGAGTGCTCTTTGAGTAACCGATATACGGAATCCTCGTTAGCCATACATTCTTCCTCCCATCTGTATGCATGACTGTCTAACCATAGGAATACTGTGTTCCTATGGTTAGACAGTCATGCATACAGATGGGAGGAACAAGCGAGAATCAAAATGGTCAACTTGGATTTTCTTCCTTCGTGTATGGGTCCCGTGCCTCATGTGGCATGACTGTGCCGATAGCCCCAGTTTAGAATTCCAATAGTTGGCCACAGGTTCGTAACTCAGGATACAGTCGGGGTAAAGGAATTCCGTGCATCATCTTATGGGTGCCGTTTGTAAGTTATTTCCCTAGTTGAAGTTGGGACTCCACCCAACAAATCTCAGGAAGCTTGATCTGAAATGTTAGGTCCAACTGTTCTTCTTTGCTGACGAATAACAAGAGTGAAGTTTTAGGCGTAACACATTAGTCATAAGATTGCTGTATACTCTCGGACGGCCTACAACCGGTTTCACACTTCCAATTTGGGCTTGTCAGGTAGGCGCAGTCTGCCAGTTTCCTCAAGTTCTACTTGGACCCAAATTGGACGGAATTCGCCAACGAATTTGATTCTAACCTGAGGTGTTAAGTCCAACTGTGCTTCCTTGTTGACAGATAACAGGTTTGTGTAATTCCTCCAGAGTTGGGTTGTTTCACCTAATAATCTCTGTGGTATTGCGAATATTTTTGAGCTTTGAATCAAATTCAGCCAGTTGCGCTCAAACGCTTCCATCTCCTGGACGTACAAACCGAGACAATCTGTTTAAATCAGAATGGAAGCCCAAACTTTCGAATCCCAGTGCTTGACGGTTGTGTGACTGTGGCGTTATTAATCTCTTAGGCGCAACGCTGCAGTGTCACAGTTGCAGTCACGATCGGCCTACTTGGGAGTTGTGTTTAGCCTTCCTGTTTGATTCAGTTCCAGTGACTAGCCAACCGTTGGCCTGATCTTGTCACATGATATATATATATATATACTCAACCAGGTCGACTGATTTAGATTGCATGGCACATTGATCTCCACGTGACAAGCGCGCGTAACTTTTCTAGTGTTAATTACCAACGCCGTGGATGTAACCCAGTTTCACACCATGTCATGCTGGTTGATTGCGTTGTGAAAACAGTCTTACTGCTTCATATTCAGATTCGTGACCTGCACGACATGCTTGCTTCTGATTGTTTGACAAGGTGCATGTGACCTCGGCGGGCTGAGTCAGAAAGAATGCTTCCGATGTTCACCCCCTTCTTCCCGTTCCCCTTAGTAACCGATGTTTGGGTTCCTTATTCGCATTCATGAGCTAGTTTGGCGACTATCAGGTTGTCGACCATCCGGGGCTAAGCAAACAGTTAAAACTTACATTCCGTTCATGTTCCAGTTGGCATAAATCCTCGTTTTTAAGGTCGGTAAACGGACAGGCTAATTCCAAGCAATCACTATACTGTCACCCATGTTCCAACGGGCAGTCCAGACCACGTGCTTGTGTGTCAGAAGATGCGGATAGCTTGCGCGCAAAACTAAATTTGCTTTTGTTCACCGTGTCTCATCAGGTTCATTCTTTTGTGTTTGGTTCCTTAAGATTGTCATTCAGTTGGTATGGCAAAAACGATCCTAGAGTGCCATAGCAACTGCCCTGAGGTTGAGCTAACAAGTTGTTTGACGACGTCCGAGATTCCAACACCTAGGACGTCGTCAACTAAGTTTACCGACGGGTACCTCAGGATTCTTCTGACAATTGCTGATTCAAACAATGGATAGACAGATGTACAATCGCCATTAAGATTAAAAAACTAGCTAGACTTTTTAAGGTGAAATTAAATTGAAAAGCCGCTCAAAAATAAACATGTTCGGTTCTCAAAGATTTGCTGATTGATAGTGAGAAGAGATAGAATCTCTCTTTGTTAAGAAGCCTTCAGAACATTGAAGGGAATAGCTCGTTCAGACAGAGGCGATTTCAACTGAAATTTCGTCCTGTAATGGAAGCCAGTCTAGCCTGAAAGACCGAGAACTATTGTACAGCTGTTTCACCCTTATTGGAAGTCGGCAGCAGCGCACATCTCACGAAACTACGCGAATCCGCAACCTCCCGGCTAGTAGTTCGAACATTTAACTATTTGGTCACGAGCGGCTGATCAGTTGTGTGACTAACTCCCTCTTGGAAAGTATATAGAGTCAGTTATCCTTCAGTCACAGAAACCACGTCAAGTGGTCACACGCATGGACTGGCTCCTCGATTGACGACTTCTCAGATGGAATTTCCACTCACTGGGTAGGTTGCATTCTTCCTCTAAGCTACGACTTCACCCGTTACCCTTTGACGAAGGTACATTGTCTTCGGACTTCCGTGCCGCGTAAAACTTGCTTTGGAGACTCCATAGAAAGTTTCTTGTAACGTGTGGAACTTTGAGACACATCATTACTTTCGGTGAATTCAAGCTGCTCACGCACTTTTCAACTGTGGCATTAAGCACCTACACAAGATGGCCAAACTAGGAAATCCAAACTATTTTAGCCTAACTGTGTGGGCAGTTTTGTGCATCGAATTGCTCCTTTTTTTGCGTCGGCAACATGACTTGCGCAAGACGCCAGATGTCACTAGAACGGTTTCGATACATTACCATTACGGATAAAACGCGTGATGCATAGACACTAGCCTGTAGACACAATGAAGCAAAAACATAATAAAAGCCTAAGAAAACGTTTGAGAACCGTAGTTTGGGGTAAGGTAAATTGAACTTCTTGATCGGAGCATTAGAGGAGAAGATTTTCCTGATGTCGAACTACAGTTGCCCCATCTGTACCTGAAGACCAATACTTAAAAACACTTCGGCGAAACAGGAGGAGCTGAAGCTGTCCGCATTGTTTTGATCACGTGGATGCTCAGAGAATGGATTAGACTACTAGGTGAGATGATGTATGCGCGCACGTCGTTAGTTATATTATCAGTATCATTTTCACTTGTATAGATATTAGTACATTGGTACAGAATACTGCTGAGACAGAGAGAACTTTTGGGAGGATCCTCAAGTGATTTATCAGACAACAGGCGATGAAGTTCTACACTTTGGCTCAATTGAGTCAGCCTGAACCCAATGAATTCCTTGAAATAGCGGCAAGCTAGTCAAGCGGGAATACTGGGGCTCAACGGGATTATTCTACTAGCTCTTAACTCCTGACTGGTGGATTGAATTCAGCTACGGGTACGACGATTCAGCGGGTCAGTGAACAATGCACACAAAAATGAGGAAGATAGTTTTGAGTTATGTAACCATCAATAGTTCCACCTTAACGCGTAAGGCTTACAGTCTAACCGCATTTCTTTCGGTGATAATTTGAGCTAGGTGAACGGGGAAGGTCGTATTATGTGCACTAAATTATGTCAAACATTGTGCGCCGATAGATGACAATTTTTCAGCGTCCACAATACAGTGGAGACGATACAGGAGTACCAAGAGGTCTCTACTAGGTAGAACATTTTGAGACCTGGGTCGGGAGCAAATTTCAAGGCGTCCATGATGCGATCCGGACATGGGGCATCAACATGGAAGTCTACATCATTCATTGGGGTACTGGGGTCTAGAAAGGATAATTTCAAAGTTTTACACGATCACTTTACGGTCCACAGTTATTTACGTCAAGTGAGGTGCGGCAACTCGGGTAGCTTGAGACGTTAAAACAAACCGGTAGATGCGCATTTGTCGGGTAAGTAACATCCACTAAATTATTGCGAGTAAAACGAGTACAATTCCTAAGACGTATAGAAATAAAGAAGGGTGGTACTGGTTAGATCGCCGCGTTTCAATAGTAGTTTAATGGATTGAAGCCACTGAACAACTGAAAAAGCATAAAGTAAATTCATCACAGTGTGCGCGATAGCAGAATAAGATATGAGATGAAGCAGAGCACAGGGATTCTTAAGCTATAGAGAATAAAACGAAAGATGTTTTACCTTATCTATACGTAACACACCACTCATAAGGTTCCTGAAAACTCTGCAACAGTCCACGAACGGTTTCGTCAATTGCATTGCTTACGGAGACTACAGACGCTCATATTAAGTTTGAATAGAGCCAGGTCTAGAACGTCCGAAGCGTCAAACTGATATTCGCTACAAGAATAGGAAACACTTATATTCAGCATCTTTGTATGTATAAGCAAGGGAAGACGCGCTACCCTGAACAGTGACAAAAACGGGCATTTCTCGTCAAAATGTCTGTTACTCTGCATATCTTGTTGTCACCAGTCGGACGAATGGTAAGATGATTGAAAAATGTGTTTATTGGCAGGGAACAACTTCAATTAGAAGATAGCATTAGATCCATGATTTGAGTCTACCAATGGACCGTGTGTATCCTGTCATCACCGCCTGGTAAGAAAGTGCATGTATACTCGGGAGGTGGTAGAGCCGCATGCCTTCGTTTAAGATTGTGAATAGAATAATAGCTCTTGGCTTCTTGTAAGTGTGGGTTAATTACGAACAATTCTGTTGTAATGAGGAAGTAGCCACCATCACACAGCGACAGCCGTACCGGTGTTGGGTGAGAACCTGCCTAGTCACGGATTCCTCATAGAAAGTCATTCATACCTACTGATGATACCACTTCAACGAACGGCGTAAAATGTCTCCCGAATAAAGTCACTGATCTCGAGCTTTGCGAGAGACAGTGCAGTGTCAGTTTCGTCTAGTTGGGTTGATCCAAGAATTGGTTCTTGTTGCTCCAGCGCTGGGTCCGTTTACTAAGCTGTCAGCAGCTTCTCTTCAGTTGACGATATGATTAATACATGAGCGATTATTAGCTGCTGACTGGACGAAACTTTGGATCTTCTCCTTTTGATCTTGGATCTTCCCCCCCTTCCCCGGTGATATACGTGTTAGAGAGGCGATTGTGCGTCCTGGTTACTTCTCCAGTCATTCAAGAGATGCATGAATTACAGTCGTGACCACCGGAGGGAAAACTCAAGACTCTCCTGTTGCCTTGTGGATTACGTTCCTCAGTCGGAGGTTTTTTTTGGGGAGCCCAGAAACTACATTCACACGACCAGCTAGTTAATACTCCGTCGCAAACCAGACAACAACCAGATAATTCAACGGCTCATCGCTTCACTCTCTCCCTGTTAACGATGTATCTCCGTTTTCTTCGTCACCCACTTACGACGTGCTTCTACTAACTGTTCAATCCATTAAATGCCCTCTCTAGCTTTCACTGCTAACCTTGTGCTAAACATGAACAACCGTACTAAGGGCAGGAGACCCTGGAGACCAACAGCTGAATTTTCTGAGAGGTTCATTTATCTCAGCTTTTACCAGCAACATCAGACTTGGTATTAACACTTCGCTACCTTAAGTTGTCAGTTCATGCCAAGCATACCACGTAATGAAGTAGAGAATTCTATATTACGAAGTTTATGTCAGATTAGTCGTGATAGCTTCGAAAGCGTACGAGGCTCTGGTGCCCGTTTACACGCATACACACACCACTGTCATGTGACTTCTAGTCCCATGACTACCTTTTAAGTAGACAGCTCGGTTGAGTGAATGAAAAACTTAGCCATGCGCTCTTACACTTATTTTCGCGAGTTTCCGCACATTCGCATTGTCGGAATATCTATGATGGTGATTCAAATGCAGGAAGAAATGAACACTCTTGAAGGTCTCACGCTCGTCAGCTCAAGGTCATCCAAGGGACCTCACATGCACGTACGCGGCCGGATGTCTGTGTCACATGACCAACGATAGGAATGCTATCAACACGTCACAACAGGTTGATCAGTATGGCCTCATGGCGTCCGCTCATGATTCACCCCAGCTGTGTTGGCACGTGACTGAGTGTCAACGCTTGAGGCAGCGTTTTCAAGGTCTCGGCAGTTAGCTGCTGCCTTGACTTATGTGGATGGTCTACCTCACCTGCAACGAAATAATCTCAACCTGGTGGTTCAGAATTTGTGTACCCGGCCATAAGTAGTAATATCATTTTCCAAACCATTTGCTCAACAAGCTTACAATTGTGAATTCAACCGATAAACAACCTCTTTTGGTTTTTGATAATATAAGTAGTATAGGACGCTTACTCAAAATCCCACTGTCTGTTGCGTCCTAGTGAGCCTCAAACAGGGCACAACTGGTAGAAGGCTTTCTGACGATTGTGAGCAGTCGTCGCACACTGCTCATATCGGAAGCACACAAAAATTATTTAATATCGTCTCACCGAAATCCCGAGACAGCCTACGTGCCTACATAATGCGGACTACTAGGGACTCCAGTGCGTTTACAACTCCAGCAGTTTCATCAGATGACGGCAGCCTCTTTTTGACAGCCCTCTGTTGAGCACTTTGCAAAGTGAGTTTCCGTTTTCAACATGGGGTTTTAATCCCAAACGAATGAATAGACTTACTGCGGTATAAAAAAGTGAGCCCACACGCCTAGTTGACGCAGACACCACGTCTACATGAACTTGTAGGTCGTGGGAAGATTTCAATCTCAAAGTTGCCACCGTTTGTCTGCGCACAAAAATGCGGTGTAGGAAGGGGTTTTTCCGACAGCCGTCTGAAGTCTGGCAAATGGTGCCGTGGGCAACATACGCGATGAACAGCTGTCAATTAGGCGTGTGTGGGATCAAAGCGGTAGGGAGGCAAACGATTCACCCAAAATAATCTAACGAATGTTTTCTCTACTTCAGCCTTTCAAAGCCCTTTCGGGTGGTTTCGGTCTTTGGGTCAACAAGCAGGCAGACGTTGTCGAAGCCAGTAGACATCCACTATAATAAGAAGTTGTGGGGAACAACTGTCTGGAACAATTACTTCGGTTTGGACTGCATAAACCATCCAACTCGCTACCGTCAAGGTTACCCACACAAAGGAATGGGAAGATTTCGAAAAGTGGGTGAAAAGTGTCAAAACTAAAAGTCACTGTTCAAGATTCCGACTGTATGTCCTCGCAGAACGGTTCTCGTATAAAGGAAAGAAACTTCACCTTTACCGGATGATTATTCAACTTTTTACTCATTTGGTTCAGTTAACTAACAAGTCCCTGACAAGTCGTCGTATTGTTGAGGTACATTACAAAACGCAAGTCGTAGTTTTGGAGAAACACCACAGCTATGCTCTGAAAGTTAATCTATTTCTCGCTGCTGAGATAAATAAACCAGAAGACTGTTGAATAAACTGTAAACAGTGTCCTGGAAACCAACTGTTAATCGTAAATTGTGAGTAAACTACTGAAGAATGGATAGGCTCTGAGGTTATATGATACTGCTGTGAAAGCTGAAACCACATGAGACTAGTTAGGGACGCCAAATCATACGCAGCTATTGGAACACGGAAGGAGGAATCTGCAATATTCAAGTAAACCATTCACATCACTCAAACGTGCACATTTTCACCTGTTTCGACGCGATAATTCAGGTACATCCAGGATGTGCTGGTGAAGTAGTGGAAATGCGCTCGCATCACATGTCAGATGTCCAGAGTTAAAACTCCAGCATGGCCAAGGAGATGCACTGCTGATGAGCTCTACTTGGAGCGAAACTCGAGTCCAGTGCTCTCTCCCCTTTGGAGTGGACTTACGAGAATAAACGCTTCAGGAGAGAAGGTGAACTGTCCAAACGAGTGACGTGGATGGGAAAGTATTATGCTTTGGGTGGATGAAGTATAATAAAGTTTACACAGTAACATGATGGAAAGAACCTAAGAACCAAGATATACACATATGTGGTAACTATTGTGCTTCTGCGAATAGTTTTCAATGTTTCGTCTTGCAAGTGAATTCAGTCTATGCGGAAATTCCGAGAATCGCTGTTTGATCCTTAGTGGGAATCACCATCTCACAAATCTCCAGGATGATTCGAACACTAATTCCCGGCTGGTACCGATCAGCAAGCGTTAACTCGCACCATCCATTGTTCAGTCACGGAAACCACACCACACGGTCACGTGTTGACTGACTCATCGAGTGCCGAGTTGGTAGGTTCACTCATCACGTGAATTCCTCTTCCTTCTGAGCTGCTTATAACTTGTTGAAAATGAACTTTTCTTTTAGACTATCATGCGTAGATATTTGGAGTGGCCTCATACGTCCACAAATGAATCATTTTACTCTCTAGGCAGGTGACTGCGGCTGGTGATGACCATTTACACTTTGAGAAACAGTTGAGCAACCAGAAAGGCTCAAACAGCTTCGCCGGGTTCAACAAAAATAACGGTTTATTCATCAGCCCTGTACTTTGAGATGATGCATAAGTTGATTGATAAAGCTTTCGCCACCAATGGCCCTCTGGGTTTCTGTTTGATTGGTGTCGACTGACAATAGTCCGAGAATGTTTTAACGCAACTAGACTGAGTTGTGTAGCGAGTGAACAGCCCGAACGGAAAGAACCTCCCCCGCCACAGCAGCGAAATTAATGGATGCAGGGAGAAATGAGACCCACGAGATTGGAAGATACCATTTACTTAGTAGTTGATTGATGATCCGGTACATCTGATGTTTGTAACCCCTGACAAAACGAGACTAGCGGATTGCAAACGATGAAGAGAATTCGGCGAACAGGCTTTAATCGTTTTTGAAGTGACAATCGTCAGCTGCCATCAACTGTTAATGGTGCCACGGGTTGCCGTAAGCATCATTGTGATTAGCAGCTCTAAACAGCACACAAGTGGTTTTAATGGTTAAAGTTACCACATCGTTCCCACGGTGTTTTGGTCAGTTCATTCACGGATCATCTGGTTTCTTGGTTTCGAAATGGATGAGTTCACTCGTTGAGATGCCTTGCTGACCCTGAACTGACGAAGGTAGTCATCTGTGTATTGCCTTTGGATGTGCTGGTATACCCGTACAAATCAGATTCAATAAGTGAACCGCTGAGGAAAGGGAAGGAAGAAGTCGAAATGTGGGGTAAAATGGCAAGTCTTGTGTCTCGTTGCTTTTTCCCCCGGGCTTTTCCGGGTAGTAGGCAAAGGGAAGACGACCATATACTTTCCGCCGACTAACATTGCCTTCAAAGTGAGTAAACTGATGCTGTTTTTTATCAAGCTTTACTATCTTTCTGGTCTATGTATAGATAACACGAATGAAGTATTAAAAAGGGAGTAACTTTTTGCGACAAATACACTCATTTGCAAATCAGTTTGGTTTTCACGGGAGACTCAAGTGAATCTCTCGTTTATGGTGTTCTTCAACTGAATGTGCTGCATACAGGCCACCTCCTGTTTCAGTTGGTACGATATTTGGGATATCGCAGTATATTTTCATAAGGGAAACCACTCACAAGGTTGCTGTCTAAGGGACTAACTTTTCTTAACCGTCACTCATTGGTTGTTTTCGTAACACTTGTGAAGGAGTCGAGGCCTGTCGTAATAAGCTAGATTTAGACCCACTCAAGTAATCAGATTCGCAGCTGCTGGTCCATCACAACGGAGTCGATTCCGATGCCCACACACTATCCCCGCACTGTAGGACCGTATTTCGTTCAGATAAGTTTACAGATGAGAAAACACTAGTCTTTCTGTGCTGAACTCACAGGCCTAGCAACCTGGCGACGTCGACAGTCAAGAAATATCTGGTCCTCCATACACATACGTCAAGACAACTTGTCAAGGACAACATATCCCAAGACACTAAACCTCCAATGCAGTGTATCCGAAGATACTGCAGCTGGGTCACAAAATCCGGAGACATATTATCACGAAAATCTCTGCCTCGTGATCCGGCGTTCTACCATTAAAGCAAATGACCAATGAAGTTCTGAGATGTGACTATGGAGTAAAATGGCCACGAAACATCTGACAACCACCAAATTCACATATCTCCAGCCGATATGCAAGAAAATTATCTTTCTGGGGGATAAAAGTGAACTCATTTGTGATGTCCAATTGAGAAGTGGCGGTTCATCAAATCTCTTTCATTTGAACCAGCCTGACGTCAAAGAAGATGTGATACTCATTTCAACTAGTAGTGTGTGAAACATCTGGACATTTCATACAGAGTTAAACTGGAGCCTTTCAGAAAGGATTCGTCAAGCAAATCGTTCAGCTTACACACAAATCTGCTACCTGATCCCAGTTGGAAAGCACGAAGAAGCCCGAGCTGTCGTCACCCAAGGAGCTGGTCAACTCCAATTTACAGACAAGGGTAATTAGTATACATTCATGTCCAAACACCGTTCAGGCTCACCAGTGATCCGCCAGCGGAAGTTCAAAAGGAAGGATATTCAAGTATCCCTTCAAGAATTTGAATTCCATCCCTATAACAGGCCCTTGCAAGGTAGCAAGCTACAAGAAGTATAAAATACCCTGTACAGTTAGTTCAGTAGAAATATATCCAATTGGAAATTTAAAATGCTAAAAAGGGGATTACCTAGTACAGGCTAAACAGGAGTAGCGTTCAAATGAGTCATGTTTTTTTACGACACCCAACGACTTCGTGTTAGAATCCAAGGTAACCGAACTTTCGTAAATAAAAAGCTTTTCAGGTTTTCAGTAGAGGCTGACTACGGTACGCGCAACGCATTCCTTACTGAAATGCCTCGGTACCCACGAACTGTCCTGGTTCATCAGTACTGGGACTTATTAGTAGTATGTTATTCAGGAGTCGCGATGTGAACTCGAATCATCAGGGGAAGGGGAAGGAAAGCTAAACTCATAGAATGCTGTCCTCCTGTGAATTTTTTTATTAACATTTTCCGGAGGAAAGCAGCATATCTAGATTAACAAAACTGATCTTTTCTATAAACACTGTGCTTTTAAACGAGAAAATGCTGTCTGGAGCATGCAAGTCGGAAATACCCCGTAGATTTTCAGCTCAAGATAACTCAGTGGATAAGGCGCAAACTTACCATCCATGAGTTTCGAGGTTCGAAATTGAACCCGGGATTTCAGTCGCTCCTGTCTAGGCTCCGGTAACCTCGCAGTACCCCAGCCCTCGTGATTCCTTCGGGAGTCATGGCAGCCAGGCATAAAACCTAAACGATAAGTTCTGGATACTCCATCTTGAAGCTACGATTGGCTGATTAGTGCAGTAGGATGTTCAGCTGACGCTTGTGCACAACAGCACGATGAAAATTCCACCTTCAACATTTCTCCATGGAAAACCGATGTCCGCCTCCAACAATTATCTATCACTCTTGTCTTCGGTGGCCTGGTCAGCATGACAGCAAAGTTGCTCTGGATGACTTGGATGACTTCAGAGCATCCGCTTCGTGTCAGGACCACACACTCAGGACGAAGTTAAACCCAGCCCCCATCCACCCACTTCACTAGTTTATCTAGGGCCAGAAAGACTTGACCTCTTCACTCAAATACACATGCTTGACATATTCAAATTGTCACTTCAAATACCGTGAAGTCCACGGTCAAACAAATAATAGTTCAGGCAGACATTTGCGCTAAGTACACATCATTACTCGGGTATGGAGCCGATCAGAATGCGATCGGTTGTGCGTGCTTTGTAAACATGAAAAACAAACCGGATGTTTATCGCTCACCTAAAAAATCGACGTATCTGAAACCCCCCTTCTCGTGGTCCGCAGAATGGATAAACCTATGAGTGTCATGTGAGATTTGTACGCTAATGCAACTGATTCATCAGACTGTGGAGTTCGTCATTGTTTATCAACTTCACCCCACTTATGTTCGTCGATTCGACACTTGATGTCTGTGACCGAGGCCGACTGGCAGTGAGGGAAGTAAACTCCGGTGTAAACTCCACCAGCGCATCTTGCTAGAGGTCTTCAAGACGGTTGCGTCTAAGGTGAGGGAGGGGAGAATGCGACTGAGCAAGGTTTCCACCGAAAGGTTAAATGATGGAAGATCGTTTATATCGTTGAATTTGAATAAACCTATGCAAAATTCACGATATGATGTTTATCTGAGGGCATAGTGTGCCCTTAAAACCGGAGACATGCTGTCCCACATCAAATATTCAGATATTGCCTTCTCAAGTCGGTAGGGATACGCTGTGTACAACATTATCTGTGCTCGAGTATCACCCTCACCTGTTCGTTTGTGACCTGATCTGATATCAGTTAAACTCAATGAGTTCCATGTGAGGTAATCTGGCAACAATTCTACCAGGACGTAATGCACTACTCATAAGGTTGCTGAAAATTCTTCGACAGCCCACGACCAGTTTCATCATCAGGTAGGCGCAGTCCCCGAGTTTCCGTCAACCTTATGTTCTACTTGAGCCCAACTTAGACTGATTTCGAGAAATACACTCATTTGCAAATCAATTTGGTTTTTGATGTTTCCAGACAACCGAGACATGTTCTACAACTGATATCAAAAAGCAGTGCAGTACCGCCTGGCGAATTGTACTTTGTAGTGGACAGACCTTCAGACGATTGAATGAACACTGAAATGTGTTGAAGTACCCTCAAGTACGGTTGGTTCGTCTGAGAGACATGATACCCAGACAGAACGCCTGACACTGTAAGAATAAGGTTCCTGTACGATCCTGTGCTAAGGCCGTGATCTCAAAGCAAGGAATTGGTTGATTAACCCAAACGCACGATCTAGGTGTCCTATCTGACGTGCAACATGTAGTTTAATTCAACGACGGACGGTCAGTAATAATTGCGGCGAAACCGAATACTACGAACTTCACCTGCGTTTGTTCAGTAGTCACAACTGGGCAGCAAACAATATATTGAATTAGGCGTGGGCAGACAGTATAGATAGGTAGACCGTGGTTCAATAAGAAATTAACAGTAAATAATGAGCAGCTATATATTGAACCTTGGGCAGTTAGCAACACAGGATGATACAGAAATGGCAGTGTGCTATCGGACAAATTAAACGGAGAAAATCTTGTGCAGTTCCAGGTGGGACAAAAAGTTCAACAACAAACCCAGAAACGAATGTGAACAAATCAACTACAGAAGATAGTTGATATAGAGTCGACTTTGTATAAAATGGAATCGTTCAGTCTTGAACATTGAGCAGTCACCGGAAGGGTGATGAATTAGTCTGAGGAATGGGGAAACATAAATTATTACGTCACGTGATTAACAGCTCTGTTTCTGACTAGTTTCACGTCAGAACAAGGGGAAATCAGACTCTAATTAACGCGTAAATCGCTCACATTCCACTTGTGAACGACGTAGGGAAAAACCGGCAAGGTATATGTGGGATGGAATTTGAATGACCCACTTTGGAGAACCCAAATGCCCTTGATGTTAAATTACAGTCTGCATTTCAGAGTTTGCTATTTCATCCACGTTTCTGAAAAGACTTCTGTAACTGTTTCTTGGTGCAAAAACACATGCACCGTTTAACTGTAGTCAATTATTGTCCGTGGTATCACCGAGAGCTTGAAAAAGCATTGGGTAAACTACTGATCTCACTATGCTCATCTTACCAGCTCATCCACGTAAGAAAAAACGGTAGAACCTATAGCATGTCTCAATTCATCTCCTGCCGAAGTCTTTGAGTCAAGTTAGGGACACCATTCGGGTGAACTACAAGTGGTTCATGATAAATGTGTCTAGCCTTTTTTATATAAAAAACCCAACAGTTCCCCTGCTTGCTTCGAGGATAACAAGGCACTCCACTACCAGGGTGAAAATGACTCAGCAAGAAGCGTGGGCAGTCCAACAAAATCATTCAGCTTTAGGCATTAGTTTATCCAAGATCCGTGCACAATGAACGTCTAAGATTCACTCCCTAGCGCACTTACTCAAGCCAGGAAATTCAGTAAAACTAAGAGACAGTAAAACCGTATCCTCAATGCGGTGTTTGTTTCCCCCCTTCAAAAAAAACAGTCCTGGATTGTTTAGCCAAATGTGCTAACGGCTAGATGGACTCATCCTTATCAGCCTTATCTCTGTCATGATGAACGGGAGAGAAAACTGCGACCGAACACCTAACACAAACCTTATCAGAGACGTTAGTTCGTCACTACCTCCCCCCTGGCGATTAGTCAATGCTGACGCTGTGTCTTACTGTGTAACGAGAGCTTATCTACTAGGCCATCTAACTTTTTACACACTTGCTACTCGGTAAAACCCAACAAATCACTTTGACCCAGAAAGCTGCTCGCCATGCAGGTCAGAAGACCAGTTATCTTTGGAAGGGGGATGTAACAGCCTTTGTCCGGATAACAGCGGCCATTACGCGCAAGCTGGAGCTGCTTAGTTTCATTATCTTGGTATAAGCTTCGCATTGAGATTTCGTAACCGGTTTGTTCTACCAGAGACATGTCTTCACTGTTCAGTGCAGGAATATCAGCGCAAAAGTTCTAACTGTCCTGGTCAGGATACAGTGAATTCACTGGCTTTCAGAACTCCGAAGACATTGCAAGTGGGGGCTAAGTCTACCAGGCTACAAGTAGACGCTGAAGCATGTCAGGCAACGAATGTAATGCACTTACCATCATGTGGTCTTCAACTCATCGGTTCTTCCTTGAGGGGTGTTATATTTTGCAATGCATCATTTCGACTCATCGTC
This sequence comes from Clonorchis sinensis, assembly GCA_003604175.2. Classification (NCBI taxonomy): domain Eukaryota; kingdom Metazoa; phylum Platyhelminthes; class Trematoda; order Opisthorchiida; family Opisthorchiidae; genus Clonorchis; species Clonorchis sinensis. The sequence continues at coordinate 109,343,048 of CM030370.1, read as the reverse complement.
GTCCGGCCTACCCTTCAGTATTCACGCTAGGGCGAGAACGAGTGTCTGGTAGTCTATAGTCCTCTCGCTAGGTTTATCTTTGGATGAAGAGGTGTGAAACAAAAAACATTCTTACCACGTTATCACTAAAGTTGATCTGCAACAGACTCACCGATTGAAGATACCTCATCTAAGACTTGTTGACAGTCACGATGGGGATGCACCAAGTCTATGAGACTATCGCAGTTTAATATACCGATCTTAACAACTAGGTAACTTTAGTAATTGATACAATTAACGGAACGTATGCACTGATCCAGTATATCTGTCTAGGAAAACCATAGCAGTTATAGGGGCGAAATTACGAAACGCTCGTTTTGCAGCATGGAAAACTTACCTTACAACCCTCCCCCCTCCTGGAGCAAACGAGCACATCAAAGTGGCACAGAAAATAACTTCTTTTTTAACTCACAAAAAAGGAACAGTAAAATCAAAATCACATTGCTACTGGCCTGAATTTGCCAACAGACAGACTCGTTTGATGGTCATTGTCATGTGCAAAATACTGTTTCACCCATTCATGACACCGATCGATACATAACACAGGCCACTCAGAAAAATCAATAAGTTGCGGCGTGGATGGAACTGGAAAGCAGGACGGCGCAATGCCAGAGAAAACCATGGTCACTTTTAAAAAGTTATGGTTGTGTTTCGCTGTTTTTGTTGTTTTCATCGTTATTGGTGTTTTTAAACAGAAGTCCTCTTCATCCCATTTTCGGAGCTCATGGTCGAGTGTAATTAGTCAACGTGGCTTTTTTCCTCGGGCTGTCTGCAATAATGCTCAGACATTGTAGTTTCTTTCATTTTCTTCAGCCTACGGATCAGAATCGTTCCCTTCTTAACGCCTGATTCGATTGATTCACGTCAATATAAAAATATTGCGAACACTCGGTTTTGTTTTTGTTGTAAATGGTATAACACTGATGCACAAAATTGGTGAAACGAACCGAAGTTCAATATCTGCAACCTGTGGTTTCCCATTTTCTTTAAAAACTCGAAATTATTTTCCGGGGGATGCCTTATCAGTTTGAGGACCACTGCACCAAATGATTGAGATGGATGAGGCTTATGCAGATCTGGCAAGTTGATGCATCTGTTCAGTACATTGAACACCTGAAGTATCCTCTTGGAACAAGGTGAAAAGGCTCATGACACGACAGAAGAATCAAGTAAGATCACAAACGGACAATTAAATTATCTTTCGCTTAGCGTAAACTGTCGAAAGCAGTTCTTGATGGCTGCTCCCATCCCGTAGGAGAGGAGGATATCCTGCATCTCGAGAAGCCGGCCAACGCTACACCTGGTGACGTGAACTGCGTGGACGTGTGGTATAGTGTATTGCCCGTACGCAATCTAATCGCACTGGTGACTAACCACCCCCCCCCAACCCCAAAAGCTGAATGACACCGTTTCTAGCTTTTATCCGTGAAGTAACGAGTTCAAATTCTTTTCCAGGTTCATGAGATGCTCACTGATAATGATCCTCACTGGTGACGAACCAGCGGACTTTACATGTCTTCATCATGGGTTGACGTTCCCTTAAAGATTGGAATCCATAATTAAAATTTTAGAACCTCTCAACTATGTAGAACATAAGCAATTGTCAGTTGTTTGCAACAAACCATAGTTATAAAGTTGGGCGGTGAATATATTTCGCTGATTTGGCAAGCACTCACCCCGTAGCAGAATAAGCCGGTAACTTTCATTCAGGTGGCATCTTTGACAGGCAAAAATCTATTGTAGACCTCATATTGAGGAAATGGAGGATGTTTTGAAAATTTTTTGTGCCCTTGGAGCTATTCGCATTCCAAGATGGGGTTCACTTCCTCCCGTCTAGTGCTTTCTGGAGAAAGTGAGCAAGATGGCAACTAACGAATCTGTCTGTCAGTTTCTACCCAGATTGTCTGGCTAAGTGCTGCATGTGTAGGCACCGCGGATGTTTGTGGTAGGCTAGGTCCCTACCTGTCCCATTTTTATTCTGCTTCCTATTATAGGACGTTATTCAAACAACTGAGGTGTTTGTACAGCAGTGAAGCACCAGTTTCTCCTCTGGTGTTGCTGTCTGTGCTGTTGCTGCTGTTGCTGCTGCTGCTGCTGCTGCTGCTGATGATGATGATGATGATGATGATGATGATGATGATGATGTGGTGATGGTGGTGTCGGTGGTGGTCGTTCTCTAACCTATGGATACCAACAGTGGAAAATAACCAGACATGTGAGCAAGTTCTCCTCTTTCTTAACTCTGACCGACCACTGTAAAGAAACCTACTTTTCGTCTTCGGAAACCAAATAGCTAGATTACTGTGTTACTGAGAAGGATAGCATGAGGGAACATCGGCATTGTAGTGTTTGTGTGTGGCGCTTTTAGGTAAAACATGACACTCCACAGGCGGGATGGCGATCACCTCAGCGGACGCTAAAGTTATAGACGGCTAAAGAGCCCATAGTTGCGGGTTATGCACTTATTTTATTTTATTTCTCTTATTACCTTGTATCTGGACTCACCATATGTTCAAGGGTTCAGTGCCGAAATTTTGAGCGTTATGTCAGAAATTTGTTTGAACTTGTCCATCGCTCGCTCCGGAACCGGAAACTGTCTTCTTCGTACGAGATCAGCGCAATTTAACCAGTGAGTGAGTCACAACTGATTTTTGCCTTTTTTAGCGGACCAGAACGTTCCTTAAAAGGTTACGTTTTTATCCGGAAAGGACTGGGACCAGACAAACTGATGGATTATTTGTTCTTCCTCTAGCGATGGATAAGCACATGCTGAGTCAGCGTTAGCGACGATAAAGCACATCAGATTTATAGTACAAGAGATTTTCATACGGCATTGGTTGAATTCAAAATGGTTTTGATCTTTTGGCCTATGTTTGCTCATTCCATCAACATCTGAACCCCGAGGATGATCGTCCGAACAGATAACTACCCGTCAATGCAGTAACCCCAAAACCAATGAAAACACCAAAAAGGTCATGTGTCCCCGGTTTGCTTTTTATAGAAGGTGATTCTAACAGTGATTTATTAAAGTGACTCGATGTCTATTTCGAAATACGGGTATTTTCCCCCCGTGTGGCATCGAGCTGCAAGCAAAGCTCTCCCATGTGAGCGGACGAACTCGTATACCTCACACTTTGGGCAATTGGAGGAGTTATGCGTGCTTTAATGTTACCCTGAATTGGCAGGCCTGGGAGTTGGTTCTTAATCTGGGGTTAGCGGCTATTCCAAAAAACTGGCAGGTCATAAAATGATCAAGTGTGTGATGATTACGGAAACTGACGGAGCGTTCTAGTCAACGCATCTATTCCTCCTTTTTTCACGTGATATTTACCTAGAACCGTACACCAACAAGGAGATTTAGCTGGCCAGCTTATTGATACCAGAGGCAAAAGTACGGTCTGGTGAATGAGAATCACTCAGTTGCAATCTCCAGCTAAATAGGTTTAAAAATATCGTCCTGGAATGAGCATATATTTTTAAATCAGAAGCAGGAGTTTCACACAACTTAGACATACCGGATTATATGAAAGTTGAGCTCTACCTTATGGATGAGGCTTTTTGGCCAACAAATGTGTGTGTGTGTGGTTGTTTATTAAGGTGCAATCCGCCGCTCGTCACATGTCTACAGCAGGTTCCGTCAAATGAAGTCTGGATGAAGTTATAAAACAGTAGTTTTTTGGCAGTGTATATGTGTATGTCACAGGTTGCTGGTGGCCTTCCTGTGTCAACCAAAGTCCTATCCATCAAGCATTCCGTTTGCAAATAATGAAGCAAACCATTTTCTTTTGAAGGATGCTACTCGTAAGGCTACCTTTGACAACCCAGGACTGGTTCCGCCCTTATTGGGGCTTATCAGATAGGTACAAACCCCATTTTTCCGTCAGTCAACCTTATGTTCTACTTTGACCCAAGTAGAGTGAAGTAATGTGGTTATTAGGAAGAGTCCTCGCTAGAAGAGAACTTTCCCATTATCCTCCAGAATGCTCAAATTCTTATATTTCTGCTGAACATCTAGCTGGCTTTCTAGAAGTTACTTCGAAATTATTCATCCGCTGCAAGCTAAGCAGCTGTGAATGATCACAAAAACGTTGAGCGGCATACAGAGAGCACCGTAACTGAAAAATACTAGTGTTTCGTACACTAACTACTCTCACATACTGTGAAACCAAATTTCACTGACTGAGTACAAAATGTGTGGAAAAAATTCGCGATCCGGTAAACCAAATTTATCCTTAGGTACTTTTAGATGTTCAGCACCAGTTTGTGTCGAGGAATGGCAATATCTCCTGAGACTTGATTCGCGACGACCTTGTGAACTGATCAGTGTTCACTTTTAACCTGATCAGGCGACTCAAGGCCCATCTTTAGCTCGACCCTACAGTAGTAGGGGGTTACGGGCTGTCTAAATCCACCAGAATGCTACTGGGCAGATGCAAAGTCGTTTCCTCACAGCGGGTGATACTGGGACTGTGTCCTCGTTAAAACACACGGTGGACAGAGCGCTTCGGCTGCATATGTCCACATCCGCATGTTCGAAAGAGCAAGCTGAACTAAGTGAAATTTGGAATCTAGAGTGCAACCTAATCTGTTCGAAAGAGCAAGCTGAACTAAGTGAACTTTGGAATCTAGAGTGCAACCTAATAAACTAACAAGGATACTAACGAAATGAGTACCACAGCATACAGGTAGCTCGCAAATTCGATAATTCGAAGTAGTTGCACTTACTCATCCGTTTTTCTCGTTGCTTTTCAGCATTTTCGAACACGAATCTAATGGGTTTTTTGGAAGTTTGGTGACCTCAGCGTATTTGAAACTCGGAGGCAGGTTGACAAACATCGGCATCACTTTATTTGTGCGTACAGCATGGTTGCAGCAGAACAGTCTTGAAAGAAAACTACTCATGAGTTTGTTGAAAACTATTCTACAGTTTTTTCAGTTTTTTTCCTTCACGGTGCTTACCAGCTAAGCGCAGTCCCCAAGTTTCCACGGATGAGGACGAACAGTCTTCAGCAACCTTGTGAGTAGTTTCTTTCAAGAAAATATACTGCGATATCTCTAGAGTATCATCCCAAATGGAACATGGGCTGTCTTTTGCGCAACATATTTGGTTGAGCGGCTCATTTGGAATTTCCCTGAGTCAACCCTGTTAAAACAAGATTGGTGTGCAAATATGTATAGTTTGTAAGCTAAAAGTTATTAAGTTTCAGATACCAGCAGCTCGTCAGATAGCTCAGTGGTAAGAGCGCAAATTTACTGACCGGAAGGTCCGTGGTTCAAACCTAGATTTTCACTACCGTGATAGCGTGCAGGAAGAACAATAACTGACACAAGATGTCTTCCATTCAGTTGGATTCAAGTTTTCCTCGACTAGTCGACTAAGACGTCAGGGAACAAAAGGTCTGTTGTCATTCGTGCTCGCGAAAACCACGGTTAGCCTCATTTTATCGGAGAGCACGGAAGCTGTGTGAGGTTAACTATTGTCTGCCTGGTTTCCAGCTCATTCAATCGGCAGTAAATGGGTAAATCACATAAGGGTGTAAAGCCGTTACCTCATGAGTACTGAGAACCGAAAATGTATATGTAACTGTGTATCTCTGCATTTGGTTCCTTTATTCGGCGGTGAATGGTGTCCGGTCCGTTTCGGTGGCCTTCGTGCTTGAAAGATAGTAACTATGTCAGTTTTTCCTGTATCACGAATTCAATGATATGCAGACAAACCGTGTAATAACCTCTCCTGCTGAGATGACAAAGCAAATAATGCTAATCACGTTTTGGTAAGCCCTCCCTTTCCCGTACACGCATTCCGATTTAATCATCTGACCAGAGTGACTAGTATGAACTCAGTAGAATCCATTCTGGGAAAGGTGGTCCTTTTCACCAAACTGAATGCGAAGCACTCATATCTTTGCGTGCACAACATTGAAGCGATTCCGGATAGTTATACATGTGATCATCGTCCATTTCTAATTTAACTGGTCTGTCTCATTTCCTCAACCTCACGATGCACAACAGAAATCAAGCCAGCTTGGGAGAGTCTGGCGTGAGATTCAAACTGAACTGTTCATCGCTCTGCATGATTTCTGACATACTGATCCTGCCGGCCTGGTACCAGCTGACCAACTGTGTCCAAGTGGTGTAACGACAGGGTATCACAGCTGTGGCCATGTAATATATATATATATATATATATATATATATATATATATAAGAAGTGAGCAGTGCTGATGACTAGGTAGTAAAACCGAATCGATAAGATTGGATGGTGTGAACTGGACATTTGCTCTCGCTCCATCAGTTTGGATGTATGAAGCCGAGATTCCCATCTCCATGAATTGACAGCCAGTATCTATCCTGAAAATCCGTACAATTACTGTTTTAGAAACTAAGGAAACAGGAATTCTTGGATGAAGAACGAAGCAACGAAGTGGAGCGTAGCGAACACTGATAACACGCAAGAATTAATTCTCCTGGAATGAATCGATACAATGGCGAAATACACTCATTTGCAAACAAATTTGGTTTTGCGGTCGACTCACCTGGAACCCAACTGAATCTCTCGTTTATAATGATGAGGCGGCCTAGTGCAGCACATTCAGTTGCTTGAAATTGAGCTAGTTTCCAGGTGAGTCTTCAGTAAAACCAAATTGGTTTGCAAGTGAGTGTATTTCGCTAAGATAAAACAAATTATTCGTGGTTAACAGAGTCCCCAATGGTCGTCTGAAAGACCATGCGCTAATATAAGTTGTTGGCAGTTGAAAAAGGTTTTGGAGTTTTCAATAAGGATATCTTCCTGTAAGTGAAGCTAATCTATGTTGAANAAATATTCCCCACAAATCTACACAGCAAATCGTGGCGTTTGAGCTTTTCTCCCCAAATGGACCACAGGGTAGACGAACGAATCGTGAGGTGTAGATTTTCACTACCGTGATAGCGTGCAGGAAGAACAATAACTGACACAAGATGTCTTCCATTCAGTTGGATTCAAGTTTTCCTCGACTAGTCGACTAAGACGTCAGGGAACAAAAGGTCTGTTGTCATTCGTGCTCGCGAAAACCACGGTTAGCCTCATTTTATCGGAGAGCACGGAAGCTGTGTGAGGTTAACTATTGTCTGCCTGGTTTCCAGCTCATTCAATCGGCAGTAAATGGGTAAATCACATAAGGGTGTAAAGCCGTTACCTCATGAGTACTGAGAACCGAAAATGTATATGTAACTGTGTATCTCTGCATTTGGTTCCTTTATTCGGCGGTGAATGGTGTCCGGTCCGTTTCGGTGGCCTTCGTGCTTGAAAGATAGTAACTATGTCAGTTTTTCCTGTATCACGAATTCAATGATATGCAGACAAACCGTGTAATAACCTCTCCTGCTGAGATGACAAAGCAAATAATGCTAATCACGTTTTGGTAAGCCCTCCCTTTCCCGTACACGCATTCCGATTTAATCATCTGACCAGAGTGACTAGTATGAACTCAGTAGAATCCATTCTGGGAAAGGTGGTCCTTTTCACCAAACTGAATGCGAAGCACTCATATCTCCTAGTTGCGTGCACAACATTGAAGCGATTCCGGATAGTTATACATGTGATCATCGTCCCGTGTCTAATTTAACTGGTCTGTCTCATTTCCTCAACCTCACGATGCACAACAGAAATCAAGCCAGCTTGGGAGAGTCTGGCGTGAGATTCAAACTGAACTGTTCATCGCTCTGCATGATTTCTGACATACTGATCCTGCCGGCCTGGTACCAGCTGACCAACTGTGTCCAAGTGGTGTAACGACAGGGTATCACAGCTGTGAGCCCACAGTTGGTTCGCAGATGGTGTCCTCCAAGTCACTAGGTATGAGACAGATAACGTGACAACCGGAACTCAAGGCTGCCTGCACACAGGCTATCTTGAAACCCAATTAAATCGGGTCCAGGGACGGATACACCTACCAGGGTGATTGTTTACAAGGATTATCGCGTACCACAAACGCCTGTATGTAACCGGCTGTAAATAGTAATTTTTTGTTAGGCAAGTCGAACAGAAGCGCTTCACTGAAATTCACCACCACAACTGACCAGGTATGCACGCACAGAGTAGGGGAAACAAGGTACGAACCAAATTTATCAATCACAGGTCGGATTTAAACTGGTCACATGAACACATTCATTAAATCGCAAGGAAACATTGTATGTGAGATAAAATAAAAAAGCGACTTACATTGGTATCAATCAAACTTGTTGAACCAAGTGTGGTGCATTGTTCGGCCACAGACCAATGGTCGTCTGAAAGACCATGCGCTAATATAAGTTGTTGGCAGTTGAAAAAGGTTTTGGAGTTTTCAATAAGGATATCTTCCTGTAAGTGAAGCTAATCTATGTTGAAAAGCTGAGAAGCACTGTACGACTGTTTCATCCTTATTGGGAGTCATAAACAGTGCGCACCTCAAGAAACTTCAGCGACTCTCAAACCCGTGATCTCCCAGCAAGTCGTCTGAACGCTTTACCGCTCGACCTCTTCGGCATAGATTCGCTTTACTTACAGCAAGAAAAGTCCTTTGTCAATATTTGTGTGAGTGAACACTACTAGTTAACTCTTAGAAGATCCCTATTATGGACACAACTCTGTCGGATAGGATCAGATATCGCTCAGCAACCGACTTGCCGATGATGGTGGCCTTTGCATAGGTTTTCATGTGTACAACTACGTGATAACAGTTCGACCCTGGAGTCAGTTATCATTCAGCAAAAGAGCGGAGATGCACAGGTTCTTGTTTACCCTACCTGTCCTTGACCTGCACTACCGGCATTGTTCTACCGAACACTCTATGAGTAAACAAAACGGGCTATGTTCAACATGTGGAGAGACTTGAATAGCGCTTGAAACTAAGTCGGTACGCACAAGCGAACGCATCCACGTTACAATCGGGATTGCTCCAAATTCCAACACCCTGTCTACGTTTAACTGCAACCTTCATATTTACAGAAAAGGTTCGAAAGTAAGGTAATTTAGGTAATTTAATTTCCTAATGGATAGTGAGCACTTTTAAAGCTTATTTGGTTTGGCGGTGACCAGGTTTAAACTATTGTGTACCATGGACTAAAAGTTCTTTTTTCACTATATTTTTAGACGTTTTTATGAACGTTCTTGTTCGAACACGAATTGTAAACTCGAGTATGCTCGTCCAGTCTGAATAATGATGAAAATCGATACTGTGTATAGGGAGAAAATAGCGAAAAAGTGGGATGGTTTTCTTGACTACATCTGATAGGAACAAACTAGGATATTCATGTGGTTATTGTGGGTCCTTTGATCACAGTAGCATTGTGCGAATCCACGATGAATGTTTACAATACAGACACGACTAAAGCGTGTGAAGACTTTCCAATTGTCAACACTTAGAGGCTTTCTTGTCGCTGCTCCGATTTGGGCAACATCACGTATACTACACTCTTGGTGTTATTGCACTTGTTCGACACTCAATTCGTTACTGACTTGATTTATTCAGAACGACAATACCAGCCGATATGATACCTTCAGCAATACGAATAGGTGATTGGCTTCCAATGCATGATTGGGTCGGCATACAATCCTACTTTAAACCGGCGACTTGCACCCAGTTGGAAATTCCATTGAATTTAGCGAGAGGCTCGACTGAATCACTTAGTTTTGATATGCCTTAACTGAATGTGCTGCACAGAGATAAACTACGAGAAAATAAACTACGATTTATCGAATATCGTCCCAAATGAAACATGGGGCAGCCAGGTGAAGCACATTCATTTGCAGAGGACCATCATAAATGAAGCTGGATTCAGCTGAATCATCGGTGAAAACCAAACTAGTGTGCAAATGAGCGTAGTGACTGTATTTCATCCAGTTTGAATTCAAGCAGCACATAAAGTGGACCGAAATCCGGGGACTTTGCCAACCTGACGAGCCCGAAGAAGGATAAAACTGGTCGTTGAATGTCGAAAATTTTTTTAACAACTTTATGAGTAATGTATCTTCAAGAACGATAGACACCCATCTGATGGTATACTGATCTGATCCCGTGTACCCCTGTGCACCTGCCATCATTGAAAGAAAGCGTTTTAAATTCTCTCTGCTAGCAGGAAATGACCGACCATAGAACACATATTGGTGATGAAACACGTACGAGTGCTTTGGATCAGCCGGATGACACACGTCGACCGGTCATCTGTGACTACGAAAAGCTTGTAACGTCCGGTGGTGTTACGTCATCTGGACTACACGACTTTCAGGTAGAGTGTAACCGACTTGATAAATTTATTTGCAGTTTACTGCTTTTCTTAAAGTTCTACTTAAGTTTCCGTACAATAGAGTAACTTCGATGCTCAAACATTGTGTTACAGGAAAACTTCAGGTTTACGAAACCGCCCACATCCAGCTGATGTCAGCTGGCATATCTGGAGTCTGGTGAGTCAGCTTTCAGACTCGTTGTTAAGACTGAACTGATTACTGTTTTCTACTGATGACAGGTTTAGCTGAATGAGGACAGGGAGAAGGTCACCTGTGTCCGGCGTTTCATGTATACGATGAGAATGGTATAATATTTAGGGCAAATATTTTTTAAATGTACAAACCGCTTGCTTCGACATGAAAATCATTCTAAAGTAGTCAAATCTTAAAGATATTCACAACTCTGATGGGGTATAGAATGGAACCCCTCAAAAAAAAGGACAAACAAGGGAGAACTGGAGTTGATTTTAAGTTGCGGTACTCCAGTATCCACACGTTATTGTTGAAAAACACTTAGATGCCCGAGATTGAGTGATTCGTTCTACTCAGTTATTGTTCACACTATAAGAATTCATTGAATCTTTGGATAAAGAGGTAAACACGTTCGTTCGTCTAGCATTCTCCAGACTGTCGACATACAGGCAAAATCCTACACGAATTTGAATCCTTTACAAGCTCATACTTGCATGCATTACATATAGTAGTGTGCCCTTGCAAACCCAACCAACTCATACTTGTTTGCAACATGAGTAAGTGCTCAAGCTGAATTCCCTTCAGAACACAGAAGTGTGTTCATTCCCTCTTTTCTAGTCAATGAAATCCCGCTTCTTAGTCCCAAACCTGTATAACTGAACTCATCTGAAGAGCAGTGCTCGCAAATCCTGTATTCTGAATTTCGATAGGATCATTTAATAGACTTAAAACGTGTTTATTTTGTTATGGTGAACATTACTCGCATCTACTGACAGTCAGATGTGCCTGCTTTAGCGACCTTGTTCTCATGCAGATCCTTTCGTTGTATCGATTGTTGCACATGACTTTTAGTTCTCATGCAGATCCTTTCGTTGTATCGACTGTTCCACATGACTTTTGCTCACAAAGTGGAGTTGGAATTTGTCCAGCTTAGAACTGTTAAAATTCGGACACCCATCTCTCCTCCCATCAGAAGTTGGATAAACAATATGTAGGGTAACAGAACAAATTAGCACCTCGTTCTTTGTTCATGTATCCTTGAAACATCAGAGTTGATTTGACACTTTCCCATTTCAGCTTAGAGAAGTTCTAACCTGTTCCATCGGTGCTGGATTTTGGCCCGCCGCACCAGAAACCGAGGCTTTCATTCGGTGTCCATTCTACACTTGAACGCAGGTCACATTCTTTTATGGAAGGCTGATGGACGGCTGAATAGGTCTCGGTTTCCATTAAAGTATATGAGTGACACAGCAACACATTTCGTAAGCTCTGTTGTTGTCATGAGGACACTGGTTGAAACCTACATTAAGCAAAACAAATATCCGGAAGCCGGAAGCGATGTTAGTTTCAGCAGTGTGCACTCTGAGTCATCAGATTACCGGCACGTGTCGAATTCAGTGTGCTGCAAACAGGAACTTATGGTCTCCGACAAAACACACTTATTCGCAAATAAATTTTGTGTTCAGGAGAGATTCAAAGGAATCTCCCGTTTATGACATTCTTCAACTGAATGTGTTGCACACAGGCCGCCTCATGTTTCTGTTGGCACGAAATTCGAGATATCACAGTATATTTTCATAAACTACTCACAAGGTCGAAAAGTTTTCAGCAACTTTGTGAGTATTTCCCTTTATGAAGGAAATTGTGCTGTTTTGTGCTACTGTTCGTCTCGAATCTCCTCACTGAAGAGTGAAAATGTCTCATTCTGGCCAACATCCACAGTTTTGACCAATCCCTTATAATGAGTTTTCGTAAGCAATGAAAACATACGAGACAAAGTATCAAACATTGGATATAAAAAAATCAAAGATCGGACACAAATTGACGGAATCTTACATTGGCTGGTGCTCGTTCCTCTTGTGTGACAAAGTGTTTTTTCGTGCGACACAAACCTCTTCTCACGGACTACTTTCCCGATACGACCGTGCGTTTGTGTTCCCCGATCTTGTGTGGCAAAACTTTGTCAGTCCCACAATTACCTCCCTCTTACTGCCAAATTACAAAAGAGTTGGGGACTGGGAGATCGAGAAAAAGCGTAGTGAACTTCCTTTTCTCGTCATTACTAATCATAGAATGTGCGAAGTAATTTACGCGGTAAAAATAGGGTGCATAAATATATAGGAAGGCATATTTTAACCCGAAATCGTGACTGAGAATTAGTCGGAATTGGCTGATATGCGAGGAGAAAGATGAGATATTTTGACGCTGAAAAAAAAACAGACTTCGGAGCAAGAGCCCTCTCAGTGCAGTATTACATAGATTTAGGGGGTAAAGCAACTTGATGGCAGTTGAATAGACCTCTCAAGTAGTGTTACTTAATGACATTTGGTCATATGGTCCTGTGTTTTGATCGCCTGTTTATGAAACGATTGGAGTGTCCTACACAGAATGGATTGTGGACTTAATACAGTACTCATAAGGTTGCCGAAAGTTCTTCGACAGCCCACGACCGGTTTCGTTCCTCCACTTTAGACTCATCAGGTAGGCGCAGCCCCCGAGTTTCCGTCAACCTCAAGTTCTACTTGAACCCCAATTGGACTGATTGTGACAAATATACTCATTTGCAAATCGGTTTGGTTTTGCGGGATACTCACCTGGAGTCCATCTGAATCTCTGTTTTATGATGTTTGTAAGCAACCGAACGTGCTTCACCAGGCCGCTTCATGGTAGCTATTCGAGATATCACGATTTTCAGCAACTTTATGAGTAGTGTGTTACGTCTATACATGTATCGCGCTATCTCGAATATCGTACCAAGTGAAACATGAAGCGGCCTGGTGCAGCACATTCAGTTGCTTAAAAACATCATAAACGAGAGATTTAGCTAGGTTTCAGGTGAGTCTCTCGCAAAACCAAATTTGTTTGTAAATGAGTGTAGTCCGCTGGTTATGGACTTACATTAGATCTGCTATATAAAGAAATTCGTGGCAGCAGAAGTTTTACGGATGGCCGAGATCACGCAGTGGGAAAATTTTCTCTAGAACCGCTGGTCAATGTAAAAATCAGGCCAGAGAAGGTGCCAGGAAATCTCACGAAAAAGGTGGGAATTCCAGACAAGAATGAATGTATCTGGGGCATAGCCTCCACAACCGTCAGAAGAGAAAATCCACTGGAATCTTGAGCATTTGAAATTACGCTGACGACGGCATGAGATTTTGGTGAGGTGGTACTTGATCAACAGCCAAAAAACACTGCCAAATTACAAAATTTAGACACTTCACCATAACGATTGCGTGCCTGGTAAACTAGTGATATTGTGTGACGAGCGAAGATTTATCCATAGCTATAGAATGTTTTCAATTATCCGAGGGTATTATGTAAACTTTTTGTAATCTTCCAAGACTTTTCAACTCAACGTTATCTACTTTGCGTCGGCCTTGATGACACAGTATCGATATTTCTGTTAGTGCTTATGAAAATAAAGCTTACAGTTTAAGCATATATCAAGTATCAATGGGTATGAACCGTATGCACACGTTTTTTATTACATTACATTCAATTTCAGCTGACCAATCAAAGTTATCCTCATTGAGCACGTTGCGATGAGCCGATCGGGACCATCATCGAATCCTTGGATCAAGGGACCGCAGTGCACGCGTATAGTGCAAACATATTTCAAGTGAAAGAACAGCTCTCGTATAACTGGATGGCGATGGAACTTCGGCGATCAATTTTTACTATCCGGTTCTATCCGCCATTTGTTCATGATATTTTGATTTTTGGAATATTCCTCGAAAGTCACGAGGAATGAAATATGGTCGGAAACAGTCGATGGATTAGACCCTTGATAGGACTCCTGCATGAGGCGTTATAGTATTAAATTCCCTGGGTGCATTCGGTCGATGCAAGGTTTGCTTGTTGTTAGTGAAATGAGGGAGTACTCTTGTGTTCAAATTTCTGTACACTACTAAAGTCCCCCGTAAACCTAATCCTGTCTAGAGTCGGCGTGTGAACACAAAAGTACGAATATTTTAACTTGGATGGTTAACGATTGATAGATTACGATAAAGGAATCTCGTGTTTGTACCTTACAGAGCGCAGAAGGTGCATCAAATGTTGTTCCGAGGAAACATTAAGGTCAGAGTCAGTTTTTAAAACACTATTATTCTTATACTTTCTGTCGATCAGGTAATCAATAATGAGATTGTAAACTTGTATCATGAACCCAAATAAAGAGTTGACGGCTATAAACATCTCAGATCGAGATTATTTCATGTGAATTGATCCTAAGTGGTATGAATAAAGCCACATATTGAAGAGTCTTGCTGCTGTTTTTGAAATCGAGCAGTCTCAGTGTTCGAAGTCTGACTCGGCGAGAACCGGGTCATGCTTTCTTTGTAACTGCTGTGGTCCGTACTCACTCTCATCCCGAGTGTGATTGCTATGCCACCCCAGGATGTCAACGGATCACTTGCCTATTGGCTCATGACCGGAGGGATTCGCTCTGCCACCGTTTCGACCAATCGGATTTGAGGGTTGATTTTTTCGACCAATGGCCTACCGGCATCTGCCAGGCAGTCCGATAAATGCGAGATGGAGCAGTTCAGCCGAACAGTTGCGGCCCTGTGCCTTGGATGTTGCTGCTTGCAAACTGTTGGGGCTCACGAAAAATTTAGGACAAATACCCGGTAATATGAATCCAGAAGATGCTATCCGAGTAAGTGGAATTGCTAAAAAAACGTTTGGTCCCTTTTCAATGTGCAGCACAGTTATATATATTTTTTTATAAAACAACAGGATGATATGCTTGTGCTCGTTGCCGGAGAAGTTTGGCAACAATCGATAGATTTATTGCTAGACAAAGTTTCGCATTTCACAAAAAAGCTTCATAAAAGCAAATTTCTGTAGCGTTTAAGAACACAAAACGAGTCAATAGAGTTATAACTAAGGCTGTAGTCATTTTGAGACTGAGTTATGGGTGTTTGCATTCTGAAATTGTGTGTGGTTAATCCCCGTTCGAATTAGTTTACCTTCAACCTTCGTCTTAGGTTAGCCAATCAAGTAACTGTTTTCCCGATTTTCCGCCTCGATGAATAAATGTCTACCCGCGTGTTACATGCCAGCTTGTGTTCTCATCTCGCGGAGCACCAAACCTCGTCCAATGCACGGGAATTCAACTATTGGGAGTCGGAAGCTGACACTTGTTTTCGCACTTTCGGGTTAAGTTTTGTTATCCACTACTTATCTGTTATCGGTGCCATTTTATCCAACTTGCAATATAATATACTATAACTTGCAATATATATAATATATAATATATAATGGAAACTCCCCAAACCGATGTAGGCACCTGTTATGATGCGAAAAATCACAAAGTTAGGGGGGCGATTATCAGTCTATACACATACGCTTCAACCTATGTGGGTGTTGGTTGTTCGTTTTGTTAAACTGGCGCGTTGTTCACTCACTGTCCACACGAGGTTCTGATCTTCCGCCCACATAGCGCTTGGACTGAATCAAATGTGGGTGAAATTTAGGGAGGGGGTGGATGGAAGTCCTATTGGCCCCCACTGACATGGCAGCATAGCAGCTGTCTTCATAACTCATTCCCAAATTGTGACGGCCCAGTGCCATCGAGAGGTACATCTACTTTGGAGGCAGGTGTGACAGCTGCAGATGCCTGAAGTGATAAGACTGCAGCGATTGTGTAGCCTCCTCGGCCGTCGGATGGCATTTTCACCCCACGAGGTCAGCCACATTGTTGGCCGGTGACATAGATTAATAACCATAGACGTGCATTTAATCGTGGGGTCCCAAACATACTACGTAAAAGCACGACTTTCAGAGCTTCCAGCTGTGTAATAATAGCGAACTAGATCAATTATACGATCTCATACGCCAGCATACATTGCAGCTGATTTATATCCAGCTAGACAGTAAAGCATGGTAACAATCGTTAGTTGACTATTCAAACGAAGAATAGGTCATATGAAGTTCGCTTGTGAGGTTCGCCATCCAAGGATTGTGACGCAGACTTGTTTAGCAGCGACTGCGTCCTGGGAGGTGCTGATGTTATAATTCTTGTCTTATTTTAGGCCGAAATGCTTCGGCGAGCTGCTCGCTTATCATGCAGTATAGAAAGCGAAGAAGCCTGGCATCTTATCGGACTGTTTCAAGAAACTCAGCCAACGACATTTCTCCGTATCTGCCATCGTATTTTGGCTTCATTTCTGGAACTCACACACGACTACTTTGATCAAGGTTGGCCCCTCAAATCCCGTCTGCTCTCAGACGCAGGTCACAACGGAGGCTCTATGAGTAGACGACACCAGTGGCGTAGCAAAACTTTATCTATGGCGTTGGATAATATAGTCTGTGATCGTCGAGGAACATCAACAATTGATCCCCTACTGCTCTCCAGCTATCGCACTACCAGAATTCAAAACCATGTCCTTGCTTCTCCACTTCGAAGGTCACCGTGCGTAAACTGTGATTCACCTGACAAATCACCAGCACATAGTATCAAACGTCAACGGACACCGAACAGTCTTAGCAAACTTAGAACGATCACAGCCCGTCACTTATTCAAGCAAATCCTCCCATCCAAGCCAACCAATGTGAATCACAATGGTGAAATCAAGTTATTTTCCACTCGACCCGAAGAACCAATGAACATTGGTCCTACCATCACCGGTGAGTCCACATACACACGCACACATTCCAAATACACCACCCCACACCCTCTGCTGTCTTCCATTAGGGTGCCATCCACGCGCACCTTAGTGTCGTTTTTTGTTTTGTCTTTGTGACTGACCGAACAGATTTCAGATGTGCATGCTTGGATAGGATAATGTACCTTCGTAACGTGAAACAAGTTGCTACATGCTTGGTAGGACAGACTGGGAATTCACGAGTGACTATGCTACCATGCTGTTCATGCAAGCTTTAGATAGCTAGCTAGTTGAACTTAGTCATCACCGGGTTCCCGGATGAATGCTTGTCACGTGTATGAATGGAATGGGATGCCATGGTCCATCCTATAAACAAGCTAATGCTTCATATGGAATTTTTAAAGTCAAAAGAGTGGAATAAAATGTGGTGATCCGACGTTCCGGTTGCCGTGGGCAACCTATTGACTTTAAAAATGCCACATTGTGCACCATATGGCGCTCAATCTTTTTAACACCAAGCTAATGCTTAGCTTGCCTGGAATGAACTATCTGTTTACCAGTAATCCTCCTCCCGTTTTGGCATGATTATTCTGCTTGGTACAAAACAAAGGGGAGACATATCCCTGCCCACAAATTGACTTTGTGTTACGGTGTCAGTCTATGCTGAGCTATGAAACGCCGTTGTCTGCTGACTTAGGCTAGCTAGGGCAAATGAATCAGCACAGCGGACAGACTCATTCTTTTATCACGTTACAATATTTGATGGTCACCGAGGCAACGAAGGATCGACAGCTAGTTTGAAGGCCAGGATATTCAGTCCATGTCTGCCACGTGTCAAACTGACAGCTTTGAGGATTCAGGTGTAACTATCAACAGATTTGTCCAACCAACACTTGTATGACTGAGTATGAGTAAGTGGATTTGGATTTTATGATGTGAACACTCCCGTGCCTAACCCTCCCCCATTCCCTATCTTCACCCCGCTCTGCAGATGCGCCTGTCACCTCGTGCCCCGGAGCAGACACGTGGATGCACCCGTCTGTGCTATCAAACCTTCCCATCGTGAAAGGAATTCTCTCCTCAGGAAGTGATACGCTGGACTGCACGATTTGTCGGTGTCTTATTGAGTATATGTTGGACACTCCCGGTAAGTAACATGGTATGCATCACCTGTCAAGTTTTCCCACTTTGTGGCACGTATTCCACAGTCAAGCCTGCCACACTTCTAACTGTCTGTTTGCCTTCGGCTGATTCGCACTCCCATGTCAGACTGATTCGGATGTCTTAGTTGATGCTCACTTCCGGTGTGTGTTGTCAACATTTAGAGTAAGCACTGTTTTTTTTACCGTAGTAAAGCCGATTTAGTGTATGCGTCAGCTTGGTTAAAAGTTGATCTGAAAGTTTCGATAAACGCTGTCACTTTTATCTTCACAAAGGATAGACCAAGGAAAACCAGTATGTTGAACGGTTTGCAGGATCGATCACCAACTATACGAAGTGTACAGGATTATTGGGCGCCAACCGAAAATCCAAGTTCACAAAACAGGATTTACAATAAACATTTTAGCACAGGATGAAGTTTATCTAAGAACTTTGCCGATGCGTTTTCACATTTCCCGATGGGCTTCGAGTTCCCTAATGATGTTTCATCCAGACTCGAGACACACGTCCATTATGATATGGGGAGGGATACTAGTAAGGGTTATCACACTCTTCACCTCTTTTACAGTTGGTCCTTTCTGTCTTTCTCTGTATACTTCAGACGTTTATTCCACCGAAGGCTTGTTTCGTATACCTGGGAACTCCCAAAGAATTCGCGATCTATGGATTCAGATGCAAGACTATTTTCAAACTCCTTACATACGCATTCCACAACCCGAACCGGATAGCCACAACATGTGTGCTGCTGTACAGTGGGATCGTTGGGATGTCTATAACATATTGAGTTGTTTTTCTCCACATGATCTTGCCAGTCTACTACTGCGGACAATTGTAACCGGTTCCCGTATGGCCCCATCTTCCGCATTGTCCTCCGCCTCCAAATATCCACCTCGGCATTTATGGAGTGATGATTTTTCCGCCGATTCCTTCAGTACACATGGTTTGATACCTACCCAAGCAAGCGACTTGTGTTTTCTTGCTACACGTCTTCAATACGTTCTGAATGGAGCTAACTCCCACCTTCCGAGTGAAGATTGGATGCCCATATTGTGCCAGGCCAGACAGCTGTTGACCTATCGCATCGTGCTTCAACTACTCTTACCCAGTCCCGAACGAAACATTCTACTTGGACTACTCCAGTTGTTCAATCGGGTTGCGAAAGCGAATGCAACATCTAGAATGTCGGCGGAATGTTTGGCTCGATGCGCTGCGGTAGCCGTGTTCGGTCCTCCCTCAGTGACACGCACACCCGAACTATCCACCTCAGGATCCGAAGAAAACCCGCTGCGTTGGCGAATTGACACACTGACCAACTTGATCCACATGGCCGACCAGTTGTCACAGTTGCCAGAGCTGGTCTACACAGTTGTGCGTAATCGGTTACGCATTCGATTCGGTCACTCTCCAATCCAGCGTGCGCCACTCACCACGTCAAGTGTTTGTAACTTACCACCAGACATCGTTCCGGACAGTAACGCACACCAACTACCCAAACGAATGCGGCGAACGAACCTCCCACTGAATCCTGACTGGGTAGGTTGCCTTTTTGGTCTTTTTCATAAGCCAGTAGGGGAGGCTTGGACCATCTGCATTTGCACTGTGGAGTTGGGATCGCGCTTAAGCCTGAGAATGTACGTGGTCATCTAGGATGTTCGAAGCCTATCTTACTATCGATTCATGTCTTTCCGCACCTGTCCCACTTCGCCAACTTGGCAGTGGTATTTTACCCACAGGCCTGTGTGTATTTGTCGACACTAACGGAGTTAGCCCGGATTAAGGCTGTTGATAGGTCGACTAGCGATCACGTGATTTCTCGGACTCGGCCGTAACCATCAACGCCTACACCATCCTCAGTGTCATTTGACCGTTGTTGTGCTCCACTAACAGTAGGGCGAATCTCCGACAATCAGACTGGAAACTGCATTTCGGCATGTAACCGGGGTAAAAATACCTCATGACTTCTGAGCGGTTTGTAACGGCCATACAAAACCGCGCACCGATCTTTTGCATTCTGCAGGCACAAGAGGGCGCCGAAGTGATTTGGTGTGGTCAATTTCGACACTGGCGACTGATTGGAGAATGCGAAAAACGAATGTATTGCTGGGTAGAAAACTGAAAGCTAATTTAGGAAAATTAGTTAGCTATGTCTGGACTAACTGGTCATCTTAGAGGAGGTCATCTTAGAGGTCATCTTAGAGGTTCGAACCAGACCTTTGCCTCTCGACTTCCTCTGTCTAGGCTTGGGCAATCTGGCAGTATCCCAGCCCTCGTGCCTCCTTCGGGTAGCATGGCAGCTAGGCACCGAAAGGGGGCTGCTGCTGAACGTTTTTTTAGAGGAAGTTAGTGAAGGCCCGAATTTTCCGATCGATATTCGGAAAGTTGGTGATCCAGCGCCACCAAAATCTTGGTTGCCTGCATGTAATCAGCCGGCAACTAGGTTTTTAAACCTCTGTCGAGCCCAAAACACCAAAAACTCGGCGGGCACAATTGCTTTCGACCGGCAGCGGTTACATTTGCTCAACTCTGGTGAGGGCGTGCATTCAAGTCCTAGTAGATAGGCCAGAACACATGACATTGGTTGCTACGACGACGGTACTGTTGCGAGCTTATTGTAGATCGTACCGACTACTGATCCTGTCACCGCTCCCAGAAGGGCTTCGATTGCTGGTTGGTCAATTTATAGCAGCGTGACTGACCCTAGTTCAGTGCTCAGCTTCAAAACTACCACAACCGTAGTTAGGTTAAAGTTGAAGTGTTTGGAACGAGTTAAAGTCGCATCAGAACTGCAAATGGCAAAAATGCCATCGTCACGGTTTGACTGAACAGCAAGCATGGTACGCTGCGTTCAGTTTGTGGCGCAAGGTCATGTGATCGTCATCCAGGTGTAGAAAGCCCGTTATAGCAGTTGATAATAAAACAACATCGAGAATGTAAATCCACCAGGAACAGTGGTTTTATGGACTGCGGGTCAAAAGGCCTACATCGAGAATGCGGTAAACCGTATTTTGTGACATCCGGAATAGCTTGATAGCTGTGAATAGCTGGCGGTGCATAAATGACCAGGATTGCTCTTATCCTTCGTACAATAGACAAATAGAAATAGGTTCTCAGTACACTAGGGTACAAAATTATTGCTGCCCAGTTAGCCGCTGCAGCGTGCAAGTTTCATGAAACCACATCGGCTGAGATAGCCGCAACAGATCCACATGTAAAGGCATCCTAATTCACATATCGTTCGTTTACTTCATGGTCAAGGCCGCACATGAACTTATCTTTGAGGTTATGTAGGCATCTAGTTTTCAGCTTATTCTAAGAGTATAGGGTAGAAAACTTGGTGTCTTTAGATTCCCCATTTTCCCCCGGATAAATGCATAGAAATGAACCAAAAGCTTGTAAAACATACTATACCCGGTATGGGTGTGGGTATGGGCTATCTCCAACACGGACGGGCTCAAACAGTTATCTATTAGCGCGCACAGCTTATAATTCCTTATCGAACGGTTTTTCAGGCCTGATACTTATCACGTAATGCGTTCGATGTATTTTCAGAAAGCGTCGCTGTCATCAATGACCGCAGTTGGTGATGTTAGGGTGGGAAATTGCACCGTTTTTGTGGCAATTGTTAGATGTGTCCTCACCCGACATTAAGCTACTCATATGTTCATTAGAAGCCCTCTGACAGTCCACCCACTTAAGCTGCAAACTAGTATATTTTTCCACTTGGCTTAATTTGTTAATCGTAAAATACAACATCTCGTTCTTTACAGGTTCCTCAGAGCATTATGACAGGAGTGGGATCTGTGATTGAGAACACAAAAACCGAACTTTCATCGAATATTATCCGCAAAACTCCAGTTCGAATGAGTTTGCCCCGATCAGTATCTGCCCTGGAGCCAGGTGCCCATCTCAGCAAGCCACAGGTCAACAAATCGCGCGGTCTGAGCGGTGTAGAGGCGTTTCAATTCTGGCGGAGACAAAAGAGTGCAGCAGTCCAGCAACACCAGCGCGCAAGCGCTCATCGGCTATCCAAAGTACAGAGTGCTATTGCACTGAAACACACCTCTCACCGTTCCAGAGAAGCGGCCAGTTAAAAGCAGTTTTCGTTGCGTGAGATTCCGCAGCTGACTTTGCCAAGCATTTCTGTGATAACCACATGCCCGCTGTATGTATACACCCTCTCCTAGGCCACGATTCTTTTCCAAATGTTATCATGGCAGTGGTCTTTCTACTCCTCTACTCTACAGCGCTTTTTATCTTGTTAAGTGATACATCATTCCCAAGCATATGGTGGTCGTCGTAACACCGCCAAGGTCATCCATGATTTGACTACTGTGTTTTCTTGCGTTGCCCTACTGTTCGCTTAATTATATCCGAGCTCTTCCGTGTCATTGTTATTTGGTTTTCTTATTAACGTCTTTACCCGACTGACGAGGTGGCTGATGGCCACGTCACCTCTACTTAATGAAATCTTGACCAAGTCCTAGCTTCATTTGATGTTTGTCAGCTGCATGTTAGATAATGAAGTCAGTTTAGTTTTGTCATTGGCGTTGACAAAACCCGTAAGTTCGCTCACGTACCCGCGCAACAGGTGTTGCCACGACCTCAGCATCGTGGTAGTAAGCCAGGAGAGGCTTATGCTATTGAAGTGAGTCATCACATTTTCAATAGCTTAGCAACTAACAATCACGTGGCGCTCTGTGCAACCAAGGCATCTGAGTTCAGTCACTCTCGAATGATGGCCTAGACGACATGTGAGCCTCGGCTCCGTCCGTATTGAACCACCGTGCTTGACCGTGCTTGGTCAGTTTGAACGAAGACCAATCGATCACTAGGCGTGGCTTCAGTCAATGAGTACACTTCTTTCCATCCGTAATCTTTTGCTGCATGCTTCGAAACGATAGCGAAGAAATCTCCGAGACAGTTTGAAGGGCGACTGGACGTAGCAAATGGTGACATGTTTGTTTCTGTTATGGGCTTTTACAGGCTGTTTGGTTCCCCTTACCCGCTGCGTCTGCACAGAGATAAAAGACCGCTTCCACATTCCCCGCACTTGATTATGCTACTTAGGAATGTAGCTACCATGAAGCAGCTGTGCGTAGGTGTGAGGCATCTTCCGCATTTACTCGTTATGCCCCCCCATTGAATACAAGTTCACAGAAAACAGTATCCTGAACGCAGCGAAGTTTCGTTCTGTAACCCCAAAGATGACCTCACTAATATCGGGGGAGGTGGGGTCTGAATGGATACGGATTTTCCAACTTTTAACCAGCCGATCTATAATGCATGCATACCCTTGTATGCGTCACTAAGGCTACGTGGAGCTTTATAACTCAAGGTACTCGAATTCAAAATCGCAACAAAGTATTGATTGCCCGGATGGGTTTCCAAATCTGACACAACTAGCAATCGCATGTTAAGACAAAAACGCTGAAAGATGCTGTTTTTCTCTCGTGAAATGCAGTCTTGTCTCACGGGGGATCGACATGAAAATCAGATAAAAGAACTGGGCATCAGTTGGCTTTGGGGATGGATAGATCAATGCCTTCGTCTTAGCTGGTACACTATATCCTCAAGAACCAAGGTGGTACGTCGAGAGTTTTTTGGCCTTATGCGGAGCGTGCATCAGTCCTCATCAGCTTTCAACCTCCTCGTGTTTTCACGTAGTTAAGTTACTGCAAGAACGAAAGGTGTGCCCCATTTCGATTGTTGGGGTGTGTTCACGATCGTTTAACAGTTATCAGTTATCTTTTGATTATGTCGTTAGTTGTGAGCGTAAAACATTTGGCTGTCAGCCAATTGGTCTGTTTTGAATAATCTGACAGTTTTCCAAAGGATTTTCAGGGATCTCAACGTTATCGGACCGATCGACAGTTAGTCGGTTCTAAATGGCGCCATTTAGCCTCCAGTCTGAGCATCCGGAGATCAATCGTGATACGCCGTCAAGAAGAACTACAACTGGGTTGAAATAACTCACTAATTGACGTCCTTTAAGATAGTCAGGCAAGCTCTTTATAATGTTCGCGTGTAGGTCCCGGATTCCCAGATTTATGTGTTCCTATTTAAGAGTTTTTAAAGCCTAACCCTCAATCAGATAAGTAGCCACAACGGCAGCTAAAAAAGGGCTGAACTACCTCACTCGCACTTGTGGAGTCAGTGGTCACATGGCGACTTTGTGCGGTGACCTCGAGTTTCAGGTCATCGGTCTTCCTCCTCTAGACGGATACAAATTAGGGCGGTAGGCTTCCCCAACTGTTTTTCGGCGTTTCAGTCATGCTTCTTGATCACCTAGTGTAATTACAACTTGGTTGTTCTACTCTAGTAATCGCAAATAGAATCGGATTAATTGTCCGACTGTCTTGGAGTCCGAAGGTTGGGCGAGGCCAGGTCAACCCCCCCCCGGGTGGTAACCCCTATCAACTTCTCAGCAAGACCATACTATTCCTTTATAGGTGGACAAGAAAAGGGTTTTAAACCGTCATCTAGAAATATTTTCATCAACTGTTCGACTATTCACCTTTCCTGTTTCCGAATGAGTGGTTGGTCCTGTTAACCCCGATTGGACCCTTCGTGACTCTCTAACTTCAAGTGAGTCTCCACCGGCTCAGCCATAACTGAAATCTTCTCTATGGAGACCACTTCGGCGGGTAGACAAGACTGAAGACGTCTTACTGACTGGTTCTCCGTCTACCCTAAAATCTGGCCAACTTGGTGACCTGCTCACTTGGCCTGATGAAGCTTTTGTGTCAAAAACGAAACGCTGTCCAAGTAAAAACTACAGATTGTTTACCAAGCCTTTCTGGAACGAGTAGGTAAGATAATGCATATAATTTGGAGGCGTTTCCCCTTACATCCGAATCACCATCCCCATCGGATAGACTGAAAGTTCAATCTCCAATGACAAAGCCCACCTCACAATGAAACCCACCTCAAATGCAATTTAAACAAGCTAGGCTTCCATAGAAAGTTACGATAGGACGAACAAGTTCTACTGAAGATCACAGAATTAGATTCTCCAAATAACCTGCAGACTCATTTAGTTCAGGCTTGTTCACAACTTCAATATCATGGAGGTAAGTTTGTTGATTCAACCCAGCAGAAAAGCGTACAGACAATGCACAACATCCATCTAAACGTCAGATAACAAACTAATATACACCTTTTTGGAGATCTGGACTAGTGCACGACCTAAACTTTCCCAAGCTCGATGGGTGAAACTGTACGTTCGTGCCGACTGCCCGATCTACTGAATTGGCCTACTTCGATGAACATCGTTCTGGATGATTAACGACATGGATCCCAACCCAGCCGTCAGCCATAACAAACATGATGAAGACAGAGGTGCTGACGGATGTGAACTAGGTGTTAGATGCACACACATGCGTCGCTTGTTGATGTCTATTCCCAGGCTTTAGTGGTTCTGCTCTTGCCACTGCTGCCTGTGTGTTGAATAATGTTCCAAAGCAGCGTGATGGAAAAAGGTCACTTGCTGCGGCTTGACCGGCCATCATTCGTTTGGCCTAAGCCGACGTGTGTGCAACGGTACAAAAGTTCTTTATTCCATCCGACAGCCTCAAGTGCATTTTGTTCGGCAGCATTGATTGATATGGTCCAGACAATGAAATGCTTGTGATGAGCCGCAAGATGAGGTCGGGTGATCCGCAGCATTGATTTTCGACCATTGTTTTGATTTCTCACTATCTGAGTATATTCTTTTTCGGTTCGCATCTGTGACCACCCGGAAGCTCATTGTATGCGTTATTTCGATGACCTTCTAACTGGGCTGGGAATGCCTGTTCCTCTTCACGGTATGCCAGCAAATCGCGTGGTTTTCGGGAGTCTAGTCACTTTCAGGAGATCACGTACAAAGAAACAGTGGTAAAACTTCGCTTTGAAAAACTCACAGATTGAAGCCTTGACCAACTTTGAGAAACTCCAAGGAAAAGTCAAGAAAGCCGCATCTGATTACATAATAACCGGTGTACACAAACGAAACAATGAGGTGAGCAATTGGTTGCAGTGTCAAGTGTATTGTGATTTCTCCCGTAAGCAATTTAGAATGAGCAAACATTCGAGGGCGGGGATGTCAAGAACAATCGTTCTCTCTGTGTTCTTCATTAGGAATGGAGATGAGGCAGTAAATTGAGACTTGACCTATTGCAAGGTCTTAAACAACCTGTTGAAAAATGCACCAGTGTCTACTAAAGAGTAATTCAACTTGCAAGTGAATGACTGCAAGTCAGCTGCTAAGCTCGGCGAACAGACCAACAGCCAGCTGATCAACTACCAGTTATCGGTACATTATTTCGGCAGATTTGAAGATGTGCCATTATAGCTCGACAAGGTTTTCAATCGACGGGGCTTAATTCTTCATGGCAAATGTACTCGGGATATCAAGAGTGCCCTGGAATTAGAAAGAATGATGAAGCTGAGAATGTTCGATTGTTGACTGGAATTCGACGAAACCTCTCCTTTCAAGGGTTTCACATCTGACTAGTGAGCAGTCGTGTCAGGGTTATCCCGGGAAAAAAGTTCACTCAGCGTATGTGATGAAACTTGGGGAGCACGCAGTCATTTGGCTAAATCCTGGGAAAGTTGATCAAGAGTCTAGGTTTGCAGGAGGCACTCGAAAACTCGACAGCACCTTTAAATGTTGAAACCAGACTTGAGCAGGTGGTGCCCAGTCATGGTGCACAAATTCTAGGTGACCTCACCTGTGTTCCTCGTTCTTCAGTATACGATCGGAGGAGAAACATTTATAAGGAGGACTGACAATTAATCAATATCGTGATCGCTTTTCAACTGTATTTCCTGAACAACCAATAGGCAAGTATCGTGTAGAAGACTTTTTGCAAGACCGATTATCGATTTTGGTAGAAATCGATGGTTTAGAGCGCAGAGTGAACTGAGAATGATCATATCTTGCGTAATCCTGGATGGGAGACTGTGATATCGAGCGATGAGCAAGAACTCTACATTGACAGTTGAGGTATTTTGGCCTATTCCAGGTCCGTTTTGCAAAAGTATTAAATTTGCCCCAGCCATATTTACAAAGGAGGACTCGTCATGGTTCAGGGGCTCTTGCTGCAGGATAAAAACACTCTAACCATGCTAGACGGGATCATAACGACCGACTTCTACATTAGGACGCATAATGATCTTTAGCTGTCATCCTGTAAACAGCAGTGATGAACTAAAGGAGTTTACTTTTTAATTTCAAGCGGTACAATAAGGTTATCGTACGAGAAAAGTTTCATCGAGTTTAGAACTTGAGTGGATTGTGAATTCTATGAATCCTCCAGTGGATTCAAACCAGCTGCGTTTATGTATATAATTTAGATACACAGCAAAATTAAGCTAAAGTTGGACGATCGAGTGGTTGACCTACTCATTATGCAGCACTCAGGTTTCAAGTTTCGCCAAACTATACCAAAATGACGTAGTACACTACACGTAAGGTTGCTGAAAGCCCTTCGACAGCCCACGACCGGTTTCGCCCTTTCACTCCGGGCTCGTCAGGTAGGCGCAATCCCCGAGTTTCCGTCAATTTTCTGTTCTACTTGAACCCAAATTGGACAGGTTTCGACAAATACATTTATTTGCATATTAATTTGGTTTTGACTGGAGCTCAATTTTGGGGTATTTTAAATTAAGCTAAAGTTGGATGATCGAATGGGTGGCTTACTCAGTATGTAGCATTCAGGTTTGAAGTTTCACCAAACTTTAGATCAGGTTGAAGGGGAAATGTAACCACCAGTCAAGTGAATTTGTCAACATATACCAGACTAGGGGAAAAAGTAGCAGCTCCAGTGGTTCTGACTTAAGTTTGACACCGTTTGACATACAAAGCGACACAAAAAATATTTTTACTTCGTACTTCTTTGAATTTTGCTCCCATTTGGACCGGGCGCATTTCGGTATGCTTGCTCAGATAAATTGTTTTCTGGCATGGTTACCCCGTCGAGACGCAAGTACTGAGCGTGAAAAGATGCGGTGTTACTTTGGTTATTGGTTCGTTTACTCAGACGGACAGTTTGATTGCAAATGTTTTCTTAGCAATCGTGGTAACCTCATCGGCGCGCTGTTTAGAGGGTCGGAGTGGTGCGCTGTTTTTTACAAATCTGATGGTACTAGAAGATAGCCAACAGCCTGTCCCTTGCGACTGACACACAGTCGTGCGGTTTTGTTAGACAGACAGCTGCAAATGAACCATGTACTTGTTAATGTGGAGATGAAAAAAGACTTGAAACATAAGCCACGAATAAAGGTTGCGTTGTTTTTGTGATGAGAAAAGTGGGTTGGTCTTGTGGTTTGTACGACAGAATGGTAAAACTATTTTTTTCTTAAAAGGATGCTGGTTCTGTTCTTCTATTTGTCATTTGTTCTTCTTGGTCATTTGTTGTTTTCGTACATATATATATATATATATCCTTTCTTGTTTTTTTTACCTGAACGAAATCTGACCCTGGCATCACGTCCCTAGTTCAATACAGCCACATGGGTTTCGTCATGTTGTGACCACTTTGTCTTGGCTCCGTGTGAATTTCGGGTAGGCGTACTGTTTCCTATCTACTTTATTTGCACAGAATTTCATTTGGAATTAGTAATACTTAATCCGGTGTATAGAAGTCGATATAATCCCACGATCTGAGGTTTGTACCATTTTATTATACTATTGTATTCATACTGCCACATTTGTAGATAAACCACCATTTGAACGATTTGACTTTTGATATTTTGTGCCTAACTCAACCTGGCCCACATGATGGCTTCAAACAGCCAATGCGAAATTCCCCATGAGATGTCGTCGTGTTCTTGAGACTAGTGTAAACTACCGCTTTGTCCTGACTAATAACTGTTCCAATAAGTCTTGTGTTTACACAGCAGCCTTGGACGCAAGATACTGTCTGTACACCTTGGAGCACGTCTCATGCCGTCTGCCGTTAGGAGTTTTCTTGAACCATCCACTCCACATGAATCTAGGGTCGTCTCACGGATTTTTTGTCCAACGCACACCGCTAGTATACGAGCTGGGTCTGCCATGTGCCGAAGTCCAAAAATCGGGTCAAGTTAAGCTGCGTACAGCGTGAGAATTCACTTCAGGCCGATGTCGAAAGCCCGGACAATGCCAGCGATTGTGGCAAGTACTGCGTCAGGTCTCACGTGATGTGTCGGGGTGAGGTTCATCTGCTTTGTCCCAGCACCGTAATTGCATCTTGTCTGAGCACGGCGATGATGCTTCCCTTTGGTGTGGATAAGAGATTGAATAACCGCATCAGGCTAGAATAGTGTCCATACGAACGCGAATCGTGCGAGGGCAAACACCAGCTTGTATAAGTCCTGTGCTAAAGGATTAGCGATTGAATGTCCTATCGACCAATTTACTTACTGGCCAACAGATTCTTCAGAAAAGCAATCGTGATCAGCTGACGTAAATTGGTTCAATGAAGCAACTAGCTAAGAAGCAGATATCAGTTAACCTCTTCTTCAGTAAAAACAAACAAACTACCAAGTTGAACAATGCACAGAAGCCAAACATTGGTATTATACCAATCTTTCTCGCTGAACTTACGGAGGGGGTATAACAGCTTTAAATTATCACTCAATCTACCTTCGTAGATACTGTTTCGCGTGAATTAGGTTCGTTGTTTCCACATTGCTTTGCCTTTTCTAATGGAGGTAACCCTCTCTAGTGGGATGAAACCTAACGGGAAGCAAATAGAGAAGCGAATCTCTCTGCTCTCACAATGTGCTGTGTGGAACCAACTCCTCCGTTCGTGGGAACCAATTGCCCAAAACTAGCCTGTATGTGTTCATGAATCCCAAAATATCTACACATAGCGTACATGCGGTGCCGGACGTCGCTTCTGGTCTATTTTGACCACATGTTACCATCAATGAAGCCTTCGAGTAAAACCGAAAGCCATCTCGTAATAAAATCCAACTCTCATATCCAATCCTCCAGGAGACTTACTCTCCTGAAGTGAGCAATATATCCCCAAACCCTGAGAATTCTGCCTGTGAGTTTCAGACCCAAAGAGACAGGCTAACTTAGGAAGTCTGGTAATTACGTGGCACAATACTACTCATAAGGTTGATGAAAACTCTGATAAGTTACTACTGGTTTTGCTGATTACTTTCAGTTAGGAAATATGATTGATGGAAACTGTGGTACAAATCGTTCAGCTGTGATACCCTTTCGGTGCCTAGCTGCTGTGTCACCCGAAGGAATCACGAGGGCTGGGGTACTGCCAGTTTGCCCAAGCCTAGACAGGGGAAGTCGACAGGCAGAGGTCAAGTTCGAACCACGGTCGGTAAATTTGCGTTCTAACCACTGGCGCAATGCCTATCTAATGAACTTTACTAAGGTCGAAACCTATGGTGGGTTGTCGAAGAAATCGGTTCAACTCAAACAAGAGACTTTCCTTATGTAGGGTATGCAAGTGAAGAATATTATTTTTTAAAAAGAGATGCAACAGACATGAGGCTGAGTCTGTCGTTGATACCAACTTAGTTCAAAGGTGAGTTCGACCCAACGTATTGTTCTTTACCATTGTAGCTGACAGTTTTGTGGCAATTCACACCGAATTCCGGGTAGCCCCAATTGAGAACCACTGAACCGCTAAACCGGCCTGCAGACGTGAAAACGCAACGTTCACTCCGCTACTTCCAGTGACTTGAAATACTTGTGAATCGGCCGCAATTAGTGATGATTCGTTTTTTGATGTTTACCTGACAGGTGTACAAACGCATCAGCGTGACGGCGGTGGCGTACGGTAAATGCACTTGTCTGCCAATCACTGTTCGTGGGTTTTTACTTAATTGTGTCAAGAGTGTAAGCAGGTCTTGTGTTGGGTGGAGCTGTCAGCTGCTGATGTGCCTCCCAGGCGCAACTACAACGCGGTTTGACATAAACCACACACCCAACGCACACCATACACAAAAGGTCATAAGTTGCAACTCCATGGGGTATTAAACGCCAGACGTTTTGTTTTCGAAGGAACAGAGACTTTTAGGTTTAACCTACATCGGTTCACGTTGTGTACACATAGCATTTTCGGAGTTAGTTTCCCAGGTTGTTCACAAATTCCGGAACATATTCCATTGCGTAGCTCCCATCATTGACTGAATCAGACGGTGCTATCTAAGGACAGCCAAAGCGTCTATCGATGACTACAACAATTAGAATAGTTAGAGTATTCCACCTCTGACGATGAGGTCTGGTGAACCGAAAATTGTGCCGTCCACTGGTGATGGAAAATGTTCGACATATTCTTGTGCGCAGCTGTTCATTGAATCTCTCCTTCGCCCTCCAATCAGAAGACGGATAGACGGAGGGGGAGGGGTTGACGATGATAATGGGCAACCCCTAAAACCACCAGCGTTGAGCTCTAACAACTCTTGCTTACGCATTAAAACGGTAACCTTTTTGTGTCCCCTATCACCAACCTCACTAGTCATATGTATCCTCCAAGATGTTCAGTTTGAGCGTCAGCTTGTCAGTTCGTTCACCACAAGTTTGAACGTTGTAGAAAGAACATTAGCGGTTTGGAAATCAATCAATACTTCCGAGGAGGAGATTGGACTGATGTTTCAAATGATTGGTTGTAAGATAGTGGTCATTTCGTATGTGTAACTGGGGTTTGAAAATTGAGTAGGGAGTTGTGAGGAGGTTATACTCTTCTACCAGCGTGACGTGCAAGGATGAAGTTGAATGCCTGCTTGATATGTTCACCTTCCATTGATTTCCAATTTGACACAGGGGTTCAGGACTACTTTGGTGAGGAAGTTCATTTCAATTTTTACCACACCTTCCCACTACGTTACATTGGTGTTCTGTAGATTGAAAAGAATGACGAAGCTTCTCTTCGATGAAGTCCACCAAACATTGGCTGTGCTAGATCACATTGCTGCGTCAACGCTAGGACGAGGGTGTCTCCATCTTTAACCAAAATCGATTGTTGACTGGAGGTACCTCCAAACTCGTCCAAACGGAGCTAGAAGAATTCCCAGGTTGATTCTAATGAATCACAGGACTTGCTATTGTCACTGTGGGGAGTTCGTACTGAGCAACGCGGTCGCATCTAACCTCAGCGGCCGCAGTGAGACCGAATTCATGTTTTTATTCTATTTTTAAGTCACGATAACTGCTTAATCATTTCGTTAATTGAGTGAGTGCATCTCATGATACGGGAACGAATGGCAGTGTGTAGTAGAGAGAATGGTACGTTGCTGTGCATTACAGAGGACCGTGTCGAGTTGCACGCGAAAAGACCGAGACTACTCCACTGCGTCCAGGTTACTGTATGAGGCACAAAAAAATACGGTAACTCATCGGTTACCAGGTTTTAACCTCTGAACGGTGGTGGATAAGAGAGAGACGGCTCAGTGGTTAGAGCGCGAATTTACTGACCGGAAGGTTCTGGTTCGAACCCGACCTCTACCTCTCGACTTCCCCTGTCTGGGCTTGGGCAACCTGGTAGTATCCTAGCCCTCGTGATTCCTTCTGGTGACACGGCAACTAGGCACCGAAAGGGTATTACAGCTGAACGATTGTCTATCTTTTTAAGAGAGAGAATGTGCGATCATTGAGGATCAGCTTATCTTCGAAGTGCGGTAAGTAGGTAGGTGTAAATCCTGGTTCGGAAATTAATCACTTCTGCCATCAAGAGTTAGATGCCTATTGTGAAGTCATTCGACCGAAACTGATCCGTTACTGAGCACTGGAAGTTTACGGCAGATCCCAAGCACGTCATCTAGGGTCAATTTAAACTAACGAAATATGGAATGTTACTTCAGCAGGTATTAATATACGATTCCTTTCTGTCATCAATAATGACAGTTTTTTAGTTGAATGGATAGTTACTGAGTTTTTTCGTAACCAAACTATGTCATTTGTGAGTAGAAATAGTTCAGAGGTTATCAATATAAAGTAATCGTACGCAGAGGCGCTACTCGTGCGAGTGAGCCAGTTCTTCCAAACTAGATGTCTACCTCTAAGAAGAACACAACTGTTTGTTTTTTACAAACTCCCCACTAAAACACCAGCTATATACAAGCCTCCATAGAATTTTGTTAAATTTAGTATCCATGTTTGGGAGAATGGGATGATAATGGGGACCTTAGTAACTGACAACGATTCACATGTATCCCATCCGTTTTCCTCCAGTTGTCTTGTGCTTCCGACATGACGGTTTTGAATACGCACCCGTCATTTCTGTCAACTAAGTCTTCAGACATCCCTTTGAAACCTGTTTGCGGTGTACTGAGAGAGGCCGTTTTACCCGGATATACCTTGCGGTCCCACAGTCTTCATGCTGGCATACCGAATGTTACAACTTTATTCACCTCTAATCTGATGTTTTGTGTGCCATGGTTTTCAGGAAGCTTGCGGGCTGCACACTTGGCCTACGTTGTGCCTTTATGTGCTGCACCAGTTTGCTTACTTTATATATTTTGACTACTATTCGTTTGTTAGTAGCAACGCGTTCACACCATTATCTTGGATGACATCGACGAGAGACTCAGCAGCTTAGAGGGGTTGCCTCAGAGAATCGCTCTTTAGCAAGAACAAGAGCGCGACTACCGAGTAGTAATTTGCAGCGTATCAGCTAACCAACATTCTGATTGCATTTCCTGTCATTTGATGATAGCCGAAATTCCCTGCCCACGTCTTGAAAACTTTCACATAAAAACGTAGCAAGCGACGACATCGAACACATGAGCTAAAATCTGCTGAAACATTTGTGATGTTTTTGTTTAATTAAATGTTCTTTGGGGAATAGTTTAACCGCACTACAAAGAGGTTTGGGAAGAAGTTTAGGTTCGACTTCCAGTTTCTTTGCAGTGACTCGGCAGGTCGTTGTCTTCCCTCTTGATCTGTGTTGAAGACTGAAAAGTACACCAGCTTTTGGGAAAGACCCACGAACGTTCATCAGTTTGCAATGGATGGAATGTCTCAATGAAACACGAAACATCTGTTCTGCTCGTTGGGCTTGATAGTTGAGTGGAAAGATTTCAACGTCAATCGAAGTGACATCACACGTGTGTGTAAGTTGGTACTACCTCGTGGTTTAGCTGCTCGTCCGTGTTTTGGCAAACATACAGATATACTACTAGTCTTTATCTTACGGCTAACTTATTGGACACCAGCGATGTCAGTCTGATCGGTGATGAAGCCTCTGCAACCGAATCAATCAGCCCAACGAACAAATCAACGGTCATTGTATACATAATAAGATATAAACGATTAACCAGTGATGAATGAATCAACAGCGACATATTCCATTGAGAGCTCATCCAACTGAGAAAATGCTTCCCCCAGTTTATCATAACTTACTTGGCAACCTCAGACAGATGTACACCTTCTTATCAAATCAAAACTATGTGTTTACAATGAGTATTGAAAAACCTATCCTACCGATTTATTTTCTGGATCTATCCTGTGGTCAAACTATAAGCAACGGGTAACCTTATACTTCGAAGAATTTGCAGACATTGGAAGTTCATTCATCTCAACGAAGAAGCCACAAACGAAACTACAGAAATGCTCGTTATCTACCTACAATTACGCACTTTCACAGATATTTTTTTCAGCTCTCGAACGTGCGTTTGTTAACCAGAAGGTTGCAGTTTCTAGTCTTTCCCCATGGGGTTGTGAGATGTGGATTGCTGATGGTGCAAACAAAAACAAAACAGCTCTACACTTATTCCCGAAGTTTCAACGACAACTGACTTTCCTTCCTGGATGAACTATCCACTGAAACTTTAAATTTCGCCTACTACCAACAGACTGTGAGTAACATGCACCAGCGGAAAACAAACATATGAGAAATCATCACTCGAATAGCCAGCAGAGATAAGACCATGTGACTGAAGGATGGGTGGAAATTCGTTGTGTCCGACTGTGTGTTGGTGAAACTGCTGTTCAACCACTTGTAACCGAAAGGTATGGCGTTCAGATGCTGACCGAGATTTGGATCTCCCAATCGAGTGGTGAGATGAGGATTGCTGATCATTGAAACAGCTCTAATGTGCCTGGTTTTCTGGTATAGAAAACAGCTGCAACTGCTGAGTAAATTGTCTATTGCGACTGAACATATGTATGTATATATCTTAGTTGTAATCGAACCCCTATCCAACGCACACTAAAGCCATCTGAGCCAGCGGTCACTTGAAGCTGAAATGAAACAGCAATACAGTCACTCGTGGGAGATGAACATTTCACTGGCGCAATAATATACGAGTGAAATTAGTGAAACTGGTTCATTCCACACCGTACGCTGCGAATGAAAATGCGGTTACGATGCATCACGGTCCTATCGAACTCATCCATCAACCAGATACATGGAGTACACAACATATTGCTCTCTAAATCTGGTGACAATCAAAACTTCTTCTGTTTTCAACACGGCACTCGAAAACGTTGGGCTTTTTGACTTCGTATGAAGTCGTAGTATGAGAGAAAGCCCCTGGTTTTCTTGAGATGGCAGTAGAGGGAGAGAGAGTGGTAAATAATGGGAGAAGTGTATTGATGACGTACAGATCCAACATATATTCCTGACCAGGGTGCCGTTAAGATTGCTATGTCCACTGGTTTGAAGTCACGGAGTAAGGTAAGCAAACCGGAGAGGCACCTTAGGAGATCTGGTTCCGATGGTCCTGTATGCTGTGATATTTATTCAGGATCCTTGACCTTAAAAGACTGAAATTTAGTCGAGCATTGGAAACCGGAATACGTGAGAGAGACTAATTAAAAAAAGAGAAGGATATTTTCAAGGTTGGCTCCATATCATAACAGCTTATCTCGGCATCAATTATAATATGTCCTTATATAAAACAAAAGGTGTCTCGATACGACTTTACAATTGACTCAGGATCAAATTACTTGTCTCAAAAATGTCTCCGCATCAATTCAAGGTGACAGTGAAGGCCAACAGCCTCAACCCCACACGTCCCCCATGCGCATTTTCCGAGTTCCAAATTTGTCCAGACGGCTGGCTATCCTTACCCATTCTGGAAACGTGCGAATTTTGTACATGCAGCTCAAAACAGGAGAATACGCTATTCAGTTTGTCAATCGGTAAGTGCTCAGCGCTGTCTAGTTAGAGACCAAATAAGTTGTCAACCTTCGATGATAGTCACGGTCCGTGTCCACATTGTTGGGCCCAGATGGGGTGACAGCAAGTGACACGAATAGCGAGTGGGACTGCGGGACCGAACCTACTGTAACTGGTCAGTCCGGTTTTCCATTGTAGTAAGCACATCATTAGTACACAGCACAGTGTCTCTCAGAAATCGAACGCGCGAATTGGATTCGTTCGACCCGAATCAGTTCACTTTGCATGTTCTGTGTAGTATGTCCCAGGAAGGACCAAGAACGTGGCACAAGTGATTTCCAACACGCTCCACACAACCATGAACTTCATGCTGTATCAGCCGTTGCTTTGTGTCATCAACCGGGTCATGCTACCGCTTGCAACAGGGCGAATAAGAGGCAACATGATATTTCTGACGCCTCCAGTATTACAATTTCACGTTTGTTTTTCTAAACACTACCTAGCTGTCTTCAGTGTTTGCACAAGCAAGCAAGCAGGACATCAAGCGATTCTTGCTTGTAAGCTGGATTGCCCCAACATCGATGTATGCCGTCCCTCAAAATCAAGAATGCTGTACGCAAGTAATATGACTGAACTGACGGTCCCCTCGCTCTCTCCTTACTACCGACGCCGCTGCAGCTGGATACGCCGAGGTAGGTATTGTGTGGGGTGATCAAGTGAAGGTGTTTCTACCTGATTCGATATGTATCGATATTCGCCTGTGTGCAGTTCAATTGGTAACGTATGCGAAAGACTGTCGAGAAAGGGAGGTACATGGCTTCCTGTTTATTGTATCTACTTACGCAACGAAAAATTGTAGCTCTCTGTCTGCCAGACACCGTTTTTATGGCTTTATAGTTTCTCCTCTACAGCGGGCTAAAGATACAGACATCCTTGTGGCCGCAGGTGATATGAATGCGCAGGTAAGTAGGCTCAGCGTTACTGAGGCCCATTTGGGCTATTGTCTTAACCTGGACAGGCAACACATGGAAAACAAGGATATGGGCTAACCAGAGACTGCTCCGATGCCGCACTAATTTCCGGAACAGGGGAAACCGTTTGGCCACCGAATCAGTGCCCACCGACGAACCAGCCACAAACCCGGATTGACCACTTTGCCAGCAACTACTCGTAGAGAGGGTTGACCATAGCCCTCCGCTAATTCTGGATTAATCGCGTGGCCTACAATTATGCACTTGTCCGTTTGTTCTTTTCATGTGGGCGCAAAACACGCACACACCACTTGGCCACTGAGAAACCCAAAGACCCCAAAACCAAGCAAATATATCAGAACCTATCGTTTTAGGGACGTCTGATAATTTCCAGGCCTCTTTCAAATGAAGGAATAACAGGTCCAGTTCTCTGAAATCGGATATCAACCACCGCTGGAGCGAGATATTCAAAGCTGCACGTGGGTCAGGAACTTCCACTGGTGGTGCAGCGCAATCAATCTCTTCCAATTATTGGATATCTGCTAGAGCCGTGGCTTTGCTGGAGGACTTTTGGTTGCAACCACAAGAAACTACTGAGACAAACGCCGGAAGGTCATCGGATTTCCGAATGCTGTCTTCCCGTCTTCCCAATGCTGCCGATCAGGAGTACGCAGACAACATCGTTCTAATCTTTGAAGACGAACACTAAGCACAATACCTGTTGAATAAACTGACCACCACACCATTCTTCGCCATGCTCCTTGCAACCACAAAGTGAAAAATCATCCTTCAGTACGTCCAGTTTCTGAACACCCCCCTTACAATTCAAGGAGGAGCACTGGAGGTTGTGGAGAATTTTACATATTTCGGCTGCTGTATTAGCTCTGACGGCAGTGCACGAGTCTTAAAGACCCGAATCACGTTTGCTAATGTGCATCACTTGTGGCGTTAATTAGGCATATCACTGGGTTTCAACAGTCGCGCGTACCAGGTTACAATAAGAGTATGCTTTCGATACTTGGTCTCTTTGTGCAAATGACGTGAGCCACCTTTAGGTTTTGGATAACCAACGGGTCAGAATTGTTTCTGGTACCCGATGGCGTGGACGAATTCGCAACTTAGAAGACGGAGACCTGGTTATGCAGCAGGTACATCACTCGCGGGTAACATCCAGCACTATCAACTGCGGCTGCTCGGCTATGTGATATCCATGCCCAAACATCGTCTGCCGAGACGACTGTTGTTCTCCGTGCCTCCTTCAGAATGGCGAGAACTGCGAGGTAGACAGCGTGTGCAGATCACAAACAGCATGAGTGTTGTTTATTTATTCAGCCTTCTCGGATGGGGTCCCCATGATCCTCCACGCGCTTGAATAAAATACTCATTCAGCTGTGACACCCTTTCGGTGCTTAACTGCCATGCCACCCGAAGGAAGCATGAGGGCTGGGATACTGCCAGGTTGCCCAAGCCTAGACAGGGGAAGTCGAGAGGCAGAGGTTGGGTTCGAACCGCAGACCTTCCGGTCAGTAAATTTGCGCTCTAACCACTGATCCATGCGCTTGGCTGGAGATAATATAGGAAATGGCGACCGATCGATGTCAATGGCGCTTATGCTCCCACTTTCTTCCAGATTGCCCGATTGAGAGCTTGGAGGTGAAAGAGCCTCAAAGTGCTTGCGACAGATCACCACCAGACCACCCCCTTCACTCACACCTTAAGTATAATTAAACAAATTCAACGGTTGCACGGCAGCGAAACATCATACAAACACTGATACTGCTGCTTCTGATGATAATGAAGATACTAATACTGTTTTGGGTTATCCAACAGACCACCGCGCACATAAACCGATTGAAGCCGCATGACAAATAATGGCAGATGAAGCCTTAAATAAACCCTGGATCTTACTTTTTGTCCAACACATATCCATGAGCCTCCCGTGAACATAAACTTATGTTCCGCTTCGGCAGCCTTAACACTACAAGTACAAACAACGTTGAAGCATGGAAACAGATTGTCTCATGACTTGCTTGTTCTTGAGTAAGAATGAACATCAGTTCCGCTTACTTAGGACACCTTAGGTAGAGCCCTCCGACGCGAACTGTTCTGGTGTACGTATAGGCGAAACATTCAAGACGCTTACAAAGATGAACACCTTTTTCTAGCATAACAGACGAGGACGTATTTCACGTGCATGGTTGTACCACCAATGGCAGACATTTGCTTGTTTCAATTATCTGTCTGTATAGGGCTTTGGAAGACACGTAATAAGCTTGTCCACATACTGTGTCCAACGGCAGACGATAAATAAAATGTAAAAAATACACCGATTACAAAATATCACACATTATTTTACGACTGACCAGTTGATCAGTACAGACCACGCGATTTTCGTGATGTTGCATTCGCGACAACATAGCGTTGGGAACAGTGATAGGAAAATAGCTTAATTAAGGGGAGGCATTTGTAGCCAGAAGACGCGTGAAGCAAAATAAGGGCATAAACAAAGTGTACAGTTTCAGTCACCTTATGAATAGTGTGTTACGCCTGGACGAAAACATACTGCGTTATTTCGGATAGGGTATCAACCGAAGCAGGAGGCGCCTTGGTGCAAAAAATTTCTTTGAAGAGAAACATCATAAGTTCTGGCCATCCACTTGCCTGTGTCTCGTGCACGTCTTATGCGTATCACTGTCCACAGGGTCGCCCTGTGTATACATAGTGCATTTCAACAGTTCAGGTGATAACACATGAGCTGGCCACTATGGGTTATCAGCTCAACCTGATGTTGACTACAGAATTTCCCCCTGTGTGTTTAGTCTCCGAATTTACACTAGATAAGAGGCGGCCGCTGGTTGCAACCGCAGCTCAGTGTCAACAACATACAGCAGTCCACACGGCATAGGGAGAAATCAGCATAGCTCCATAAGACAAATATACCTGAAAAAACATGCCAACCAAGCTTGTTACAAGGAAGCCAGTTCTCGCTGAACTGGTGACTCATGAAGAATACGACTCATGAGGAATCACCGTAAACGACCTCTACCCGAAAAAACAACCACTCTCCCTATTACATACAACAGCCCCAGTAATTCAAATAACCCTCCAGTCAGTCAGCTGAAGACCAGTGCCAATAGAAACCACGTCAAACATATAAAATCGAACCAACCCAATTATATCTGGTCGTAGAAGCCACACGATAGGAGGTTACTCACTCGAGTGCGTGCCCGCGAAGCAGGCCAGCGTTGCCAATAGCTCACTTGGTACAGCACTAGTTCGCGAGGCGACAGATTTGCGTTCAGGCCCAGTTCAGTGTATTCAGGAGTCAGTTTGAAAGTGTGTCGAAGTCGGTTTCCAAGTAACCCGGTAGCAATTTTACCCCAACTCGAGATGAACTACAGGTTACTCGCGCGCACGCAAAGCACTGTGCGCCCCAATTCAGAATCCGAACCACTCACTCGCCGCATCGAGACATTCAATGAACAGGCTGAATGGAAATACACATGCGTGCACCCTTCATTTACACCCAAATGCGCTGATGGCTTTAGTCACCACTTTCAACTGGTCTGGGTGACGTGTGTACGTCAATTTCACTCGGATACACTGGGAGTCCTGGTTCTAAACGGGATGGATGATCGATAGACACTTGTCAACCGTGACACCATAATGAAGGAGACGAACCCGAGTCAAACAGTCTTGCCTATCCAATCAACATGAGAGATTTACAATAGGTTTGTCAGTGACCGGCTAGCAGTGATGCCGAAGCATAAAAATCTTACGGCTTAGCATCCAGCGGTGCGTTAAACAGGGTTAGACAATAGCATCCGTTTGATCAGTCGGAATCGAATTATGGCGTTTTGTGTTTAGTCATTTTGTTGAGGGGCGTATTTGATGGGTGGTTCCTTGAGACGTGCCCCGGAACTTAATTTTCCGCATTCTACACTAGCAGTATACCTGTTACATTTCGTATCAACAAGGAAGTCGACAATCACCTACTAGGACGAAGCCACACCAACCGGTAATACACAATCGCATTAAGCCAGTCTTCTCCACCCCCACATTTGAACCATGATATGACGGCAGACCAGTTTTGCGGTTTTATTTGCGTTCATTCACCTGGTCATAACCTCCTTCACGTTAGCCGCAACTTTGCTGCTATAAAACCATATGCTACAGCACGGTGTTCTGCTGTACGTCTTACTGCTTATTAGGCATACTTATATATACTAGGGGCGGAAGATCGCAGAATACCTGGTATTCGTAGCACTCTCTTTGAGCTCAGCTAGGTCGCACACTTCAGATGACTTATTTGTCAACATAGCATGATACGATCGGGCCCAGGAAGTGGGTAGAATGTACGGAGTAAGCAATGAGAAGCAGTTTCTCCATCCGTAGTTTGTCTGTCCTTCCGAACGAAGTGTATTATTTTTCAAAGAGGTTTCATTAACCTGCCGTAAATTCAGTCTATGCCTGAAATCCTAGAAGCTTTGTACAGTAGCTTCAACCTTATGGCCAATTACCACCAATGAGCATCACCAATCTCCGAAGGGATTCGAACCCACGACCTCCAGGCTAGCAGATAAAAACTATACCGTTCGATCACGGACGACTGCTCAGCAATGTGAGTAATTTGCCCTCAGACAATATGTAGCACGAATCACACTTCAAACACGAAATTCACACCACGTGGTCACGTGCTGACTGGTTCCTCGATTGACAGCTTGTCAGATGTGGGCTCAAGCAAACTGTGAAGTATTTTCGCTTCTTTTTCCTTCCGACCCCTCATTTCTACCCGACTGCAAATGAAGCTTATTAATTTGTACACAAAGTGCCTAGAGAATTTTTGAGACCGTAATTGATTTCTCACTGTGTTTATGCCGGGACTGACTTGATTGCCAAGTCAATCCTCCAAGTCCGTAAACTCCGTATAATTAGTACCCAATGCTGGTGATGTATAACTGCACCGGACTACATGTTCCAACTTGTAACAACTGGTGCCAACACGGTTTTACATCATACACATATCTATCGAATCCTGCAACGTCTTATTGAGAGAATTCGAATTCAGCCAATGAATGAGCAAATCAACACCACTCAACATAGTTGTCGTAGTGTTACGGCCAAAGCCTCTAGCTAGACGACACATTGCGTATGAATCCAGTAGGCTTCCTAGACAGAAAGATTCTGTCAACTAGGGGATACTATTGAATGTGACGTGGGCAACACTATCAATGAGCACTTGAGAAATTGATCTGATGGCCCACAAAGCCCTGGATGATGGTTGCGAAGAGGTGGTGTGAACTGGTGTTTCAGGAAACATTCTTAAAATTAACTTTGGAGGAAAACCTACTCTTACTGAAGAGGGAAAGGCAGAGAGCATCTTTTGTACCGGGTGATTCAGTAAGTGGAAAGCCTAATCAACAAGTGAGACCATGAAGGAGTGCTGGTTACTCACTCTGCTGAGTAGCCGCTCATGGTCGAATAGTTGTGTTCAAACTACTAGTCGGGAATTCGCCGGTTCAAAACACCCTTGAGTTTCTTAAGACGATGATTTCCAATAGAAATGAAACAGCTGTACAGTGATTTGAAGCTTTTCAGCATAGACTGGCGTCACTCACGGGACGAAATATTAATTCCGTACTGGACTGCCGGTTTATGATAAGCGACAATTTAAATGTGATTGGATTCCGGGACTGCGTTGCATCCCTTGTTGAGAATGACTGATACCTCATCGACAACAGGACGGGCAAGTCCGCTCTACAAGGACGCTTACTTTGATACACATCTAACCTCGACTGGGTTGTGTGCTGCTAGAGGAATTCCAGAAAAAAATACTACGGAGAACTGGAAATCATGACTTCCTGTTGCTTTCAGTACTCACCACTGCATTGTTCGCACCTGCTCCCCCATCCCTATTCTAACGGTTGACTTGAATGTGCAGCGCACGCAGAAGCAAACGATCGCCCTACACCCACACACGTACAAACTTAGACTGTCTGACCAGACCTGACCATTTCAGATTGATTTTGCCCATTCATGAGCTGACGAATTAATACCACTTTGGTCAACAGATTTCCCGGTCTAATCGGTCTTGGTTCTCACACCGGCGGGTGGTGGATATTAGACACCACCCAGGATTCAGACAGTTGCAGTGACATGTAATTTATTCACTTGGTCCCAACGAGACAGGCTTCCTGCTAGTGAAGAATGCGGAAAATTAAGTTCCGGAGCACGTCTCAAGGAACCACCCATCAAAGAAACATGACAGAATAGAATGTTGTGTAAATACGCTCCCCAACAAAATGACTAAACACAAAACGCCATAATTCGACTCCGACTGATCGAACGGATGCTATTGTCTGACCCTGTTTAACGCACCGCTGGATGCTAAGCCGTAAGATTTTTATGCTTCAGCATCACTGCTAGCCGGTCACTGACAAACTTATTGCAAATCTCTCATGTTGATTGGATAGGCAAGACTATTGGACTCAACTATTTGAGTCAGGAATTCTCGGGTTCGTCTTCCCGATTGTGATTTCATAGTTGACAAGTGTCTATCAATCATTCATCCCGTTTAGAACCAGGGCTCTCATGTACCCGAGTGAAATTGACGTACACACGTCACCCAGACCAGTTGAAAGTGGCGACTAAAGCCATCAGCGCATTTGGGTGTAAATGAAGGGTGCACGCATGTGTATTTCCATTCAGCCTGTTCATTGAATGTCTCGATGCGGCGAGTGAGTGGTTCGGATTCTGAATTGGGGCGCACAGTGCTTTGCGTGCGCGCGAGTAACTTGAATTTCATCTCGAGTTGGGGTACAACTGCTATCGGGTCACTTGGAAGTCGACTTCAGCACACTTTCAAACTGACTCCAGAATCCACTGAACGGGGCTTGAACGCAAATCTGTCGCCTCGTGGACTGGTGCTGTACCAAGTGAGCTATTGACAACGCTCTCCTGCTTTGCGGACACGCACTCGAGTTACACCATTTTTCACCACCACTCTATTGAAATAATTGACCTTTTTTGTCATCCTCCTATCGTGTGGCTTCTACGACCAAATTTAATTGGGTTGGCTCGATTTGATATGTTTTGACATGGATTCTATTGGTCCTGGTCATCAGCTGACTGACTGGAGGGTTATTTGAATTACTGGGGCTGTTGTATGTAATAGGGAGAGTGGTTGTTTTTTCGGGTAGAGGTCGTTTACGGTGATTCCTCATGAGTCGTCTCTTCAGCGAGAACTGACCCACTCAACCCCGCACTGATGATGTCACCTCGATTGGTGATGAAACGTTTGCAATCCAACTGCCAAGCTCGGCGAACAGACCAACAATCAATCAGCGCACCCGAGCTACCTATATTCCACAACATTGCCGAGAACTGACTTCCTTGTAGAAAGCTTGGCTGGCATGTGTTTTCGGATATATCTGTGTTATGGAACTATGCTAATGCCTCCCTATGCCGTGTGCACTCCTGTATGCTGTTGACACTGAGCTGCGGTTGCAACCAGCGGCCGCCTCTTATCTAGTGTAAATTCGGGGAGTAAACACTCAGGGGGAAATTCTGTAGTCAACA
The DNA here is from genome assembly GCA_003604175.2 of Clonorchis sinensis. Classification (NCBI taxonomy): domain Eukaryota; kingdom Metazoa; phylum Platyhelminthes; class Trematoda; order Opisthorchiida; family Opisthorchiidae; genus Clonorchis; species Clonorchis sinensis. Next base: position 109,298,194 of record CM030370.1, on the reverse strand, counting down.
TCAGGTTGAGCTGATGAGCTAGAGTGACCAACTCATGTGGTACCACCTGAACTGTTGAAATGCACTATGTATGCACAGAGTGATCCTGTGGACCGTAGCACTCCGAAGACCTACTCGAGACACAGGTAACTGGGTAGCTAGTATTCGGCGGGTTGGGCCGCTTGACGTTGATCAGTGGAGCTTACTGCTAGTACTTCTGTGGATGTCCATGTGCTCAGGAGGTTTATTCAAAGACCCAGATATGTACAACTTAGCAGTTGAACCCACCGGTTTCCGCTTCTAGTAGAGTGAAAGCCTACACCACCAGTGAATGAAACACGGATCACACACACACACACACACGCATTGCCTTCTGTTACTGACCATGTTTTTACCTCTTTCGATATACGATGCTGATCACTGTAAGTTGCCATTGCACGTCTGATACACCCGAATACTCCAAGTGCTAATGCGTGTTGTTGAATTGTCGTTGAACAGAATGTCGTCTGCTTCCGGTAGACTGGTTAGCTGATCTGCTGAGAATTTAAGTCCGGAGAACTTCCGTGTGACTTGCTATGGCTAGCCATGTTTCGGTTTGTTTTGTTTCATACCTCGATTGACACAAAAGTCGATTGTGACACCGTCGAGGGTTTATCTCTTTGAGAAACCTAAGGAAAAATCTGTTAAACTCACTGTATTCACTGACGTCTTTGCTCACATACCACTCTCTTTGGTGCTAGCCATTTGGCACAAGGCCGCTCAGTACAGCGCGAAAACGACCGCAATTACCGTACATGTTGCTCATCCTGTCACCAAATCCAGGAACTTTGAGGAAGCGCCTCAGATTTATGATTCAAGGCTTTTATTAGCTAAATTCAAGAACATCATATCGTATCATTTTCCTACGTACCCGTTGTTTTGTTTTCTGCTTTTTTGTACCCATTCCGCAACACTGACGGCCCTAGTTTTCAGACTTTCAGTCAGATATATACTTACCGATCTTCCAGGGTTCCGTGCCAGATTATTGCTTACCTTGATTGGCCACATATTCTATTGGTATAATACGTCGTACGCATCGAACATGGCCATACATATACACATTACAACGCGTTCACCAGATAACCTGTTTGTCTGATACTTTCACTCCAACTGATATCAATAACCCATCTGGTGCTCGGGGAGCGGATATTGTGCTGGCACTTCATCAGCTTCTGAGCCTTACAGATAATGAGGTAGCAGAAATCCACACAGAGATCAACAAACTCTCATAAAGGAAACTACCCAAAAGGTTGCTGAAAACTCTTTGACAGTCCATGACCCGTTTCCACTTTGTTCGGGCTCCTTAGGTAGGCGCCGTTCCCGAGTTTCCGTCAACCTTATGTTCTACTTGAACCTCAATTGGACTGATTTTGACAAGAGGGCGAAAGCGATCGTGGGCTGTCAAACAGTTTTTAGCAATTTTGTGAGTAGTTTCCTTTATGAAAGTATACTTTGATATCTAGAATATGGTACCAACTGAAACATGAGGCGGCCTTTGTGCAGCACATTCAATTGAAGAATATCACAAACGAGAGATATAGTTGAGTCTGCCGTGAAAACCAGATTGATTTGCAAATGAGTGTAGTTGTCTACAAACTCTATTCCAGCATTGGTACACTGGAGAATTCCGGAAACTCCACCTAGCGAAGGTTTGTTTATAACCAAAGCTTTCTCGGCTATGGTGCATAGACCAAAGTGTCCAGCAGCAGGCTTTAAGTTCTCGGTCAAGCGTTAAAGCACATCATGAGTATGCGCTGTCCAATAGCAAGCGAGGCCGAAGATCCCTCAGGACCACTTGTCAGTTCTGTTAGCTAAGACGCGATTATGGTCCAACAAAGATCATGGTTCAGTGAGCAATATTTCGCCCTCACTTGCAGTCAATTCTATCCAGTAACAATCTGATCCGATCCTTCATGAACTAAATACCTGAATTTGTTGTTGGCGGGAAACTCGACCAAAATTCACCCGAGTCTCGTTCAGAATATAATTCAACTGAAAATGCTAACAAGCACCGCTTTATTTTTCAGTTATAACGATATTTAAGATACCCAAGTTGTAATCACAACTATCCATACGGCCGATGAAACCCTGGATAGTCCACTACCAGTTTCACCCTTCCTGAGACTGACCAGGTATGTCCTCGATTTTTCACCAAGTTTATTTCGCACTTAAACACCAAATTTTAAATTATTGAAGGAACTCACTTGGAATGAGTGGGTTGAGGTTGATATAATTCTCTTGTCTGATTGGCCGCAGCCCAGCTCAAAGATGGTGGTGGAGTAAAGGTGATCACTTCAGAACTGTTCGCAAAGCAGCCCGGACGTGGTTTTTCAGTAAGCGGCTACTGCACTTTCGAACCGGACTTGAGGACTGACCATATCCGGCCAGGCGAATGTGGGGGAACCAACTCTAATTTCAGAAGTTGAAACAATGGTGAATATGACCTGGAATTTTGCCCGATAGTTTTACCTCAGGAGTGAAAGTCCACACCAAAATAGGCAAAAATCAAAATGTTTGGCTCCTAGTCCTAAAAGTTGAAAACTCAAACCAGCCCACATGAATACATGAGACCCGGTTTGACAACAGGCTTCATATAAGCTGATCGATCACGGTGAGTCATCGCTACGTGTTCGTTGACCATGGACTGTGAGAGTGCAATCAACGCTTTGTCAAGCCACAGCTCACCACCACTACCCACATGCAACAGAAAATTCAGCCTGCCTAAAAAAGACTTAGAAACACTAATTGGTTTATAAAACGTGAATTCACTGGGTGTTCGCTGGGTGTGGCCATTCCTGTTTTCAATGCGTATTTCATGGGTTTCAAGAATGACTGCTCGATTTCCTTGAAACAGTCAACAAAAGTTGGTTGGATCGGATAACAAACATTATGCCTGGGACGTGGCCTCGCAGTAGTCTACAGATATGAGAGCTTGTTGTGGACACCCAGGCTAAGTGTAACTACCAAGGCCCACAGGCCAATTTGAAGTCACGCTTGTATCTTTGGCGCCAGCTTAACTGGTATTAAAACCTCGCCATCTTTTTCGTTTGAGTGTCACTGCTTCGAGTCTAAATGCCTTTGTATGTATGTCCAGCAGATCTGCAAGAAACTACTTCAGTCCTAGTAATAGTGTTGATTGCAGTCCTTAGGCCGAAGACTGTTCATAGCTGATAGTCTAATGGTGACCTGGAGATACAGTGGTCCCTCAGTCACAGACCACTCAGTGTGAAAACTCAGTCGGTCTTACTTAAAGCGCGGTGGTTGTCCCTTGGAGGTAAAACACTTTACTTATCAAGCAACTGACGCGAATTTCGATTGTTGAAGACAACAATGCCTGGAATTCAGCAAAGTGATTTTCTGACAGTCTCTTGAAAAGTTCGCAAAACAAGGAGGACCACCTGATCAAGACCGCTTTTAACATCTATACTGCCATAGCAAATGATAGCTGAAATATCACTGTTCTATAGATGTCATCCTGAAAGACACGAAGGACAACAACAAGCCCGATGGTGCACTACATATAAGTTTAGTTCCACTAAAACCTCACTGCTCAGTTTGGTGTATCTGTACAAAACGGCTCAGTGTACCACTGCATGCAGAATAAACGGCATTGGCAAAAATTAAGCTGTTCACGAGAGACATGTGGAGCTGACCAAAACCTCCTGTTTATGAAGTTATTCAACTCCGGCTACTGAACCAGGGGTGTTTCTAAAAAAACAAAACCAGTAATGGGCTATCGAATAGTTTCCTCCAACCTTGCGATAGTGTCATATACATAGAATTATTTCAGTTCTAACTGAGTTGTGAGATGCCCTGTTGCAGCTCATGCAGTTGAACATTCAGCTAACATTTAGTTGTCTTTCGTAGACTCCTAACTAACTTACGAACGTTTGTTTGCCTGTATATGTACTCGGTTTGGCGCTCAGTTGCGAAACAAGACTGCCGGAACGCAACATACTACTCATGAAATCAGCAGTCTACGATCCGTTTCCCTCGAATTCCACGAAACTAGCGAAATACACCCATTTACATACAAATTTTGGCTTGCACGAGAGACCCGATTGAATCTCCCGTTTAGACGTTCTCCTTCTACACAATGTGTTGCACTGCTGGCGTGTCGTGTCAAGTGAAGTGTGAGGCGGCCTGGGGCAGCATATTCAATTGAAGCGGACCGTCATAAACGAGAGATTCTGCTGGATTCCGTCCAATCACCAGTGAAAACCAAAGTAGTAAGCAGAAGAATTTATAAGTCCAATTTCGTCCAATTTGGGTTCAAGTAGGACATAAGACTGACGGATACTCAGCGACTGCGCCCATCTGGTGAGCTCCAAGGAGGACAAAACCGGTCGTGGGCTGTCAAAGAGTTTTCCGCAACGTTAAAAGCTGTGCATTACGTCTATAAAATGTGTTGCCATATATCAAATATCATGCCAACTCCAACAAGAGATTCAGTTGGGTCACACCTGAAAGCCAAACTGGTTGCAAACGAGTGCATTTCGCTAAGATTGACGAGACTTCGGGGACTAGGCCTCTCTGATGGATACCAAAAAGTGTGAAACCGATGATGGGCTGACCACGAGTAGTCATCAGCCTTATAAAGGATTTCGTATCAAGAAAATTATCAGATGCTTGTTTTCACTATAAAAAGATAAGTACACTTTTGTTATGGAAAGATTTTAATAGCTTAGCACAGCCTCTATTTTGTAACTGGCTTCCAGCTACACATATGCACATGGGCTAACGTCACCCTAACCCATCCACATGTGCATAATTATGTCGGACCTATGGGACGCAATTCGCTTACTGTTCAGCATTATCAGAAAGACGCTTCAATTCCGCCAAGTGTGGTCCTAATGGGATGGAGAAATGCTGGTTGAATTCTCAAAAACACAAGTAACGAATGGCGTCCGGAGAAAAAGAAGCGAAGTGGGTAGGTAAAATCAATAAACATTAAGTAAACGTCCTCATTCCTTATTTGTTTATTCGGTCATGGCAGTGTGAGGAGGCTTGGCAATTTTTGATAGAGATTCTGTCGTGCAGATGAAGTAAGTCTATACCGAAAAGCTGAGAAGCACTGCACAGTTGTTTCGCCTTTATTGGGAATTATCAGCAGTGTACACATCCAGGGAGCTTCGAACCCGCAACCTCGGGGCCAGCAGACCGGACACTTAACTGTTCGGCAACGACGGGTTGATCAGCTCAGTGGAAGTCTAATTCACACAAATAGCGAAACTTTTACTTGAGGGGTCTTCAATCGAGGTGCCAGTCAACACGTAACCACTTAGTGTGAGTTCCACGACTGTGCGATGAGCGACGCTTTATCCCATCTAGGTGAGAGCTACTCACACTACTGGTCCCTCACTTGTGGTCGAACGGTTGAGTGTTCAAACAACTAGCCAGGATGTCGCGGTTGGGAACTCTCTGGAGTTTTGTTAGATGCGCCCTGCTGATAATTCCCAATAAGGATGAAGCGGCTGTACAGTTGCTCTCAGCTTTTCGGTATAGGCTGGGGTCACTTACGGAACGAAATCTCCATTGATAATGCTTTCTGCCCAAAAGCTGCAATGGAAATCATCTGATCTGCTAGCCGACATTATACCAACGGCCATCAGTATCAGAAAAACCGCCTCATGACGTGATAAGACACAGTAACTTACCTGTTTAGCGCAACAAAACGAGGCTCAATCCAGTGCAGCAACCACAGATAATCTATCATTTTAGAGGCAGATTACGGTAATATCCATGGGTTGCAGCCATGGGCTTGTTTTGAGCTGCGGAAAAATATCTTCTCACTACCAACTAGAAATCCGGACCCTGCCTTCTAATCAAGTCAAACTTACGATTCAAAAGCTCTTATAGTCACAACGAACCAACTCTCTGAGAGCATTCTGGACTCTCCCACTAGAAAATCTCCTCACGCTCTGCGGTTACCCTTACTGATTTTAGGCTAAGTTCATTCTTTTCGTCTCATCCTTTCTCGATGTAAATGATGACTGACCTACCGAACTATAATGACTGGCCGCAGTTGTTACATGGAAGCAGTCGAATCTAACTACCAGAGAGCGATGATCTACATTGCCATACACACTAGATTTGTGGCGAAAAGATGTCGGGTTGCATAATGGGCGATGGATGGGAATACGATCAAAGCTGGTGCGTAGAAGTATATCGTAAGGGCCTACTGAAGACAAAAGTTATGACTGAGTGATTCCAACGAGCGATGATATACTGCAGTAGTGCAACGTTTCGGATAGTTGAAGAAGCGGGTACCAGACAAACTTAAGAGTGATCTGTGGTATACGCAAAGCTAAATGATTGTGTGAATCTCTAATTACAGAGCGCGCGATGTTGTTCTTCCCCGTCCTCGATAACTTGCTTCAAACTCTTAAGAACTCGTACGACGCTTTGAAGGGGAGTTTGCGTTTGTAGCATTCCATGGTGAGGCGTGTATTCTGAAAATGCCCAATTTTGCAGATTAAATCAACCACCTTTTGACTATAAAAGCCATAAGATTTCCACAGAGATTTCAGTTTTGACGCATCAAAAATGAAGGATTATGAAAGTGACTTGTCGGAAGCCCTAGTATTAGCCTGCAGTTGTCATTCAGGGAGACAGCCAACCGGCTACCGCTTGATATGGGTCAACTGATGTCCAGTTAATCCCAATGCTGATCAGTCCACCCTGGACGAATGTTAGAACACTCAGCCGTTAACCGGGAAGTCAAGAGTTCGAACGTTTTGAAAGTTCGTGAGGTGAACATTGATGATGACACAACAGCATAGTACTTCTTGGTTTGTCAAGGGTAGATTGGCGGTTTTTTCTGGATTAAGGCTCAGCGGAACCTATGGGAGTAATCTTCTTAGTTCGCATAGGTCTTTCATTTGAGATGTCTTCGCTCAAGGAGCCAGTCAATGTGTTAATTACGCAAACAAATGATGAGCGACGCTACACCCAGTTTATGTCTGAAGACCATTTACCTTTCGTCCTAACCCTTGCCGTTCTCCATCATCATTCATCATGTGATAGTTGCTCATCGTGCCCAGCTGAAATGAAGGGTGTTGGCTCTAGTGAATGGTTCACCGAAGCTTTCTGGATACACTACACAAGGAATTGACCTTTCACACGTAGGTAGCTTTCCGGAGCATCTCACAATGTGATGGTACCGAGGGGAGGTTTCGTCATTTTAAATTGAAATTTCTTTCTGTAAGTGAAACCATTCTGTTTGGAGAGGCGCCCAACAGCACCGTATAACTGCTCCATCCTTGTTGGCAATCATCAGCAGTGTGCATCTCACGAAACTCAGAGAGCTTCGAACACGCGGTCTTCCGACAGCAAGTTCTTGAACACTTTACCGTTCGGTCTCAAGTGGCTGAATAGGAGTGTGATGAACTCGCACTTTGACAGGATAGAGTGCCACTCATCCTTCAATAACGCAAACCACATCACGTGGTCACGTATTGACTGGTTAATCGAGCGGCGAGTTCTCAGATGGAAGTTTCACTCTTCTTGTGAAACTATTATTCCTCTGAACCATGTGTAGACTGATTGTAGTGTGTGGAGAAAATGGATAATTTTGTCGCTCTACCCAAAAGGTATACATGGGTCTTCATTCTCCGGAGCTTTTACCAAAGCGTGTGTTAGAAAAATGTGACCTTCCGATGATGTAAACCAGTGACGGGTAAGAGCACTAGAGTAACGGCAATTTTCAAGCTGACTTTTGGGACATTGCTGAGAGTAGTGTATTTAACCTCATGACAGTTCCCCCATTCATTTGCTTACCCCGCCCATGTATTTTTGATCTCTACTTGTTTTCCTCATCAGTACCCACCATTCATCTTGACGCAAATGACCGTCCCGTCCGACACTGTTATACTAGCATGCGTGCATGTGTGTGGACAGCTGGCAGACTTGCCCATACGTGTCCGTGCCCCGTTTGCTGAGCCTGCCCTGTCTAGTTCTGTCATGACATCCATGTACTTGCATCGCCAATCGGAATCAAGAGACTGTTCTCAGAAAGGACGACCGCAGCCCACGCTACAGAGACAGCATTCCGCTCGCCACTGTTTGGTTTGCGGACCTTGACACTGCACGAGTTCGGACAACTGAGGTTTGCTGTACGAAATTGCTTACCTTTGTCTAACTAGTACCGTAGACTTTCGAACCCAATTCTTCCTTTCCATATTCGGTGATTCAAAGTTCCGTATCGGGAACCTCAACAGTGTGCATTTCTGTCACTGGTCGATACCAGTTTACGACGACACACGGCTTCTGTCCAAAATCATTATCGAAGATTTTAGTTGTTTCCCTCTAAAAAAGGGATAAACGAATAAGGTCTACAAAACGACACAAAAAGAAGCTATCCAGTCCAGTACGTATCCAAGACGAAGGGTTTGATGCAATGACTGTAACTTCAGACAGTGGTTGAAGACATTCACGAGGGTTGGCACTACAGTAGTACTAGCAAGCATACTCAGTAAGAAAACCGGATATTTTCCAAAACAATTCCGAGAGATCCACGATATTTTTGAGTTTGCAACAACCGGACAGGCTTACTCAGCTCATTGCAAAGAGTTGACTCCTCAGCAGTGAACAGGTGGTCTCTCTTTGGAGGCTGTCAATGAACATGATGCTGATGACAATGATGATGATGATGATGGTAATGAAAAAATGAGGAAAAAACTAATGAGTGTGCCACGTCTAGTTTGTGTATTTTACCACAACTACCGACGAAGTTGCCGTTTTATGCGTCATATCACAGAGGAAATTTAGAGGACGACTGATCTCAGGATAACTTGAGTTTAGTGATCCACCGAGGAGTTCACCGACGACTAGTGGGGTATATTGCCTATGCCGGAACCCAGACACTCACATCAGAAGAAGCAGCATAAACTTCCAAGCAGAAGAACTGCGCTGCAAGAAACTCAGATTAACTTGCGAGAAAATCGATCAATTTTTCTCAACAAGGCCTTAAAATGCAAACAAGTATACTTCCCAAAGGCGGCTGTTTCGCACCGTTTTCATCCTAACCACACAATCCGGTCAGAAGACCTAATAAGCCTTAGTATTAACACAATTTATGATTCAGGATATAAAGTGAGGGATGAACAGATTCACAAGCCAAATCAAGTCGTTCCTCGATCTTCCTCAACAGGGACAACTTTACTTGATCCTTCTGCGGTGTTTGGCCACATGTTTGCAGTGCACGGGAATCGCACTGAGACTGCCTAATCTTCAGTTCAACCTAGTTTTCGCTCCTTCAACAAGTTTTGTTGACCGGTTTGTGTTCGCGGAACAGATAGAGGATGCTGGTTTAGCAGAATCAAGTTAAAAAAACGCACTGTGCTAGAGCAACTCGACACAATAATACCGTCTCTTTAGCTGCCTCGTCATCCAGCAACCATCACGCAGCGATACTTGAGGGTATAGCACAATAAGACGTTCATGTGTGACCTTGTTGTAAGGGTACACTGGTGTGGTCATATGCATGTCAGCATGCACAAACGAAGCTTTGTGCACTTAGCGGGTGTGTGTGTGTATGCGTATGTACGCATCGGGCCCAATGAGACAACACGCTTCTGCGGCATGTACGAACAGATCCTTTTAGATAGTACCAGTTGCTACATATATATTTATTCGTGTGTGTCAATAGAAAAAGAATTGATTGTGCCATTTCAGTAAGCCCGAAGCTGACATGGAAGCACGGATCCACGATTCGGGCGCATCCATGAAATAGCTATCCGTATCATACTAATTGGAACTGTGTTCCTATCGGGTGCCATTTCCTGTGCTCTAAGTTGCTAACCGCTCGTAGTCAGCATCATTATGCCGACGGTTGACGAAATCAAGGCAGCCAATTCCGAAAACTTGGCAAACAATGACTTTTTGGTTAATCTGGCCCTGACTTTCAATGTGGTAAACATTCCTCTGGCGATTTTTATCCTCATTCTCGTGTGCATTGCCTGTATCCTCTTTGTGGTTCTCGTCATCTTCATTGTACGCAGTTGCATCCGTCGAAAATTCATCCCCAAATCAAAACGACGTCCAATTAAAAGTATCTATCTGGATGAAATACCCGGAGCGATACCGGGCCAGGTGGAAGGCCAGCACGGTACACTGGAATATTCGCTGGAGTATCAGTTGACGAAACAGCAGCTCAACGTGGGTGTTATTCAGGCCAACGACCTTGAACTACGACCAGGAGTGGAACATTTGGACCCTTATGCGAGTGTCAGTTTGTTAAAGGTTCAGGGAGAAAAAGCTAGAGTTTTTGGAAAGGTAAATAAGACTGCTGTTCGAAAAAACTCGACAAGCCCTAACTGGCAGCAAACATTTGCCTATCAGATTCCGGAATCCGAACTAAAATGTATTGTGGCTGTTTTTGAAGTATTCGACTACGATAGTATCGGACAAGATATTTGTATCGGACATTTGGATGTTCCTTTGAAAGAAGTAGACGAGGGGGAATATGCAGGCCAAATACTGGAACGTACTGGCTGGCTAAAGGGCGGAGAACCAATGATGGAAGGAATAGGCGAACTATGCATCGGATTGTGTTGCAACCATAGCGGATCACAAATCGATGTGACCATCTATGAAGCACGACAGTTGACCGTCGCCGACCAACTATCGACCAAGAGGCAATCTAGTGTTTTTGTTCACTTGGTGTTAAAACATAAGAAGAAAAGAATGGGACACTATGATACCAAACCGAAACCGGAGTTAATAAACCCGTATTTCAACGAGAGACACACGTTTACACTTAAATCAGGAACTCTGGACGATTGTGTGCTACTGTGCAAGTTGAAATCGAATTCTGGCCGGAAAAAAACACTGGGTCATACACAGTTGGGCGTCGATGCAACAAGCAGTACTGGAGCGAAACACTGGGAAGAGATGATCAAGGGTCCTGGGAAAACTCACGTGTTTTGGCATATACTGTCCGTGGGTAGCGAGGATAGTTAATTTGTCCGACCAGTGGTTCCTTTCAGTTCATTCTGTCTGTTTTCGACTAACCAACGAGAAAGCATACCGGTTTTTCTGAAGGCAAGTAATCGCAATTCCATTTAACATACGATGTTTTTTTGGCGAAGATTTTTTTGTTGTGGTAACCCTTGTCGATTACGGTTTTTAACAACAACCATTCATCTCTAGGTGAAAGATAGCACTTTATCTACACACGGTTCATTTACCTAAATGCAAACTAAATTTTCCCATGTAATTTTCCTTGCCAATGAAGACAATGTGCCGTGTCTTCGTTCGACATAGTTCTTTCGGCCCACTGAACGGTACCTTGGAAAGAAGTGAAGGCCTATCCCACTGTTTGATAGCACTTTATCTACACACGGTTCATTTATCTAAATACAAACTAAATTTTTTCATGTAATTTTACTTGGCCAATGAAGACAATGTGCCGTTTCTTCGTTCGACACAGTTCTTTCGGCCCACTGAACGGTACCTTTAAAAGAAGTGAAGGCCTATCCCACTGTTTTTAATAAACTTCTTCAAGCATTTTGAAATGGTCATTCTGATCTTTTTCGTGTCTTCTAACGTGCAAGTCCACGTATGAGAATTAAGCGTCAGCTATTTCAGCAGGAAACCCGCAGTCATCGGTAGTTTTTACTCTGTTCGCCAACCTTGGCAGTTTACCTGCAGACTTTCCGCCATCACTTGTGGAGACGCCATCAGTGCGCGGACTGATGGCAAGACGCTGATGGTATTTCCAGGGGCGGTGACGAAACGACTTCAATTAAATTACCAAGTTCAGGGAACAGATCAACACCCACCTGATCTGCAACCAGGTGACTCACACGAGCTACCAATATTTCGATAGGCCACCAGCTCGCAGTCGTATAACTATACCGAACGGCTATTTTGAAAGCTTCTGATTAACTTTCTGTTCATTCTAAAGATAGAAGGCCAGTCATCTAACGGTTCGAATTCCGGTAATGTTTCTTATGCTACGCTAGAAACTAAGCAAAAATTTGGGGTAAAAGTACTATAGTTAGCTTTCGGCTTGGCCTATGCTGCGGAGAACCAAAACAAACGCTCACCGTGCAGCTACTGACAGCCCCCGTGGACTTTCAGGGTACATAGAACGGGATGTTCGTTAAAAAATCAGCCCTTGGATAATTCATCATGCAGGTGGAATCCATCGTGGTTGAAAAGTTGAGAAACAAGATAACTGTTTCATCTCTTCTTGAAATCTTCGGCAGTTCCTACCTAACGAACCTCTGGTAGGACTGGAACTCACTAACTTTTGGCTAGTAGTCTAACGTCACATCACATTCAACTAGCCAGTCAACCCCAGGACACTTGCTGCGAACTGCGCTAATGAAGAATGATTGACACCATGCCTGGTGTTGATGAATCCTCGCCCGTCAGTCGTTGTCGGCTGAATGACACAGAATTTGACTCCTAACCGAAAGGTTTTGGTTTCGAACCCTCCTAAGAAAGGCTAAGATTCACACTGCTGGTGGTTCCCAACTAGCTATAGACAGCTGTTCAGGGTTTCTTGACTTTTTATTCCAGAGTGACCTAACTTACCGACAGTTCAGCTAAAAAGCCACGGCGTTGGCTCTACTGGGACCGTTTACGTGCCACGTGCTGTAGGGTTCTCAGTCCTACGGGACTAGGATCATTTGAACCACAGCCAAGAAGGCGCAAAGGTCACAAGGCAGTCAGTTTGACGATGGTCGCTTTCATATCATACTGCCATATCACAGTCGGTCGGTACTTGACAGTTGTTAGTTAGGGACAAATTGAATATGTTCCAACCAACTTGCCGATATAAAATATTTGCCGATTTGCAGTTCTGGTCTGATAACAGACTCTCCCGCCCACAAGCACATGGGAAACCACAAACTTACTCAGCCACAAAGTGAAACAGGCCTTGTACATTGCTTCAACGCCATCCGATCCTGGCTATAAATCACACGAGGAGCTTTCTGCAGTTGTTCATTGACCTCACCGGTTGTGGCAGTATCAAGGCCAATGGAGCCACTGATTTTTTGGGAACAGATCAACAAGCCCAAACTTTTGCTTGTTAAAACTTTAAGATATACATGAACACGAACAATCCAGAAGTGAGACTTTGCACTCTGAGGGTGAGAAATACAAGCACTCGGAGTCATATTCGATTAATTCGCATTAAATTTGTCCGACACTGGTGTTCGCATCTTTCGAGTGGAGAGTGATTGTTTTAAAACTTGGTTTCGAGTGATTTAAATGATGTAATTCCATCCGCTGATGTTGCTTTGCGGTTCTACGGCCCCGGCCGAGTGCACCCGACGAACATCACACTTCAGTACGGACTCCACCTACATATTGGAACCATGATTTTTATTCGCCTGCTAAATGTGTTTTACGACGATATTGAGTCACATATTCTTGATGACCTGGTTCAAAAATCGGAATATACGTTGGAAATCCATGGGTGGTCTGCTTAGTGGATATTCCTTAATTAGTTTGGTTGTCGACCCTGTTTGAAATACCGTAAAGTTGTGCTGGCAAAAATGAATTGTGCAAAGTCGTTTAGGTGATTGCACTCGGGCTCATAGGTCCGGTTTGAATCCAAATAAATAGGACTAGTGGCTAAACACCCAGAGATATTTTGAAAGTTCAGTGGAGAGTTCGTCCTGTGAGTAAAGTCAGTCTGCGCTGAAGAGTTGAGAACGATTGTACAGCTATTGCATCCTCATTGCAAATCACCCGCCGCGGGTGTCTTACGAAACCCCAAGAAGTTTTGAACCCGCGACCTCTCGGCTGTTTGTTCAAACGCTGAACCGTTCGGCCACAAGCGGCAGATAAAATCAAAGAAGGAACAATTTGCCTGATGAGTGAAGATTCAATCTAAGTCTTCAATCGAGAAGCCAGTCAAAACCTGTGACCACGCGAAGTAGATTCTGTGACTGAACGACAAGAGGTGCTACATTCTGTCTAGGTGTGGGTTAATCAAACTGCTGACCAGTCGCTCTTTAACTACTGACCGGAAGGTTGCGAGTTCCGATCTCCCTGAAGATTCGTGAGATGCGCACTGCTGATGATTCCCAACGAGGATGAAACTGCTGTACAGTGCTTTTTAGCCTTTCAGTATGAGTTGACTTCATTCATGAGAGCCATAAGCGAGCCTGAATAAGGTCACGTAGCGGCAAACACAAGCAGCTGTGCACTAGCGTCTTGTCATTTTTCTCCTGTTCGATTGTTACAGTCATATCCCCCTCAGGTCCTGAATTCGCAAACTGGCAGTTTGATAATATAATTCGAATGATTTGGTACCTTAGGGGTCCGATTCTTAAGCGGATACGTCCGTACGGGCGACCTGATGGAGTTACCGGTGTTGGTAATTTCTCCAGCTACGAGTGGATCCTTTAAGTTTGACTATTGAAACAGTCCAGTTCACGAGATGCTTCAGTTTTATATATTTTGCCTTTCATCAAATACCTGTGTCTAAGACTGAGTGTTCCGTAATCTAAAATTAAAATCAGTGTTTTTTTTCAAGCGCACCTGATATTTGTCTCATTGCACCGTAGTTTCATTTCTTTCCAGACTCACAGAGTTTTTCAGTTGTCCAGTATCAAAAATTGAGTAATCGATTTGATGTTAGGTATTTTACAGAACCCGACCCAACGTGGTTTGTTTCGGGTCAAGATGTCTTACGAAAAACTCGAATGTCTGATGCCTGGTCCACTCAGCGAATATGAGTAGCCTCCGGAAAATACTACACAGGAAACCGGTGCAGAATCCGGGTATGATGTTAACACACTGTCTGCAACTTTATGCTGTATCAAAGTGCGGATACTACACGACACGGTACTCAGCGAGGTCTATACCCAATAGCAGTGATGATTGCTCTACGCATACTGCTGAAGTCCTCTTAAAAAGTGACGCTAGCTCCTGCTATTCGGGAGTCAACCTGTTGTCAGCCGTTTCGTCATGGACTAGGGTGTTGTTGAGCTAGCTAAAATCTCAGCGGAACGTTACCCAACTTCCATTCACCTCCATGCTTGACACATTCTGTTTATTTCGATAAAAGATTGGCGACAAGCAAGAGTTTCAGAAATAGTTACATTTGGGCCGAAACGGGATTGTTTGGATTCGAACGTATTTGAGGAAAGCAGCAATTGCTTTCCATCATGTGCTAATTAAGCACAATCTTTTGTTGAATCAGTTATCCGAAACTTCATCTGGTGTGAAATTTTCCCGGCTAGGAGGTGTTTGGACTTAAACAGGCAACCATTCACTTAGTATTCGACGGCTACGTGATGATGGAATTTCAAGGCAATCCAAACTTTATTACTAGTAAACACAGGCTGAATCAAATGGGTATCCTAAAGCAGCGTTTGCTTCACACTGTGTCCGCAGACGCAGTTCTAAAAGCCCGAACTTTGACCTTCGACTCAGATTGAAAGATTTGATTTCTTATGACAGCTCCTCTTCCGAAGAAAGATTCGTAATACTGTCGTGCTCACCGAGGAAAAAAAAACCTTTCCACATTGAAAAAAGAACCAATACCGTGATTGAGGCCTCACCTTTTGTGCCTGTCTCACATCGAAAATTCAACCAATGGTGCTCCGTTTGCTCAGGAATCTACATATTTTCTCTGGGTTTATTTCTGGTAAGCGGAAATGCAATTCAAACTTTTACCAGCATAAAATGCAGAATAACTTCGTGGCAATTTTTTGTCTTCTATCGGCGTAATTCCCCTTCCAATGAAGGCAAACTTGTAGTCTAGTGGGACACTTTTAACACCGCATTTCGAACAGCTTACCTTGAGAAGTTTGCCATCTAGTCCTTACCAGTCATGTTTGACCCCCTGCGGGTGGGAGTGCGCTATTTTTAAAATCCATTTGTTGTTGCATTAGAAAATTGGATGTCATGTTGCCAGACGGCCCTCATTTATGTAGTTCTCCGCTGAATGTGATTGATTTCCTTGGTCTTACTGGACGACGATACAGCACTACGAAGAAGTGGGCATCCTACATAGCTCGTGTATCATCGGAGTCCGGTGTACTGTCGACCTACTCGGATGTTTTGAAACAGTTGAGGATCTTGGGTTTTAGTCCACAGGTTCCCTTCACTGTGATAGAGAATACTTTACAGACTATGATCTGAATGCGACCAAATTCGTTCACTTACTTCCACTCAAAATCGTCTTTTGGTTTAGTTTCTTCGTTGAAATTTCCTTTTAGGCATGTGTAGTCGATGTGCTTTTGAGTGCTTTGCTAAGTGCTGCATTGTTTCAATCAACTGCGAATGAGATCATCTCATCATTTTCGTCAAACCAACCATCTCTTGTTAAGTTCCAGTGCAGCTACGGAGGAATGTTCCTCTAATGCTGTCAGAAAGTTGATTTTAAGGATGGTTCGGCAAGAACCTCCTGAAATCGCACCACAACTATCGGGCCTTTAAATTTTTCAACATCCACCTTTACGGACCATCCCGTTATCCCAAAAGGTGATGTATACCTTAGCTTTTATCAAAAATTCGCACTGGGCATCACGAGTCACTTCGATAGTGAGGGATTCTTTGAAGTCTACTTGTCGCACGCTGTCCATGAGTATATCTTGCGACAATTCACGTAGAAACTGAGGTGTTCTAAGATCAGTCCATATGTTAGCATTGCTAATTCGCAAGCTGCGTAACTGACAAAAGAACATGGCCACTTCGTTCATTGACCTAGTTTCGAAGGTTCCCAAGTTTGTGAATTCTGATCAACTCGAGCATCAAGATTTCCATTTAGGATCTGATAAACACTGACAAATATTTATAACATTTATTTCGAGTGTAAACCTCATTGTCTTTTATAAAGTGAGATAATTTTGGCGCAGAGTCTGATAAAGTTGGTGAAACGTCGTCTGGTCAGTTAAATCCAACCTCTCATTATCCTTGGCTCTATCTATTTTGAAACGATGATCTTCTCAAGCAAGTTGCCGATGAGTGAGCCGAAATTCACGTTTACTCTGCAATCCTTTGACGGTCCTTCTTAGAAGAAGGCGTGTCCGTCCCCGTCTTCGGCTTCCCAGAGTTACCCTGTTCTCTGGGTCTCATCTGGCTCATCGCTGCAGTGTGTGGGGTCTTGAAAATAAGTCCTGTTCATTGCTTAGCTCGTGATTGGAAAGAAAGGTTCCATCAGTCCAGGGTGCAAGTTGAACAGATCCCTTCTACGTATATGAACCCCGTGTGCAGTTGCAATTTTGGTTACCAGTGCTTTTTCGTATACACGGAGTGCGAATCTCAGTTGCTTAAAGTGTCACAACTGGGTGGTCTGACCCTCAGCGCTGTGGGTGATTAAGTTCCATCCAGAGGATCTCGATTGAAAGGTCCGATCCAATTAGTCTTGAAATGAGGGTGGCCAGCCCAATTTGAGGACGCGGGAAGTGGACATTGTTGGTACACTTTTATTGTTGCCGCTAGAAGGTTTTGTATAGCACCGTGCTTTTGGGTTTCGGCCGCGTTCCAGCCTCGCCAGAAAATCTGCTGACTGTCATAGTCAACGACTATGCTTTTATCACACACGGCCTTTTTAACCGACCTTCACTCTGTGAAAGGAGGCATCCAGGCTGCCATGGATAAGGAAATTGTTGTTTACCTGAGGGAAACGCCCCACTATTCTTACCCTCCTTTTGCAGCGAAATATATATCAAAGTAGTGGCAGCTCGGGTGAGTTTATTGATTGTTGATCAGGTGGCTGTTGATCTGTTTGCCGAGCTTGGCATTTGACTTGCAAGTCAATTGCCAAGCGATATATATAGGTTCACCTCAGGATAACCTCATGACATGATTACCCATATGACGAGGGTTCTTTGTTGGTTATTGCTCCACGTTCCTTAAACTCTTTGACACTTTTATCCGCGAACAGATAAAGATTTCAAGCTCATCGCAACGCACGAATCCAACCACCACGAGAAAGTAGCAGCTTTATTTTGGAATGGAATTCTACATATACATATACAACGAGGGAGTCTGATCAATCTTTCGGTTTGGGTTTCTCTAGTACAGGCTTCCAAAACAGAGTTCCAAGCTGATTGTTTTGAGGAATGTTTTTAGAATGAGGACGCAGGGATTTACTTAGATTCTGCTGGTTCACGCAAAGCGCCCTATTCGACATCGCCCGAGAGTTATTACAGAAAACTGTCGTTAAACACAATGATTTGTCGCAGAAGCAACCTTCACAGTGCCCAAGTAAGGTGGATCCAAGGTCACTCAGTGAAATTTTATCCTCATCTTTATTCCTAACAGAGGATTAAGTAAACAAACCCAACAGTGTCAGAGATATGCTTACTGGACAGTTAGAGCCGCTGAAAATCATGACTCTGCTACTGACCGACCAGAAAACGCTGCCACTGAACCAGTAAAATACTATTGAAGCCACACATAACTTCGTCCAGTTTGTAGTTGGTCAACACCACGCAGGCCACTGTCAGTTTAGAGCAAGAACAGTTTCCCTAAACAGTTATCTTTTCGCTTAAGGTTACCATTCAGAGGCCACTTTGTACCAAGTGGCAACTGATATCATTGCAGACCTTGACAGTTAGCATGTGACCCCTCGTCCATATACAAGAAATCTTGTTAATTGGTGGCTGGGTTGCCAAATGGATAAACAAAACGACATGTTAGGCTGCAAATATGTCCCCACGTCCAAACTATTGGCAGGCTTTTTGCTGGCGTCTTTCAAGCTAGAGATAATGAAAGAGAGCTTGGGAGAGTTTAGGTTCTGGTAGAACGTGGACTATTATTTAATTAATCTTTAAACGATGGATTCTAGTAGATAGAGCACAGGCGACAGATCGATGGTTTGAGTCAACCAACAAGCGTGGATTTTTCATCCTACCGCCTCGTGTTTTGGGTTTTGATATTCTTTACTTTTCATCTGGCTGACAAATGTCAATCATTCACGATTCTTTATACAGTAAACAAAAACCGGTGAAGATGGCAGTACTTTCCATTCATAACTGAGCGAGTCAACGTCAGCTAGGCAGAGTGTGAAAGTAAAATCTTCGCGATGAATCAAAACCAACAACTGCCAGCGAGTTGCACGCCATAATTGGGCTGGTAAGATGTTAGTTCTTCCAGGAACGAGCTAACCAGCTCGCTCAAAAGCATGCTAAAGAAATGAGTCTAGAGCATGCGGGTCTTCTGTTTATTTGTAACGCAATCTCATTGTTTTAGATGTTTGGAATGGAATAGTAAAAGATAATAATTGTTTTTTGCCCTGAAAGTGAATTCAATCAATGCTGAAAAGCCGCGAAGCACTGTACAGCTGTTTCATCCATATTGGGGATAATTAGCAATGTGAATCTTACAGAACTCCAAACCCACGATGTCCTGGCTAACCGTTCGGCCACGAGCGACTGATCAGTTCAGCGGAAGAACAATTCACGTGATGAGTGAACCTTCATCAATCGAACAGTAAGTCAACACGTGACCAAGCGATTTGGTTTCCGTGATCGAAGGATAATTGTCGTTATATCTTGTCTAAGCGAGAGCTAATCACACTAGTGATTAGTCATCATGGCCAAAAGCTTAAGTGTTCAGACCACTTGTCGGGAAGTGTTAAGTTCGAGACGTTCTGGAGTTTCGTGAGATGCCTAATTCTGATGATTTCTAATGGGGATGAATCAGTTATATGGTCGTTTTCAGCTTCTCAGCAAATACTGACTTTGCTTATGGGATGGAATCCCAGTTAAAAATTATGAAATCTACTCACACTACCAACTAAAAATCATGAGGTTGCATTTGCGGGACAATTGAGAAAAAACACTTGTTTTTTTTACCTTGAAAGCAATTTATTTCATGCACGTTCAGATGTCTACCAATTGAGCACAGAACATTGATTATTTCGTTCGTTTTTTTTGAAAATGTTGCCTCCGAATTTTAGCATAACGATTAGTTCTAACTATCACTCATAAAACGTAGGATGCGAAAGTGAAGCTTCACCTACTGTGATCGAACAAATAACTTAGAACTGCCTCAATGCCGGACGCCTACACAGTGAGTTGCTACAAACTGATTCAAGTCCAAAGAATTAAGAGTTGGGCCATTAAGGTCCATGCACTCTGCTCATTATAGTGCGTTTTGAATATAATTCTGTGAATGTTTACAGACTGAAAGATATGCTAATTCGTTTGCAAGGAGTTGCATGTATTGCCTACAATCGTACGGTGTTCCGGTTTCGGATTGCGGAGAACAGGTAACGAAATTTCTGCTCGCTTTCTATGGACTGTGGCGAATGCCGAACCTGACTGATGCGGTCAGGTTAGATGAGTCGAACATATTGTGACAGAACATGTCTCGCAGACAGTTCTCATGTAAGTGACTCTATTGTGCACGCATATTTTGCTACGGTAGGACAAAAAGAGATAGAGATGACTTACCAGTCTTTCACATTCAGCTGAGATCGAGTTCCAGTGACGAATCCAATCCGCAATCCGTTTAGACGTAAAGCTACACATCGCTCGCTTGAATTGCTGCTATCCCGTTACCTCTCGCAGAGTGATGTCTAAAATACTCGAATTCTCCGGACACAATGACTTGTTTACCGCCTCGGTGGATCAGCCGATTCACTTGCACAAAAATTCATTCAGTTGGCGCTCTTCTGTATAAGCGAACAACATTGCAGTTCAAGATTATGGGGGAAAAAGGATTGTATAAATGGAAAATGAACAAACGTTAGAATTAATATAGTTGAGAAGTATATCGTGTGCTCCCCTAGGAAGCATAACTCTCCTGAGCATTTTCAACATAAACTTCAAGCCGATTCCTCAGATAATTTAGCGCATCGACAGACAAGCTGTAGTAAGCCTCCACCAAATCCTTACTGACTACCGCATCAGTTACCAGATTTTTCTCACTTCTCTTGGACGCACCTTAGCAGCGCCTATACTCTGTTTGACGTGACCTTTTTAGGACAAGATCCTGAACGACTGGTTATATTTTGTCAAAGAAAAATAATATCTACACTGTGGTGATAGCAGCCAACAACAGCAGTCGACGGTTGGAAATTTGAAGAAGAAATTTCATCTATTTTACCAAAAGTAGCAAGTGGAACGAACAGAGAATGCTGGAATGCAGTTGATCACCTCACATCCAACTAAGGATGTCTACGCAACAGGATTTTTAACTGCCATGCAAATGTTGATGACCCTAACAAGGGCAAAATTGTTGTATTTTGATCTTGTCTTTCACGGATGGGTCGCCTTTGATTCACACTACGACCACAGGGAATGGATTGAGACTGCCGTTATTCCATTAAATCATGGATATCGGTGGTCATTCGCAGAATTCTGAACACGGCTAACATAAGATGAAGGTTACAGGGGCAATACGCTGCACTCTATACTGATGCAGTTGAATGATTCCATCCCGGTGAGTAGGACCGGCTACTGTGTCCACACAATTAAGTACAACTACCGCAGTCAGGCCTACAGAAGACAGACAGCTACAGAACTTCACACTAGAATCGTTGAGCACAAGAGGAAAATAAACAGGTCACCGAGAAACGCGGCTGGATATCGAGCTTTACTCAAAGATTCATCAATGGCAGAACATACACTGGACACTGGAAACAAAACAAATCTAGAAAATATTGAATTTTTGCGGCGGAGACTCGGATTCACTGCAGAATATAAAGGAACGCAAGAATATTCTCCATTTTTCTTCACCCCTCATATTTATAGTTACACTTAGCGCGTCATTTCAAAGTGATACAAATGAAAAAAACGAGCTGATTTCAAATACTACCAATGAGGCCGATGAAATCACTAGACGGCGTATCACTAGCTTCGCCAAAATCTAGCTCCCCTATTTCTCGTCAAGCCAAATTGTATGCACGTTGCGAGGAAAAAAATATTTTCAAATTCATTCGGTGTTGACAGGACTACGACAAACGAGAGATACAGGCTGTCTTCAGAGGAGTCT
The DNA here is from genome assembly GCA_003604175.2 of Clonorchis sinensis. Lineage (NCBI taxonomy): Eukaryota > Metazoa > Platyhelminthes > Trematoda > Opisthorchiida > Opisthorchiidae > Clonorchis > Clonorchis sinensis. The sequence goes on along the minus strand of CM030370.1, from coordinate 109,276,261 downwards.
GCCGTCTACATAAACTTAATTTGGGAATGATTTTTCACTGCACCATAAGTAAAATTTGGTGTTTAGGTATGAAATAAACAAAATTTGTAGAATAGGCATACGTAACGAGTCTAAAGAGGAACGAAACCGGTAATGGGTTAGCAAGGGTTTCCTATCGACCTCATGGGTAGTGCTGGAGGCAGATCTAATGTACTGAATCGTCATGGGACGGCCGTACTAGGTTGAAGAACATCATAACCGAGAGATTCGGTTGAAATTCAGATGCCTTCCCCTCCCAACACGTGCGATGAGTGTAGAACACAACAAAACGGTTTGTCACGCAAAGTTTATTTGCACGACCTCAAGGTTACTCTCCTGGTTCCAATAATCATAAACAATTTTATGCCTAGATAACATGTACTTGTCCCTATTTATGCGTTGCACAATGGATGGGACATTCTCATGCATCCTGGTCACTGGTGAGAACAAGCATGAGTAGAATTTTGATTGATCGTACTTCAAGGTGAAACTGCTGACGCAACGCAATCGATCAGATAATCAGATAATCAGTTTGAAGCACAATGATCAAACGTTGTATACTTGCACTTAATGTGGCACAATTTGGGCTGTCTTAAAAAATTACAAGATTTATGATAAAATATGTTAATCGAGAAGTCGACCTGATGTTCACAGGAGCTGAATCTCTGCTGAATCAGTTTTTTCGTCCTTTTTGGGGCTTGTCAGGTAGGCGCGGTTCCCGAGTATCCTCCAATGCGAATTGGATGCAATTCGCGAACTACACTCATTTCCACACTAATTTGGTTTCCACGGGATATTCGATTGAATCCCAGCCGAAGCTCTCGCTTGTGTTATTCTTCAACTGAATGTGCTGCAAAAAAGTCGTCTAATGTTTCACTTGGTACTATATTCAAGACGTCGTACTGTATTTTCTGGGTGAGGCAGACTACTCATAGGCTTGCTTCTGCCGGTCCAGAAAATAACTGATTTTTTATACATCACTTCCCGTAGGCTCTACTTCCAGGTTCAGTTTGAAACATGCGTTCACCGGTCGAACGCATTTCCTTATTAGGAGAGGATCATACATCAGTGTCAGACATTGTTTGTCGTGCGCAGATTTGCCTAGCATTTTATTCTGATAAACAAAGCCAATTTCAAGCCGCAGTTCCATTACACAGGTAGTCACCAGCGGAGTATCGCCGCATCCTGAAAGGTTGAGATGTACACATTTTACACCGTTTGTCTGAATTTTCATACCCCACTTGTGCACTTACTGGTCAAATACAAACATCATGTTCCAGTTTTGACTAGTCAGGCGCCGTTTTTTGGGCTTTTTGATCGCTTCCCTTGTCCTAACAAAGGTATTGAACTCAAGACTCAAGAACTCAAGACTACTAAATTTAGAAACGTCATTTTCACTGATTGACCTGAACCAGACTGCACCTCAGTTGTCCGTTGGCTTGTGGTTATATCTACAAACGTTCACAGAAATAAACGAAACCGGATTCACCACTCCATCTCAGATCTATGCAGGAGACAGCGAACTCTTTGGGGATTCGATGTCAACTACAAAACTAACAGCTCAGAGAGAAGACCCGACAAAAACTGATCTGTCTAAGTGAAGAGTCGAAATTTCAACTCGAAGAATAACGAATGACATCATGTCTTAATACAGTGCGGTGTTGGTTAGCGCACAATCTTCAGAAGAGTGTAAATTTTGGAGGACAAGTCAGCACACCCATTTCGCCGCCTAGTCTGAAGAGTAAGGATTCTGTATGAGTGTAAGTTATTCGGGACGAGAAAATGCCACGTGGAAAACTATGCAAACAGTGCACGTCCTCCGACCCAATCCATTGTATTAAAGGGGTAGACAGACAGAGGTAGACAGATGATCAACACTCCTTGCAAGAGACCGAGTCGATTGGGGAATTTACTGAAAGATGGAAGAATTCATCAAGAAAGTCAGCTGTGCTACCGATTTGGGGCACGGATGTCGCAAAACCCGAAGGAGTCCTAACCACTGAGGTACTCTCGAACGGCTTTTGCCCAAATGGAGGCAACAGAAAAACGAAGATAACTTGAATCACATCTGCCGAGATAGGATTTTCAGAAGTGTACGGAGAATAGACGACACTTTATTAATTTAAGACGGATGAATGTGCGTGAAGAGAGAATCAACTATGGACAAGCAGCCGTGAAGCTGTACGTTGTTCCGAAGACCCGGTGATGTATGTATTAGAAGATGGGGATTAATGGTCGGAATATTTTTAATCTGACCAAGCGATATTCCTCGTCCCAGTATAGACAGTATATCTTCGCGCAAAGCTAATAAGTGACCCTCTTGGCCACTGTTACGCCTTACCGGATACTGTGCGGGAGCATTCCGTCACAAACACCCGGAACAAGGGTTATCCATGGATATTTGGTTTCTAGACTGCCTTAACAAAGTCCGAAGTGAGTGAAGTGTGGTCCAAGGACAGATTCCGCTGGTTTCTACAGGGTGAAGTCAACAAATTATTGTATCAGCAAGTACTAGTTTATGGGGTGCAAAAAACGCCTCGACCAAACAGTGACCAAGTCGCGGGGGTTAAACAACTGCATCCAATGCCACAGCAATCAATAACTATTATATCTGAGAAAATCACATTAAGCAACATTTCTAATTCCAATAAAAATTGACATTCCCAAGACATAAGCTAACAAATGTCAAGCAACTTTTACGAAGTGAACTACTTCCAGTAGATGGACACTTAAGAGAACCGAATAAAGAAGTCATCTCGTATAGCATGATCGACAAGTATTTCCGAGCTGGTTGCAGCCATATGCCGTATCAGGTTATTGCGCATCCTAGGAGAGTATTGGTGCCCAGTGTCGAACTAGTACACATATATACGCACAAACAACTCGCGTAGTTGAAGTTTGATGATGAGTACTCCTAACTGAAGCTGACATTGCTCGAGCTGATAAGCTCACCCTGTTCCATGATTTGTCCTTTTGAGGTGATACGTAGCTGGTCGAGTAGATTACAGTGACACGCTTCTTTGCATTGCCCAATCAACCGCAAACAGAAACAAGGGCCTTTAAAGTTCAGGTTGCATTCCGATGTGAACTACTGACCGTGCACACGTCCATGATTCAGAAATGCCAATTAACTGGCAGTCGTTGTTTCAATACCAATCCTAAATTTGATGGAAATTGTAGACGGTCCACTGTCCGTTTCCTTCCGCCTGGAACTCATCAGGTGGGCCTCGTTCCGTGATCGCCAATAACAGAACTTAGCAAGTAAACTTCAGGTAGTATATTTGTTGCGAGAAATGCTCATATGCCAATTAAATTGGCGTTGAAGAGAACGGAGTTAGCGAATAAGGAGTCGAAATTTCTGTAATTGGTCCACTTGGTCAATACATATCAAATTTATATGATACCAAAAATCACGTGCAGAGGTTAGGTAAAAATCGCGGGTACATACTCTGAGAAAATAGGGAACTACGCGGGTCAGTGGGTCATGTGATCATTTGGGCGACATCGATGCCAGAAACTGTGGTGCTGGATTTTCCGAAGGTCAGCTCCACTTCAGAAATGAAAAAGTTTCTCTTGAGACGCAGAGCTGTGGGTCATTCAGTCGGATCCCAATCACCCAAGCCATCGTACCAGCCGTGATCGATTCAGAGGTATACGATGTGTGAAGTTGATTACATGCTTTTTTTTCTGAAAACGATTTTGAAACGATTCTGAAACGATTTTTCCGAAAAACGATTGATTACATGCTGTTCGTCGATGGCATGACTAGATTCGGCCAGATGTGACGTAAGTGCAATTTAACCCGGGCTCAATTGTCTGGCATTGACGTCACACACATGATCACATGACCCATTGACTCACGTAGTTCCCTATTTTCTCAGGGTATGTACCCGCGATTTTTACCTAACCTCTACAAGTGATTTCTGGTATCATATACATTTGCTATGTATTAACCAAGTGGACCAATTGCAGAAATTTCGACTGCTTATTCGCTAACTTCAACGCCAATTTAATTGGCAAATGAGCGTTTCTCGCCACACACGTACTATTTGAAGTATACTTGCTAAGTTCTGTTATTTGCGATCACGGAACGAGACCTACCTGACCTAACTGGAGGATGTACCCGCTGGGCCGTCTACAATTTCAACCAAACCTAAGATTGGTATTGAAACAACGACTGTGTAGGAGTTAACGCCTGACCGAGGTGTACATTGCCTATTACTTGATGACGCGGCCGAATTGTGAACCTTCAGGTTTCGATGACCTTTGTCCTAGTGGTTTAATAACCTAAGTAGGATGATGGAGTAGACAGCTGAAGCGAAAATGTCGCAGTGAAGGGCACAAAATACAAAGTTGGGAGTAATACATCACGGATCGGTACCTGTGAATTAACAACCGTCTGGTGCATTACAACTGTCCTGGAATTACCATGAATTACAAACGAACGTGAGGAACTGGATGATACATGTGCGTCCGAATCATGTTCTCATGAACCACAGTCCTCTTGTAGACCGCGAAACCGAGGATCATATAATTTATGCCAGTGATAACCCTCTGAACGGCTCACGTGGCACGACCAGTATGCTTTCCGTTACAACAGAAAACGACAGCCTCCTTTATTCAACTACAGGCTTGTACAAACTGCTTCACCGCAGTCAGTCGATTTTATTTGTCCGTCACTTCAACTAGGTTTTTGTTCTGTCATACAGCCTACATGATTCTGCACGCTTTTGCTCAATGGTAGTTTTATCTCAAAATTATTGTTCGTATTATTGATCGCATTGTTAAGTTTTGTGTGCCACTACCGCATAACTTTCTCTGTAGCTTCAATCACAGTCGGTTAATGTGTGCTAGCGTGGTGGTGGTACATCGGTTGATCACTCATCTATCTATCTATCTATCTATCTATCTATCTATCTATCTATCTATCTATCTATCTATCTATCTATCTATCTATCTATCTATCTATCTATCTATCTATCTATCTATCTATCTATCTATCTATCTATCTATCTATCTATCTATCTATCTATCTATCTATCTATCTATCTATCTATCTATCTATCTATCTATCTATCAATTTGCCGGTCGGACCAACTCGCTTTACGCTTCACGCTGACCAGTGGGATAGTACAAGCAGGTGGCATAGACCTGGGAGCCGGAATTGCCCGGTTGAAATGCTTGGGACCTTGTAACAGATATTCCTAGTTCAACGCTGGGGGAACTAGCTACAATCCGGCAAATATGGGGTTCCGAGCCAGTTTGGCTGATGTGTACGGTGATAGTGGAAAATCTATGGTAGAGTATAGCTGTCAAACCCCACCCACTTGACAGCGGCGTTAATGACGCATTCATGCGCTGTAATGGAATGAGGATTTTGCTCCAAAAATCATTCATTGTTGGAGACTGCGGCCAACCTAGTGCAATAGGTCCAAGTGATGCGATACAAGTCAGTAAGATTACGGGAAATAACGTGAGTCAAAAGTTCATTATCAACTACTGACTGTACCTCTTTCAACTGCTTAGGTCAGAGGAAGTGAAAGATTCGTTCATGAAAAGTATCACCCTACAGATATTCTTCGGTGTTTCGTTGAGACACTCAGCGCTTCAAGTTTCGTTCTATTATACAATGGTAGCTGAAGGAGAAACTTCGAAGTCTGAGAGGTTTTCAAACTAGAACTAGGTTAATTTACAAACGCGTAGCTGGTGAACTACGAACATGGTGCCTTGTTTGGTGGAATGCTGCAACGGGACCATTATCCACTCGGTTGGAAAACGCTTGGAACCGATTGAGTAGTCATTGTTTTCGGAAAGGTTACCAGTAGCAGCATTACTTCAATAATAAAGAGTAAGGTTGAAGTTGGTAGGTATTTAAGATCCACAATAAACCTTTTAGGGCAAGGTAAGTGGTATTGGTTGTACCCGAAAAGTGCCATTTAACCACGACTATAGGGATTGCCGAAAATTCAGAAGGCAGATGCCCCTATAAGACCAATAGTGGATGGTATAGGCTCGCCACCACATGGGATAGCCAGATTCTTAGCTGGTATACTAAAAACACTTACGAAGAAATCAAGCACCTTCATCAAGAATTCGTACGATTTTGCCAATAAGGTCGCAGATCTTCCCTTGGAAATGAACGAAGTCCTTGTGAGTTTTGATGTGGTCCCAATGTGCACAAACATCCCTAGGGCGGGTGCTTTGGAGGCAACCAAGAGGTTGTTACCGGAAGACACGACACTTAAGGAACGGACACAGCCAACATTCGTGTAGGTCTCCAGAAGGGAAAAACGTTAATCTCAGTTTTAGTGCAACTGAAAGATTCATTCTCGGTTGGGAACACTGGGGACTGTGTGTATCAAACGATTGCACTAAGGTTTACATAGGACAAACTGTCAGGGAATCGCACACCAGAATTGGTGAGCATAAAAATAGGATAAGTAAACCACCAAGGAGCGCGAAAGCATACCAAACGCTGGTCAAAGACTCAGCGATGGCGGTACATGCATTATATACAGGACAAGGGAATGTAGGATGGCGGTACATGCATTATATACAGGACAGGGGGAATGTAAAAGTTTTAAGACGGAACTACGATTCACATCACAGCTGCTGATAGCCGCGGCAGTGGAAATTACCAAGCATAACAGCGTGAATAGAAACGAGGGTGTAGAACTGGCGAGCGTACGAAAAGCGATTTAGATAAGCCGAGGTGACACGTGACTATATTGGTTGTCAATGCACGTAGAAGCATTAGCAACCCGACCAAATTTCACAGAATCCCTCTTCCCTACAGAAATATTGTAGCACCAACTCATCCACACAGACGGACGAAAAGTGTAAACAACGTTCACGAGGGATCATCGCGTGAATCGAACCGGAAGAACTAGGCCCTAAGCTGGACACAAATGTATATAGTTTCCCCCATCGGCTTAACACTTGGTGACATCCTAAAACACAAAATCCCTTGGCCGACACCTAGCACATAGTTAGCTTGACTTAGCTGACTGGCTCTCCTTCCACCTTAAATTTCGACCAACGTCGTGGCCTACTCACTTGACCTGATGAAGCTTTTGCGTCAAAAGCGAAACTTTGCCAGCAATGAGTATACCGATTGTTACCAAACATTCCCGAAAACGAGACCATTATTCGTTGCCTTGTTTTTTTAGAAGTTGCCGATTAAGGGTTTCTATCATAGCGTGAAATGAAGTCTCCTCTCTTGACGTCACATTTACCGGGAATTAGAAAGTGCAGTCGAATAACAATGAACTTTGCTTCAGTTGCATCCGATAAACTCAGTGTATTATGGGTCTCATCAGTAAGCCAGGTACTTTGTGGATGTCATGACATTTCTTCGTAGTTGGTTGCTGTTGATTGACTATGTGGAGATTGGCGGGAGAAATGACATTGGTGCTCAATACGCAGGCAGTAAAGTCACACGTGGGAAACTCAGGTGAAAGAGCGGTGAAATGTGGCACTGACGACAGGTAAAACGATGCCTGTAGAAACCAGCGCGTCATGTTGCTATCTAGCTTTTTTGAGGTAAGAATGGCTTCTATCTAACAAAAGGATTCGTCTTTATTTCAACTGGAAATTCTACTTAGACATCCCACTTCACACCTGCGTTGACAAGTTACAGGTTTCTAAAATTAGACAAGCATGCATTCATCAAGAAAATATCTCTGAAGTACTACACGGTACAATCGAAAATGGTGTGGTTATTTTGGTTTTCCAGTTTATCTGCACATCGGAAGTTCTGGGCTTTTCTTAGCCTTGTGAGTAGTATTGAGATTCCATTTTTGTCTCACACAAAACGCAAAATCAGACACACGTAGGTGATAAAAAGCCGAAACACAATTTCGAACACTAGTTGGGTTCTGTTCAGTTACCGGGAATCAACGGCTATCCATTCACTTCGACAAACCGCCTTACTTAGTGGCAAGTATATGGACGGCCAAACCATCCGTTAGCCGAAATATCCATTCACAGAGCCATAACTCTGCCTTGGGTGAATCAGTAGGAAAATGCTTTGTACCGATCGAAAAGTCATCTTTTCAGAGATTTGAAATTAACCGGTTGTTTTTCAAACTTTTCTGGAAACATCTTCCTATGTGGCTTCGGCACTCAACCCACCTACATCTGTCGGGCGAAAAAAGGTCTCAAAGCGGCTTTTCTGAACCCTATTGTTGCACAAATAAGCCTATTCTAATAGAAGAAACTTTCAAAAAATCAGTCGCCACTCACCAAAGCAACTATTAGCACGCCAACAAGGATGGGGACTATGTAAGCGGCTCGCGATTTTAGGCACATTTGATGCAACTAGCTTGTGGATTTTCAGTCCGTCTTTCTTTCATTGAGACAAAAAAATTCCTTTCCCGTTTGTTTATCGGTTTCTATCCGAATCATGCAACTGCGCCGATCATCTGTAATGGATTTGCAAGTGTGCACCTGCAGCGAATTAGTCACATCTTAGGCTTAGGCGGAATGCATTATTTGACATTTGTGAAGGCGTCAGCTGTCTGTAGCCATCAGAGAGCCAGCTAAGTAGATAAGAGCAAGGTGGTTGATGTCAGCTGTGTGAGCAATCGCCTATGGACCGGTATGGATTCCCTTACGTGTAGGATCTATCTTCTTGGCAGGCTGTTATCAATATAAGCCGTATATAGCCGTATAAGCCAAGCGCCATAAAGAAGGTGCACGTATTCCTCGGTGTTCTCCAATATTAACCTAAAATGTGAGAATTTAAAGTTCCTGAGTTCTGCTGCATCACCTCCCGTCGCTGAGTACTTCTGAAACCTATCAGCTCGTGGCTCAGAAAGGTTAACGATTTCAGGAATACATTTCTTCAACTTATTGTCACCCCATCCAGTCACCATCATCATTAGTTTTATCATTATCACCAAGTTCGTTATATTTATCATCGACAGCACAACTTCAGTGTTCGACCATGCTCTCTACCATACAACCATGAGTTACATGAAAGTCTAATTGTGAAGAATAGAATAAAAGCGAAGTGAGAAGGGGCTTAGTGCTAGCTTACTACAATCATTCCGATTTGCCTACACCTCCAGACACTCATTCATGCAGTCTGGATAGCAACGGACAACAAGAAGGCCATTGATATCGATTAACAGCCATATCTTTTAGGCGACGTAGGCGCACGTGATCTCCATCCTGGAAGGCGAGTTGCACCGACAGGGCTCAAACTTTTCATAATCTCTTTCATTTCCCTCTACCAGCTCAGGGGTTAGCCACCTCCCTGCTTCCGTCACTCTGAAAACTGTACTCTCTTCGCCAATCGATGGTTCGACATGTGCAATGCGTGGACTAACCAACGGAACTTCTGGTGCTGGACACATTCTTCAATGGAAGTACACGTTGCAAAACCGAAAACTCGCTTTCTATTTACCTCGTTAGGGAGTCTTCGACACCAACCCAACTAAGCTATGGTTCTGAGAAAACGGTTGTCGAAGCCCTGAAAACGTCTATGTCAGGTGTTTGAATAGGCCGAGTCTTACAGCCACACAACAAAACAGCCCGTACTGTAGCCTAATACACACGTTTCTTGAGATTCAGGGATACGCCACTTTGACGCCATAGATGTCTCAAATTAGTAAACGCGACCCTAGCCTTGCAGATTCGTGCACTGACCTCATCTACCATAGTACAATGAGAAGTAATACAACTTGCATGATGCGTAAAACGCTTCAAAAATTTGGAGGTTCTTCCTTGGATTGTACGTGGTGTGTTCAGTCATTGCATATCCCAAGCACGACCAAGCACCTTGCGGGCGAAAAGCTCATTCCAAATGACGGGTGACTTTGGCCAGTTCATTCAAAAAGACGTGCGTCTTCTCCTGTCCGAAGTCGAGAACGAAGTCGTCTGCATATTTCACACCGGTGAGGTTTTCAGCAGCAGCTAGCTGAACACCAAGGCTTTGAAGACCTACCCTTGACGGACACAACCTTGTTTACGGAAGCTTTCGGAGAGCTCTCCCTATACTATGCCGTATCTGAAGTTCTGATAATACAAAGAACTCAGTGTGCACACAAACTTCCGGGGCAGTCCTTCACGGACAGGCATGTCGAGGAGAACAGACTGGTCAGCCGAGTCGAATGCATCTTGGAAATTCAGGAATAATAAAGTTGTGGGTTATTAGGGGGCGTTATTTCAGCACCTAACGGGTTGTGAAATTATGGTCAGCGCAACCCTTTCCAGGTTGAAATTCCGCTTGCCGCTCTTGAGTCGGTGTTTCACGAGCCACCAAAAGTTGGCGAGGGATAAGCGATGCCTTGAGTTGACTCGGGTCAAGCTGATCCTGCATGTGTTGCCACACTCACCATGGATCACTTTTTGGAAATCGGTACCGATTCTCCTTCACCGACAGTGTCTCTTTCCCAGATGGAGGCAAACAGACCAGACAAGCGCTGACTGAGGACTTCACCCTCATCCTTGAACAGTGTGGGTGAAAGTCGTTCGATTCAGAAGCTTGGTGGCGCTTAATGGGACATATGCAGTCATAAACCTCCAGGGCCGTAGGGCGTTCCAGGTCCACTACCTGAGTTCTACTTCAACAGCATCAGTGGATGGCAACGAAAATCGTAGTTCGGAGTAGTTGGTCCAGCGGTCAAGGCGTTTTTCATTCAAGATGTTCTTGCCAATTTGATCTTGATGGTTTCGCGGAAGCGGGTGCACAGATCAGCTGAAATAATGTCCAGTCATTCCAGGGCTCACGGTCGGTGCTCACGCTAGATTGACCTTGGGGTCTGATAATTTGTCGGAGTGAATTGTGTTCGGGACCGGTGGGAACACTTCTCTCAGATTCAATCAGTGTTCCTGTTCCTTCTGGTATCCACTGCTTCAGTGGACCTGGTAGAAACGTGCCACAGGCAAAACTCTCGACAGTGTGTAAAGATGTAAAGATATGGCGATCTCGCTCCGGCACCAATTTGCATCCGACGGTGGTGCAGTTTGAACTTTCCTGAAGACTACTCTGATAGATTCTTCTAGCTTTGGGATCTGTTAGCCTCTTAATTGCTAAGCCATCTGTCCACCTCTTACACAGCCCTGGAAAACGAAGACATGAACAACTCCGAACGGTCATAATCCACACAAGTGTTCTAAAACCAGCGGCGGTCATTTATTGACCGCCATCGGTAACTGATGGCCATGTGATCAATGTGGGTTTGTAACTGACACGCTGTTTGAAAACACCATGTCGCAAGACGATTTCGGTTAGTTTGGAAGATAGTACAGGATAAGAACAGTCTGTGGTCAGCTCACATCTGAAGCGCTCAGTCGCCATTGCTCGCACGTACCGGGTCTAATCCATGTCGACCACCTAACTGAGTCTCATATGGGCTAATTTAACCTACTTGAGCATTCAGATCTTTGTCAACAACCACCATATCTGAGCTTTTAACCCTCCATAACAGAGCATTCAGTGCATCGTAAAATCGACCTTTGGTGACTTCAGGACAACTGTCGGTTGGGGTGCAAGCAGATACGGCAACAGACAACGGTCAGCTTCCCACTGGTGAGACTGTTCTTTGCCAGGCGAACCGGACCGAGGCGACTGCCAACAAGTATTCACTCAAGCAAAGGTCCTTCCGTCCGCTAACTTAGGTTGATACCGAACCCTACACCTCCTACCGCACTGGCTTCGGACAGCCAGAGGTTCGTCGCCAGAGGCGAGTGGAGAGTGATAGGCCAGTTATCTCAAGTGTTGTGCATGAATCTTGAATTCTTGTTTCTGATACACAGCCCACATTAATATCAAGGAAATCCAGTGTGAGAACAAGAGCAGCTTGTTATCCGGCTTTCTGCAGCGTGTTGATACTAAAAGCAGGCAGATACACGGGCCATTGAGCTATGAAGATAGATTTCGAAATGCCTGGGTTTTTCAGTCCCGGAGGACGAGCAGATGTTGCGGAAAAAACCGATGCAGGACGGACGGGGTTGTCAGTCCGTACGGTTGGGCCTACAAGGAGAGAGTTATTAATGAGTTGAGGGAAATGGAAGAACAATTGTGGGGAGGGGGAAGGGGGCAAGCGTCACCAGTAGCCTTTTTAGGCTTACCATTCTGCTGTATGCAGCAGGTAAGGAGACCCGGCTGATGACACCACGCGACAGCCGATTTGGCATTAGAGTAGCTTTAGTTGTGGGTATCATGGTTGTACGTGGGCTGGGATACTATCATGGCACTCAGACCCCATACAAGAGGACGATTAGGGTCTTCGACCAGAGCCTTTGGAAGCCGTGTTCGGCTGAAAATGCAGGTGTATTTGTTCCATGTTTCAAACATAATGCCGCTATGAACCTGGAGGGCCAGGAGAGTGTGTTGATCAGACCACTAATCACTGACCACCCTGGTATGAGACACTTTGCGATAGTCGCACGTACACACCGCATTATAACCCAATGGGTCACGGGAGCACCATCACACGGTAAGGCCCAGTCTCTTTGCATACATTAGAGGAATGCTGATTCGAGCAAGAGGAATAAGTAGCTTGAAAATTTTTGAGGCTTCTTTCAAACCAAATAATTCATAATGATACTTGCGTAGAAGTGTTAAACTGTTCAATATTGACCCTACCGGTCTATATTGAACAGTTTGCGTTTGAGAACTGATTGCTGTACGAAGTCATGGGATCAACAGGCGTAATTTCAGCCCATCCCCTTTATAAGAAACGTTTTGATCATACATTCAGGTGTACGTGATATGCACGCAAAATTTACAAGTACCTGGAGTTATTAACAATTACCTTTATCCTAACCAAAGATCACCTGACCCTGCTTTACGGTATAATGATGCTCCACATGACAAGATAACCTTCAGGGATGAGAAGCGTATCTTTTGAAAAACGTTCTAATTTCTACCGCCTTCACCAGCGAGTTTATTAGTTACTCCAGGTGTGACAAGTATTGGACCAAGAACGTAATATCCCGCTGGATATGCACTGGTTTTAAGAGTTTGTGGACCTGCATATCTCGGTTTTATGGCTAAACCACCAGGCAGGTGTTACACACTTGTTTGACCAGTTACTTCCAACTGCGAGAGTACAAAGTGGAACTTGTTTCTTTCTAATGCCTTATGCAAGAGCGCCTCTTCTCCATATCCACGTCGTGAAAATGTGTTATTGCTTAATTGAGCCCCTTGCATTTGAACCACGTGGATGGCTACTCTAATCAAAACGGGGTAGAGATCCACTGCTTATACATATATTCTCTGGTCGGATAGGTTGCTTGAAAGAAACGACCTTTATAGTTCACTGGGAAACACAACCGTTGAAACACCCAAAACTGGCTAATAAGCCTCAAATCACAACGAGATATTAACTAGGTAGACTTCTTTAAACAACCAGACTTCTTGCAATGTTTAGTCGATGCAAGGTGACACTCCTACTGCCCGCGAGATGTGCACCATCCAGAAAGGCAGCGGAATCTTTGCAGACACCTGATTTTGGCGTAGCGGTTGGCTCCTGAGCTAGTCCAGTAATGTTGCAAATCCTGATGAAGTCGAACCGTGTCATCCGTTTGGACTGAGTTTAAAGACCCGCTGAGGACTATATACTTAAGATGATTTGTTGGGTCTAACATACCTGTCCTTGTCGGAGACACAACTCATACAAATGACAATGGTGTAAAGTATTCACTTGAACCAATCACCTGCTCGTACAAACTAGGGGTTTTCGGAGTACGTTGGCCTGAAAAATTCACTGGATATTACCAATGGGGTGATTATCACAAATACCTCTGCGTGAAAATATTTTGTTCCACACGCGTCTACTAAATGATATTGTATAACTCTCGCAGTGTAACTAAATTCTAAAGGCTATGTTTCTCACCTGCACTGATGTCATTTCTTCGTGGTCAGAAAATTTTCGGATGCCTGCTGATCTGGTCCTTTTGGCTTGATTTAGGATAAACCAGTAGGGAAAGTGTCTCATTCATTCGAAGAGTGTACTGAACGTGTTATGTCCATGAGACAAACTTAGTTTGCTAGTAGCAGATACCCTTTTGTGACTGGAAAAAAGCTTACTTTCTGAAACATTGACCAGGCTTGAAGGAGGAACGTTGCCTCAAGATTTCAAAGGTCAGGTGACTACATCCGACGCACCTGATTATACCGTAAACAAATCAAAATTGATTTACACACTGTATATTCGCTATTGTCGGGCTTTTTGAATTAAGTCCATTATAAATAGCGGGGGACATAGGCAGATTAAAGTTTCAGGTAGTCACAAAAGCCAGCTGGCAGAAGCGTGTTTGGATTGCTATGTGGCGGTACGTAATCTACAATTGTAGCACTGTAGCGTGGGTTATGCAGCATGCAGTGACGTGATGCAGCTAGCTGATGGGTGTTAGCACAAAGGTTGTCGTGATTTAGGCCCCAGCTGACAGTAGTAGTAGGCAGCACGTAAGCTCCATACCTCTTGATCCTCTTTGTGTGATTCTGGTCCCTCGAGTTAAAAGGCTAAGACAGTCGTCTGGGTTTATTCACAAGCGAGATATGGTGAGCGCGCGGTGGAATCACCGTGTGACAAGCGCTACAGAGGTAGTCGAGTGTTTATGCCAGTTTCTGTGAGCAGAAAAAGAGGGAAATCCTTATGAGTCGAAGTTCAGTGAGAAAAGCAAAACAGATCTTCAATAACTGCCCAGAAAATATACACTGACAATCGTATCTTCTGCCACACCACATTACTCCAATCTACCCAGGCCATGACAAAGTGTAGCTAATCCAACCCTCATTCACCATAAAATAGTTCTTGTTTGGTCCAGTCAGAGCAATAGAGCACACTAAGACGGAGAGATTATTAGTTGAAACATCGCGGTTAGAGACTCTGACGGTCAAAAGGGACACTCGGGTTCCTACGGTTTCACCGCACAGGATAAGATCGTGAGTCACCTCTTGAAAAATATGTCAACTTTGCACACATAAATCTCGAAAGCAAGAGAAAATCTCAGAGACGATGCAAATACTTCGTGCAATATTTAACATGATCGGCATGGACTCCTTCAAACTCATTGGCTGCTGGTCGTGTCCCAAATGCGAAAGCAAGAAGCTTGTGTTGTACTTTGATATATCGCAAGCTGTTTCCGAAGTTGGACCTTCATTTATCTGCGTTTGCATGCGTTTTTTTACGTGGTGCTGCTATGATGTACTCAAAATCACAATTGATAATCACATCACTTGTTTTATGACGTACCGCTGTCATTTCTGAAGTTTTGGTGAATCATGAACTCCCGAGTTTTCCACATCATTAACGAATTTCCTCGTTTGAGTTAACCCTATCAATTTCCCATTTAGATGGCTTTGTAGAGTCAGTTCAATAGCAGTTGACTTTTCTCAGTGTCAGATAAATTTGTCCCAAATTCACCATCCTGCTATCATGAAATCGCGCCTTGAAATTTCCAGGTCAAGAAATTGTATGGTAATGAGAAATAATGGTCACAGTTAGAGATGATCTCATGGTACATAGGTACATGACGCTGGTTTATCTTCTGAATGCAAACGGTCCACCCGTAACAACCCAATTGATTCGTTCATCCTACTTGGAAGTAAACCGCGACGAGGTACTCTTCATAGGCTGTTTTGTCATTCTGTTTCCAGCAGTAGCTGTGGATGTTGTGCAGTAGTCTATGTGTCGGAACATTACAAAGAGATCGTTGTGAAAGATGCGATGTCTTTTATTCAGGTACGCTCTTGTCAAACGGATTTGTATCACCGCATAAAATTTGACCTTCAGCGCAAGTGTTGAGCAATGTCTTTACGGTTAATGCACTGTCGATTAGTGATACCATTCAGTCTAGAAGACGAGCTGGAAAAACTATTTGCATGTCCCCAAAGGATATTCCGAAGAGGATTTAGGTAGTCGTGCACAGGAAATGATCCGAAATCTCTAGTTCATGTTGGTATACACCTCGCAACAAAACCTTATATGGGCATTGACCTCAATTTGATTGTCATTCTACCGAAAACTACTATTTCCATGTGAAGGACGCGTTCAGTCCACTTGAGACTGACTTAGAAGAGAAAATGGCTTCTTTAGAGTCGAGTGTTACCAATGCATTTCCCCCAGGTTGTCTAAAGACTGGCGGCATGGAACATATCGAACGTAACCAAGCTCAAAAATCGGCGGTTTAACTTAATTTGAGTCCACTGCATAGTCTGGACATAATGGTACTTTCAGGACAAATCTTTATACACTATCTACCTACGTTCTGACAGCCACACCGTAGTGGAATGCTTTTTTGACTATAAACACCACAGTTGCATAGCATCATGTTGCAGTGCGACGAACCACAAAGGAGTAACTAATACCGGAAGATTCACTAAAGATTTCGTCCTATAAGTGAGGAAAATCTATGCAAGAAGCTGAGAATCATTGCACAGTTATTTAGTCAATATTGAGAATCATCAGCATGGCGCAAGGAAGTTTCGAACCTGTAACCTCCTGGTCAGTAGTTTGAACATTCAACCTTTCGGCTACAAGAGACTGATTAGCAATGCAATTAACTTTCACTTAGACAGGATATAGAGCAACTCATACTTTAATCACGGGATTCACATCATACAATCACGTGTCTACGGGCTCCTTGAGTGGCAAATTTGCTGATGGAACGACCACCCGAGCTGTTCAAGGCCCAACTTCTAGCCGGGAGGTCCGTAAGGCGGGCACTGCTGAGGAGTCTCAGTAAGAATAAAACAGCTCTACAATGCTTTTCGGCTTTTCAACATAGATTATTTCATTTACAAAACAAAAGTTCTGTTAAGACTTCCAAGTTTTCCTCAAACCACCAACTATACCACAGTATTCACCACAGTCTTTAAATGGAGGTCGCATTAATGAACTGGTTGGTGTACGGGATGACAGAGTACAAAGTACGCGGCATTTGTTGTTTCTATGTTGAATGTTGAGTTTATGTCATCATAAAACCGAGAAGCAACAGAAAGCGATCTACAAGGTGCAAAATCTGAGCAGAACTGAATGCTTGGAAGTGGCTGGAAGATAACAGACGAGGCTCCCTGAAATACTTTTGGTATTTTCATTCCTACCTGTCACCTAGTCAAGTGTGTGTGATTCCCAAGCGAAAATAGACCGCTTGTGGATAACCAGTGGAAAAGCTTCGTAGTATTGAAAGTTGGCAGTCATCAGTTTTCAGTTTATGATGCTCTGATTTAAAAAGAAAGTCTGGTACGGAAGTTCGAATAAAGATTTGGCCTCCTTACAATCGACGGGCGTTTACGACTTCAAAGCGAATGAACGACTCCCATAGATTCACAATAGCATGTTGATAGATGGACGTTTTCTGTAATTCTTCCTCAGGTCAACAAAACAACAAATGCCAAATTCAAAGTCGGATGACCTATCAGATTTCACGCGTCGATCAGTCTGAGGAACCAGTAAGAAGATTGTGTGACAAATTGGTATCACATGGTAAGCTAACATTCTGTGGAAACACCAGGACTGTCTTTTCGGGACCGTACAAAGTGCAGTATGGACGTGGAGGACAGGGTTTCTCAGCCTGATGGTTACTGAGTTTGCGGTAGCCAAGGTAGGCTGTTTTCTTGACTTTGGTTTGTAGAGGATTTTAAAAGCGAAATCCACATTCACTTGGTGCTAGGTCTCGACCAAATGGGCCACGATGTCACTTGAAACACTCTTCTTCAGGTCTCTCCCAAGTCAAGCAGGATGTTGTTCTCGAACCCGCCAAGGGCCTAGATACCGACCGACTACTTTGCAACAGGTAAAGAACACAAGCATAGACCGGTCTCACGAGAGAGCTTGTGTTTCAGGCTAAGTTCTGCCTTGATCGAAACTAGCTTCATTGATTAGCAGCCACTAATGTCCGCTGTAGTGGACGTTTTAGAGCACGATGCGTCTGTCTAGCTCCAAAGTCCATGTTGAAAGGGAGCTCGTTTGGGCACGTTTCTCCTCTACAATCTGTATCGGCAGTCGTCTTGTTCTGTTGGTCACATATTTTTCAACGAAACTCAACGGTTTTCTTTTGACGCTTTGCTAGTAAATCCTAGCTTCCTTTCTACAGCGTTACCTGAACACATCGTTCTTGCTCTCATTGGCAAAGAACGAACCAAGTTGTTTTTCTGGTGTAAAGGCACAAAGATGCAAAAATTTGCAAGTCGTTCTGTCCGTGTTGGTTTTTTGGTACGCCAACCTTTCTAAAGAACTGATCGACCTCCTGACCATGTCGCATGCAAAACCGACTGATGAATCAGCCTCGTCGATTTGTTGCAAGAGTGACCAACTCGTGATATCTTTCTCTGCCGTCAGAACTATACCCTCGACTTAACGTCGACAACTACCGATTAACTGTTGAAGCTGATTACGTCCCAGTTTTTTCATAAATGTGCCAGCTAGCGAAGAATCCAGAGTCGAGCCCACTGCTACCCCCTGTAGAGCTCTCTGTTAGATATGAAGTGGACCTTGAAAGCAATTGTGAGAAGCCTTAACGAAATAACACGGGCATATAATTGTTTCTAAGAAGGAAACATTTGTATACAGACTTGTCAGACTTCCTGAAACGAACTTGCTCAGTAACTATCCCAAAGGTTGCAGTTCTCGAGTACTGGTGTTTTATACTTGAATTTGGCCGTACAATTTTTAGCCGATAACTGTTAAGAGGGTGGCTTCTTATGTTATAAGGATACAAAGGGAGACTATCGGATGCTCGGATGCTTCAAGGCAGGGCTAGTCAGCATAAAGCGACTTGGTGAATAATCATAAGACGACTGATGGAATTAATAGTCTTCGTTTAATTTCGTGGTGAGGGCCCGACATGTGCCAAGCGTTTGGTTTAAGATTCCCTGGAAGTCTTGTCGTAGACTTCCGAAAAGTTTAGCCGCAGCAGGTAGTTCGTTCTTATTGGGCTCACTAGGTGGTTAATAGGATAAAACTGTCTGACCGTTCAACATCATGCGCATCACTGTCAGTAGCTGCACCCAATCCGTTGGAGAACGTTTAGGACCAATCGAGAGGCCATCGTTCAGAAGAGTTTGAAAAAATCCTAGCGGCTATATTTTCAAGCATTTCTGAGGCCAACAACTGGTTCAAAACAAGTTGACAACTAACCTGCAAAGTCAAGTCGGCAGACACACCCAGAGAGTGATGATCAAAAGGTCACACATTCGGTTCCTCTACGTCAGCCTAACAGATCCGAATAAGGCTAAATGACTTCGATAAATACACTCATTTGCAAATCAATTTGGTTTTTGCGAGAGACTCACCTGGAACCCAGCTGAATCTCCCGTTTGTGATGTTTTCAGGCAACTGAATGTGTTGCACCAGGCCACCTCATGTTCCAGTTGCTACGATGTTCGAGATATCGGGACATATGTATATATGTAGTACACCACTCATAAGGTTGCTGTAAATTCTCCGACAGCCCACAACCGGTGGCTCATCAGGTAGGCGCAGTCCCCGAGTTTCCGTCAACCTTATGTTCTAATTGAACCCAAATTGGACTGCTTGCGACAAATACACTCATTTGTAAATCAATTTGGTTTTCATGGGAGATTCAACTGACTAAATGACCTAGTTTGGCTGAGGTTTCTGGGGAGGAAGCATCGACTCAATCGTTCAAGACTCATTTTTGGCATGTAAGAAGGTTACGTCACAATTACTTTGACAAAAACTAGAAACCCGTGCGCATCCGTTCGCCTATAATTTATGCTTTCACCCACTTGCAACAACCAGTCTTTCCGGCAGTCGGCCTGACAAACATGAACAACTTCACGGAGCAGATAAGGTCGAATTCAAAACAATGATCAGTTGTCAAGAAAACATTTAGTAGGTTATCACTTTTTAGGTCTTTTACGAAGTTCGACAGTAACTCAAAGGAAATCTGATCAAACCCCAGTAGTCAATTTGTTTGAAACGGTCATCGGTGGTATAAACAGGTTTGACCACAAGTCTTCTGAAATCGCAAAGTACACCCGTTTGCAAACTGGTTTGGCTTTAACGGGAAGCTCCACCGAAACCCAAATGAAACTAATTTAATGTCAAGAAAATATACTGAGATAGCTTGAATATCACCCTAAATTAAACATGAGGCAGCCTTTGTGTAGAACATTCACTTGGAGAACAACATTGTGGGGAATTCATTTGGAATTCAGTTGAGTCACGCGGTTAGCCAACACAGTTTGGCGAATTTTCTGAAATTTGGTTTCAAGTAGGACACGGGGTTGACGAAAACTCGCTGGCTGCACCAATCTGATAGACCTGAAGAAGGGCGAAACCGGTAGTAGACTGTCGAAGAGTTTTTATCAACGTTATGAGTAGTGCATTCCAGCGGTGAGATCTACTGAGATCTACTGAGAATTTTCACAAATTTGGCTGGTGAATAGTACGGAATACCAAGGTGGGCTAGCACTAGACGAACGGTTAAGTGCTTTCTCAGAACGCGTCAGTATAATATTTGCATCCAATTTACCGTTGGAACTGTCGGACAGTACATTCTCCATCTCACCAACTATGAACAAATTCTGTTTTTGGACCGTCGCAACCCAGATGTGTTCAGTTCTCTGGATCTGGGGAAAAGGCGCATTCCAACGATTGCACTGGGGTTGTGATCCCTTATAAATGGCCAGTGCAAATCTGGAATGTGTTTATTACGGACGGAAAGCGCAAAAAATTTAGCCGAGTGTCACTGAGACTTAATGTTCAATTGTGGGGAAATTTAATATTAATTTCTGGTTAATTTAGGAAAAACTGATGTTCATCTTGACTGCCAGCATTTGACGAACATCTGGCATATAACTGGAGCTTACGTGGTACACAGCCCTCAGTGTCGTCGGTCCAGACTAACAGGAGCCCTCAATAGTTCGTCACTCGAACCTCCTGGTTTGGACTACCACTTTGTCCGTTTGCATTCATTTAAATAATTTAAAACTTATTTATCTATTATAGCTTAGCGCTATGTTAGGTTGTATTGTGCTGTATTTTGTATCATTGTGTTGCATCATACTGCACGGGATTGAGTTGATTAGTGTTAGGGTCTACAAATTTGACTGGACTATCATATACATATACTTCACGTACATCTATGCAAAATATACTCCTTAATAGTCCGTAAATTCTGATGTGTGAAGCCTAGACCAGTGCCAGAGGTGACATAACTGTTTGTGATTAGTGTTATGTGGACCAGGCTGAATTAAGGGTAGCACTAGCCAGCAATTTGTGTGTGCCTGGGTGGGACTCACTGCTGCAGCGAGTCACCTGACCACCTTTCTGATCCATTGTGTATCCCAGCTGATCAATTGTTCGTACTTGACAATTACGGTCCAGCATTTGGACGTGCTGATGACTCTAGAAATGCTTCTCCTGTCCACCATTTAGTCTCATTTCCTCGGGTTTACACTGGGTACAGGGCATTTAGGTGGAGGCGCTTGTGGTAGAGCGCAAAACGCATGTGGCGACAGGTCAATCTGGAAACAGACCTCAGCCCACGAAAGACTGGAGGACACTTAACTTGTCTTTTGTGGGCTCATCTTATCTAAAAAGCGAAACTTCTTACTCGAGATGGCTACAGCTAATTCACCATGACGTGTTGAGGGCGAAGGGATAAGACTACCTTTAATTGAAGCTGTGTAAGAGTATTCACAAAACTTAAAAGTAAAAATGAACGCCTGTTTGAACCAGCTTGCCGAGAATATTTCTTGCCTGTGCAAAGTTACTATTGGATATTGTGCTGCCGACACAGAGGCTCAACTTCAGATGGTCGGAAACTCCAAAGGAATGCATGACTAGATGTGATGCGATTTACGCCTGTGGGTCAGATGAGAATTATGCTTGCGGGTAGCACAACCCAACAGTAAAGGCTCAGGATGTAATATTATCAGGGCACGCGTTCTTCACTATTCTGTAAAGTTCTATAAACGCATGAAATCTTTGCACAAAACTTTAGCCTGAGAAGCTTTCGCTGCTGAACGACGTTTCGGTACAACACCTTATTTACTGCGCATGCTGTGGACATACTAACGGTCAAGAGTACTGTACGCAACCAGGTCTCACAGTACCGAATCAGGAAATCCTGTTATGCATGAATGGACGTTAGGAGACTTAAAGATAAGGACAACAGAACACAGACCAGTTATCTAATCTTGTTCACTGTACATGGAGTTGGCTGCTAGGTAACCAACGAGCATATTCTGTTTCGCCTTGTGAGCAGTAAAAAGACAAGTTCCTGGACAACTAACATTAAGTTTCGGTGTGCGCTTTATAACGACTAAAAGTGATGGATAAATTTAGAAGTACTGAGAGCAGGTGCTCAAGGGTGTGGGCAACTGTCTTTCAATTCCCCTTTCTGTTCGGAGGTTTGAATTCAATCAGAGCAAGAACGTGTAGCGTGTGGTCAATGTGGTTTGAAAGTAGTATGGTTACTGACGTTCTTGATGATGTCAACCCTTTGTTTGGATTTACAGGGTACTACAACAGTGAATTAAAACTGATGAGTAACCTGCAGGCAATCTGAGACAATAGTAAATCTCTAAGTACGGCAAAGCGACCGGATCACAAGTATTGATCTAAGCTGTATGCCACTATGATTTGACCGACAATGGTGCATGGTGAGTCATGTGTTTATTCTTCGTCGTGGACACGTATTGAACGCGGGGATTGAGCATGAGAGCTCATATTGGAATGAAAACTTTTGCACACGATAACAGATATCTATTCGTAAAGCAAAATGAAAAAACAGATCAGTTGGACGTTCAGTCATATATTTTTATATGGCAACGTTCCTGGTTGGTTCTTGTGAAAATGGTGAACAGAGGTGTATCCGGATGTGATCAGATGGTAAGTTGAGTTCAGTTCCTTAGCTGTTACTCCTGGCATGGCCTTGTACTAGCGACAAGTGAAAAAAAGTAGACCACTGAAACAGAGTGATAAAATGTTGCTGCCTGAAGCACTGCGAATAAATTTTACAGATGTAGATGATTGAGTGCATGCAAACATTTTATTTACCTAAATTGTAAAGGATATCCAGACACTGCTTAGATGTGTTTAGCATACAACAAGAATTAAGGCCTTTGATTGCAATTTTCGACACCAGTTAGCCACACTACTAAGTAGTTGTAACCCACAGCCTTCCGTAATCGTCGTCCTAATGTGGCAAACAAATACCAACTAGATAAGTGGTTTCCGAACATGCGTGATACAAGACTGAGTCAACTTTCCCATTGTAGTACAACAAACAGCCAAAGTGGCGCCTAATAATTGTCTTGTCAAACAACGTTCGACGTATTTTAGCACCACAAACACAGTGCTGTTATCAGATATTGACGGACAGGGCAAGTTTCGCCACATATTCGGAACAGGCACGCTATGATCTCATACACTACCCTTCACTAATAAGTCTACCCACCTCAAAGTCGTAAGTATTCACATTGAGTAGCCGTGTAGAACGTTTTCGCTGTGTTGCCCACAATACCACAGCATTACTTCGATCTGATGATGGCACAAATGACGGTGTTCACCAATGATCATGAAAAATATTTGTGGTCATTCCGACCGTCACAAAGCGTCCACTTTATTGGTTTTGAGTTGGCTGATGCTCTATGGAATAATATTGTATTTTTTAAAAGCACACAAAAGCATTTGATCGCATCTTTTACAAATGAGACAACATGTATGCATATTTTTGAGAACGGATTGCGACAGTCATGCTGGAGGCACCCACGCAGGAGTTCTAATCCGAGTCTTCGAAACGGAAGTCCCAAACGCTACCCGAGCATGACATCGCTTCACACAACCATTCGGTTCGATATGAGCCGACGAATCATTCATGTCCCTAGATGACATAAATAGAACGGTGCATATCAAAGCCGCCCAAATTTTGTCATCCATCCACAGGACACATGGATCCTAGGTTTCTGTTCAAACGTCAAAAGCCTAGAAGTACGACCTCAATAAAGTGGATGGTTTTCAGTGGCCGTCGAGATGGCACAGTTGCCGCGACACTTGGGATGTTGAGCTTTTGAGCACTGAATGATGCATCATTAGTCGGGTCCCAATTGCTCCAATGGGGTCAAAGTTCTGCGGATGAGTTGGTTGGAGGCTGAGCAATGCAAGAACTACGCGGGCACTCAACAAACCTGTCCCTCATTATCATCATCGACAACATAGCATCAGTTCTCAACACTGATGCTTCTTTGCCATGCAACCAGGATTCATTCGAAGACCTTTTTGTGAAAAAAACTCAACGAGGAAGGGAATTAACGTTAGCCTACCGCAATCACTCCGGAATGCCTATACCTCCAGACACCTTTATTCAGACAATCCGGATAGAAACTGACAATAAGCATGCCACTGACATCGATTGGCAGCCCATCTTACAGCGTTTCCGAGTGAAGTTCACACGGTCCCCATCCTGGAAGATGAGTCTTACCGACAGCACCCAGACTTATCTCTGCAACATGCAAAGCTGCTAGTGAAGTTTAACCGTATTTGATATACGTGTGCATTAAAGCCCCCACGGTACCCGTGGGTGATCTCAAAAAAAGGATTTCCAGGAGCCGTAATTTCTAGCGGTCTAGGAAATACTTTGAACAGTTTACATGTATAAGAATGTCAGACCCATTTGGAAAATTTTGTTTTTGTTTTGGATAGGACACATCAAACCCAAAAGATGTTCACAAGTTACCTGAATTTCAATTGTTGACACGTCAGGTGTGAAAATCTGTGGAAATTACGTGTTCTCACTGTTCAGATACCGATTGCTGGCATGTGATGCTCCGTGTTTTTTCATGAGAGGAAGCTTGCCTTCCCCTAGCACACTGTCATCACATAAGGTCGACACCAGAATGTTTTTTCGAATGTCGCAAGACGGGTACACAACTTAGCTGTGTACTACTACATTCGTTCATTCATTGCGATAAAATGCGTGAGCTACTGACCCGAGAACGCTATACTGATAATGATTTGTCTGTTAGTATGCCGAAATTTATCTGGATGTCGTGAAATCCTCCAAGGTGCCATAGAAGATCTCGTAACACGTGACCGTTTCCCACCCACACTCATGATCTGTCTTGCTTTCGCAATAACATGCTGTATCACCACTGTAAACCCTGAGCTGCCTTAATCAAGGTAATATGGAGCTTTTTTGAGCTCATGGTGTTATTCGAGAATCAGGTATCGTAAAGGCAGACAAAATACACTACTTTGCAGCAGCTTGAACAACCAACACGGAGGTATGGCCTAGTTGTTGACGTTTCAGATAGTTTGCAATGTCTGATCGAGATGTTTGACAGTAAATCTCATTCGGTTTGTCAGTTCAAACTGTGTTGTTACATTCGACAAATGTGTTGGCTGAGAATTTGTCGCTTCACATGAGTCAAATTCCAAAGGGTTGCACGAAATGCAACCCGTGACTTGATGAGAATATTTCGTGAGGATAAGGTCACACAACAGAAGCGATCGCGACAGTGCTTCGTTTGTAGTAAGTAATGAAACACATGACGAACCCAGGAGTTAATCAAGCAACAAATAACAGGGAAAAATAGGAAAGAGTTTCCAATGAACCTTGTGGTTCGGTTTGCACAGTGCACAGAACATGCGAAGCTCTCGTTAATAGAACCGCGATAAAAATTCAATTTTATTTCAGTCAACATACCCTGTTCTGGTCTACAAGTCTGCCCACCGAAAAAGGCTAAACAAGCTAAAGGAACATCATAGCCTTTTCTAGAGAATGGTCACTTTTTTTAGTAAGGGCCAATCAGTAAAACCATATTGACAGGTTAGCCAGTATAGCTTAGTTCCACTAGCAGGGGTTTCGAGAGGAAGTTTTCAGGTTGGAGGAGTTATTTTCTTGGCAGGTTGTTTCCAGTGTAAGTTCAGGCTAAACGAAACGATTCCACAAACAAAGCATTTTTGACCCTCAAGATGGCTGAGTTTCACCCCAGTAGAATGTATCCTTGTGGACAGGCTACAGCTCCATCGATACAGACCTATGGGTGCTTGATATCATTACCATTGCTGATGCATTACTTCGACGCTTAGACGGGCTTTCTTGATCCTGTTTGAATTGGCGACCAGTTGGTTCAGGCTACACGTACAGTGCCCTTTGGTGAAACCTAATCTACAGACAAGGTTGGACATAAGGAACCTGAAGCCCAGAGAAGGTTATTCATTCTCCTGTAACATTTATTGTTCTTGGTATGCATGTGCACAATATGGGTTAAACTGATCTTGTTTCATGGGTCCTAATTGAGTTGAGCCGGGAGGCACAAAATATAATCCTTTGCAATAAGCTGGATGATCATAGGCTGGTAAAAATTACTGAGGTCCCCCAGATTGCATTAATACCTCTCAGTCATAGATACGCAGGGTGGGACAGGAATACGACAAAACACTTTATGGGACCGTAGCATTCCAAGTAATTTCATCCCAAATCGGTTTAGCTCGCTCTGGTTAGCTTTTCGTCTGCCTTGAAACTTGGTAGTCTTGTCATTTGGCCTGGTTCAGCTGTTGTGTCAGCAGAGTACCACTGTCGAATATCAAATTCACCAGTTCTTTGCCAGACCTTTGTAAAGCGTTAACGGCGACCGTATATCCTTCATTCCTTTCTGCCACGTCGAAATCTCCCTACCTCTAGGTTCCTACCCCTCCGAATTTGGTACGGAAAGCAGTGCTCGCCTCGACAGGCGGTAACTTGGTGCGTGTAACACATGGTTCACCCATTTTGGCCTGCACTGCTAACTGCATCCTTGGAGTAAGGCAACGTCTTTTTCACCAAAAACCTTTTTTTATGATGACACTATTCATCATTGGCTGGTTCCAGCCAACTCCAGCTATGGTTCTGACAAGTCGGTGGTCAACATCTAAAAAGGTCTCAGATCCTCCCCCAAACTGGCCGTCTCACAGCTAAATACAATTGTATTCAGGTATACGCACCCTTTGAGACCCACTGAGATGACTTTTTGTGCTACAAGTGGCGTAAAATGGCAAACGCGATCCCGGTCTTTCAGATTTGTGTGTTGATTTCGTCTTTCGCACTACCGTCAAAGGTAATGCAACTTCGGATATACGTATGGTGTTCCATAAATTCCAGTGTTGTCCTTAGAATTATTAGAGGCACTTTCAAAGACTGTACCCCTCGCAACATGATTTTGAACTTTGTGCACGAGAAGGAATGGAAGACCTTAGTTAGCTTTTCGTGCACTCATTGAACGAATAGGGTCCTCAGCCAAAGCCTTCGGCTCAGAAGTCCAGCCGCAAGGCAGCGGTGGTTGGCGTAAACCGTTAGAACAGCCTACATTTTCAAATAACAAGTCACCACAAGTGTTCCAGCTCCAACCTAAATGCGCAGGAGACTGTGTTAGTCAGACCTCTACCCATTGACCAAACTGGTTTGAGATGCTCTGCGAGTGTCACACGAGCACTTCCCAGCTATGAATTAGTCGGTTATTGAGGCACACATCACGGTAAAAACCCAGTCATTTTGTGACGGGATACGACGATCTCTGGACTGTCCACTTGTCTAAAACGATCACTGTAAGTGGCATTTTCCAGAGACACTGTTCCGAAAACCGATTACGCTGGATTTAACTGATGGATATCGGAACTCGTTTTCGTGATTTCAGTGTCAAAACCAAAGAAATTCGGAAATCCTCTCAGAGGAGTAATGAGTAGTTTCCGGGCTGGTTTGAATTCTTCGGTGCTTGCCTTATCGTCTGACGTTCTACAGAATTCGCTCCAGTTTGTAGGCCGTAAAGGCCATTAACACTGGGACTGTGCTAAAATATATTGTGTTATCAGGGGAAGTGCTAAAGGAATTCAAACTAAAAGGTCACTGGGCCATTAAGGAAGATACTATCAAAGACGTACTTCCAGCATATTCAAGATAACACGCGCCAAGCATTTTCTGTGTAAACGGCCATGGTCTGGTACATTACAACTTAACACGATTCATATGAGGTTGTTGAAAACCGTTGGACAGTCCACTACCGGTCTCACTATTCTTGGGGCTCACCAAATTGGCCTATTTCCCAAGTTCGCGCTAATCTCGTTTCTCGCTTGGATGCAAAATCTTTCGCGAGTGAAGTTATACACCCATTTGCAAGCTACTTTGGTTTTAACGCCAGGTACGTCTGATCTGAATCTGGTAATGGACTGCCGAAAAGGCTTTAGCAGCCCCGCATCAGTAGTAGTCATGAAAATGACTTTAACAAGCTGAATATCGTTCCAGCTGGAAGGGCTTTCAGTTGATGACCATTGAAGCGAGGGAGTTTCAGCTGATATTCAATTGTGTCTCCCACTAAATTTTGCAAGTGAGCACACTAGTTCCTAGAATAATTCGAAAAACTTCAATGACTGCCTTGTTGCTAAAACTGACTTTCTAAATGCAGGTACCAAAGCGAATTCGGTAACGATCATCCGCACTCATTTTATGGGATCCAGCTAGGAATCCTTTTTTGCTCTAACCATTCAAACGTCCTCCTTTATTCTTGGGTCTCGGTAACACTAACGTGCGAAAAAATAAGTTTTGTGTTTGCAAACAGACCTGGATTTAACGATAGGCTCATGCGAATTCCAGGTAAGTCGCCTGTGATATTTTTCAACTGAATGTGCTGCTGCTTCATGTTTCAATTGGTATGTCATTCGAGATACTGCAGTAGAATTTATTGAAAGAAACTACTCATAATGTTGCGTCGAACATTTCGATAGCCTGCGACCGATTTCGGCTGTCTATGGGGGGAAATTTTCGCAGCACATTTAGCTGAAGAATATCACACACGAGAGATTCAGTTGAGATTCAGCTGAGTCTCGCGTTGTAGCCAAGAATTTCGCGGAGTTCGTACAATCTGGTTTCAAGCAAAACATGAGGTTAACGAAAGCTCGGGTAATGCATCTGCCTGATGATCCACAGGAACGGCGAAACCGGTCGTGAGCTGTTGAAAAGTCTTCAGTAATTATTTTTCTAAATTCACATGGTTACATCGGTTTTATGCTGAATTTGACGATCGAGTCGTTTTTTCCTCTACACTGCCTCGATTCGGTGTAACTGGTGTTCCAGGTGACTCGGCACATTATCAGATGTAAAAGTGCATTTTTATTTGAAAAAAATTGCTCGCTTACAAAATATATAGAAACTTAGTAAGCTTTTTAAAAGTTAAGAAAACAATTCCCAGTTCTCCAACTGCAGTACAAAGTCTTTTTGGGGGAAATGTTCGGCAACCATTGTTGTTCTCCGCAGCACGAACTGTACGGTGGCGAAATGCAGCTTCATCTAACTGTTGTCGTTGTATGAACAACGCAAGTTCTCAACGTTTACCGTGAAATGGGCATCGATCAGTTCACTTAGGTGGTGTTCTAATGTGTGCTCAAGAAATGGCCGCTTTAGCTGGCTGTTTGTTCTGTAAACGGTAAATATTTATTCCTGTAAATGGGCATAAGTTCTCCTACACAAACATGTGGGTAAAACAAGAGGTGCTCGTGGATGCAGCGAGAAAATTGAATTCTTCTGATATTTTCACTAACCAGCTGATTGTGTTGAGTACACAACGGAGGTTGGAATCCTGTGCCTGGAAACGTGAAACATATCACTGTGTGTACTGAAGAGTTATCGTCGTTTTATTCACCTGAAAATTCGGCAGCTTGATCGTCGATGTCGAAAAACCCAGCCGAGGACTGGTTGTTGAGGAGTTTTCACCAGCCTTATGAGTAGTGTATTACGACTATACATGTACCGCAATAGCTCGAATATCGCACCAACTGAAACAGGAGACGACAGTGTAGCACATTCAGTTGGTTAAAAACATCATAAGCGAGAGATTCAACTGGGTTCCAGGTGAGGCTCCTTTCCCGTCAAAACCAAATTGGTGTGCGAATGAGTGTAGTTCGCTAAGTTCGTGCAATCTGGGTTCAAGTAAAACATAAAGTTGACGGAAACTCGCGGCCTGCACCTGCCTGATGAGCTCCAAGGAGGGCGAAACCGGCCGTGGACTGTCGATGAGTTTTCACCAAACTTATATTAGTGTATTACATCTATACTTCTGAAGGGTACTTTGGATGTCTGCCATTTTCCCCCTTTTTATGTTGCACTCACCTTCATCTATCTTGCAATGGTCATCCGTCAACAATACTGTCATGCCAATTCGGCCGTCGAGTGGTGTCATCGGCCGAGTTACTTTACTCGCTGCACACAGGGCTTGAACGGCAGTGAAGTGTCAGTGTTGAACTCTTATGTTATGTTGTCGATGGTGAAGATCCACAGGATACACAGGACACTGTATCTATTTTCACCTGTTAGTGTAGGTTCTGAAACGCCATGCAGTTAGCCTAACAAATATGCTTTCAGCTGGCCGAAAACTGGGAACCTTTTTTGCCGCTGTGCTGAGAGATTGGATTGGTTGTTTGTGAAAGCTTATTGCAAGTGGGCTCTCAAGGTCATGCTTTAGAAGCAAAAAGGCATGGACCTAGTTCTATAGGCGCAAGCATCAGGCAAAGTGAAGCTGTTTGACTGATGGTTTGGGTATAGTCGCTGGATAGCGAGTCATTTTGATGTGCCTGCCAGTTAGGTATACACAGCGTGGTTTTCTTACTCAAGGACAGTCTACTGAAAAAAATTCTGAAGCCTGCCGTCTAGTGTGGTTTGTTTTGAAAAGAACGAGGTCAGCTTTTCAGGCAAGCATAAGAGATGGTGAGATCGGTGATCCTCAAGCCGGTCTGCATCATACTAGTCGGGTGTTTATGTCATGGTTTGGTCTCAGAACAATTCCGACCGGCCGCGCTAACACTTCCTACAGGTGCTAAGCTTATGTACATGGACCCCAGTGTAACCCAGACAGGGTGTTCAGCCTCATCTGGAGTTGATGAACTCGTCGGTCACCCAGACTAAAGTCCGAGGTACTGAGGTTACTTGCTGGAAATGGCCTAGACCATCCTTGCTGACGGATTTATATGACCCATCAGAGTGAAGTTCACAAAGTGACTGAAAGGCGAGCTGTTCCAATACGGTGCAAGAAGACCAATCAGAGGCTTGCAGATAGAAATCCATATGGGAGTAGTTGTCTTTAGGGAACTGGACTAATCTAACCACACGCTTTCGTGTGCACATGGGGATGCTCTGGATAGAACAAAAAACGTTGACTAAAAATGGGAACATTGTCGATACGGGGATCACAAGGTACGTCGCAGGAAACAGGCGCTGAGACAAATAACGCAGGACTAACAGAAGGAGATTAGATAAATCCACTTAACTGGCTAGGACCAACCGCATATATTTGCAGCCCTACCAAAGGAACTGACAGAAACCCAGTTTGGAAATGGTTGTTGGTCAGACTGTGCTGAACACATTGTCTGTAGTGTCCACTGGGAAGAGGGCTGCGTCTGATACACTGGTCATAAAAACTTCAGGCACGGGAATGAAGTCACCCTTCCTGTGCAGAGTACTACACTTCATCGCTGTCTTTAACGGGAGGAAAACAACAGCCCCTTTATAACCAGAATGAACTGAAATCATAAACCTACGTCACTAGGGGTCAGTAGGGCAATGCCACAAAATAGCTGAAATGACAACAATTCAGACTCATAGCTGACTCCACTGTGAACTCACATCGAATCGGACTTCGACAATAAATGCGCCAAAATCACACCACTAGGTCGCTGGCATGGTCGTTCAAGCTCGCTAAACGGAGAAGAGTGACAATTAGACGTTAATCGTAATCTGGTACTAGATATACAATCGACTTCCATGTAGCTTTACTTGCTCAAATCACAATGCTTTAAGTGTGAAAAAGTGTTGCGCTACTCGCTGGCGGAACGCCCTCATTAATCGAACTATTCAACTCTGACTTAATGTATGATTTGTATTGTATTCTACTCCGGAAGACGGGTGGTGACTACCGAATAATGTAGTCATATCGTGATTAAATTCTGAACAGAGTTATCCACCGGAAGGGACAGCTCCGCTGTTTCGTCACTCCAGTGTATCTCTGGCAAATTCGAGCTATGCATTGTGGATAAGCATTGATGAGTTACCACTTGTACACTTTTCCTCTGATCAGATCAGGTTTGGTTCAAATGAGTGCGATGACTGCAGTCAAAGAACTAGTAGAGAAATGATACAGTTATCAGAACACACATTTTCAGGCACTTGGTGGCAAAGTGAATTAAAGGCGTTTGAGTTACACATCGAATAGTACACGGTTGTTTGATGTCAAACGCTTATTTGGAATTTATACCTGGTCTTACCTACATTCGACCCTTTTGGGCACATCAGATTTCGCACTGAATGTCTGCGTGAAAGTTAGCTCGTTGGAAGAAATTTCAGATAACTTTTGGAAACCTATGAGTTGTTCTTGAGTAACCGTCCGGAAGATCACTGTTCTCTGGAAGATCAGTGTACTAAGTATCAGGAGCAGGCCAAAGTATAACCATCGCTTTAAGAACAGTACCTTATTCTGTCACTGCTAATGGTTGTTCGTTGAGCAGGTTCATCTCGCATCAGAAGTCTAATCAATCCTAAGTACAAAGTGTAGTGAGTCAGCAATGCTCACGAGCAAATAAAATGAAGCGTTTATTGATTAGTAATCTAAATAGTTGGTAGCGTGTGCTCAGTTCTATAGCTCCGGTTTCGATTTCGTAGTTTAGCGTCTCGAAAACTAGGCCAACCTTGAAAATAGAAATTAGAAACGAAAGAAATAGAAAAAAACTGGACTTAGCGGAAGAGATGGAAACCTATGGATGTCCGAAAAGAGCCACCGGGGTTATCCACTTAGGCGAAAAGTTTTCTCTAAAAGGCTGGTCGGTACAAAGTTCTGGTCTACTTGGTAACTCATGCAGAGCACTGTGGGGTCCCAGTTGTCCTGTGATGTCTAGCCTAATGATTATATATCTAAAAGACAGACACATACAGTTCCTGTTACGCGAACAGAAGTTGACAAGCTCAAATACCTGCTCGCCTTTTTTGTACTGGTTCTAGTGTCATAGAGATTGCACACTCTGAGGAAGGCGCTAAATGATGAAAAAAATTTGATGAACTGTGAAGTGAATTTTGTTGAACTTAATGGCCTGTGTTCTAAGGATCGAGTCACTGAGAGGCCTCTACGCATTTACATTATTCTTCCCCAATAGGCCAAATGATATGGTGATTAGATTTGTTCTTGTTAATATATATATATATATATATATACCCCAAAAATCACACTGGCCTGTCTACCTGCATCCCGTTAGGTTTATCAGCTACCTCCCAAAGACTTACGAGGGCCAGTCTGTGGAACTGAATTGGATACATCAGGTGGACCATAGAGTGGTCATCTGCCAGTGTGATTAATCGGGGACACAGTAGAATTGTGTTCGTCCAACTGATTCTTCATTAGCAGTTTCTGCCAAAAGCCTCTTCGATTAAAAAAAATTTGTCTTCACGGTTTTCTCACATTGCTCCTATTAGTATACAACAAACTCTGAAGCTCGGTTACGCAAGGTACATTTGACAAGTCATCAATAATTATGCCAAATGGACTGTGTGACTTCTTAGTTGTTTGTTTGGTTACCAGATCCGTCAATATCATCCTCAGTAATAGGCGTTTCTTGCAAATACTCAGAGAAAATGAACTCATCACTTCGTCACAAATGTTAGGAAGAGTGTATCTACAGCCAACTATTCGTCAGGCGTTTAATTTCGTTTGAGCTCATGGGGCGCCTAAAACCTGCTAGACATTTTTTCGATTAGATGTAGGCAGTTGATGGACTTCTGAATTTTCTGTTCAATGACTCTCGTTTGATGGTCTTTTCTTATCTTGGAGCATTTATTCTGGCAGTTCCAAGGATATGGATTGCTGATGCGTTCTAATGGGAGCTGAACTGGAGTACAGTGTTTCGCTCCTTTTGTGTGGATTCATCAGAATAATTGCGACAAGACAGGAGGAGGACTTTTCGAACGAAAGGTATGTGTGAGTAACTTACCCAAACATCTACAACTAACCGTTTTGGAACATCCCCCTGAAGAGCATGGCCTAATCAAGCATGCAGGCTTAGTGTTTACTGCACACCCAATATATACACTGCATAGTCTTTGGGTACTGCAGGACGTCTTTACTGTATAGGGTTTTACAATTCATTTGGTGACCCCTCAGGGAACATTGTTTGTCTCCGCCAAACTGTCCTTTTTTCACAGTTTTATCTCCCCGACTTCTTTTGCTGAGGTTTGCTTCACAAAGTTTTCTTAACCTCCAATCTTAGAGGGCAAGAACCCCAGGAAGTTTGTGCTCTGATTGCCTCTAACCGTGCCACCGCAAAGATTCAGTGGTTGTCAAATAATTTGGTTTTAACAGAAGAGTTAACTAAAGTCTACTTGAATATCTCATTTTTGATATTTTTCAACTGACCGTGCTGCTTAGAGGCTGTTTCATACCTCTGTTAGTAACGTAGCCGAGATATCACAGAATATTTATTTGAATGTAGGACTCAATTGAGCCTCTTGTCAAAACCAGCTTAGTTTGTAGATTAGTGTCATTCGCGAAGTGTTCCCAGTTTGGGTTCATATGGGACATAAGATTGACGGAAACTCGGGGGCTGCGCCTACCTGGTTAGCCTGAAGAAGAACCTGAAGACACCGGTAGCGGGCTTTCGTGGGATTTTCAGCAACCTTATGAGTACTTGGCGACAATTACTTGTTTGTGGGGGCTAAAAATCCGGTTCATTACTGGTGAATCTATGGCGCGGAGCTTTCACTGTGCACAGTCGTACGGAGTCTAGCACAGCAACCTCCGTGAGCAGTTACCGGCATGATGGAACCCAATTACGCTGGTACCAAACGCTTCACGTGGTTCACGGGACACAAAAGAGTATGTTATTCTAGCCGGCGCGTTTTCATGCATCGCACTTTCTCATTTGTTTACGAAACGGATTGTACTTGTTCACTTATCTCTGGCACATGACATTCTTCCTCCTTGATCCACAAAGAAAAAAACACAAACATCTTGTCTTCTGCGGGTCGTTGTATGATTTGAATCAAGGCATCCTTCGGAACAGCTATTTTTTGTCAATAAAACTGGTCGGTATGAGGTCACTGATGTCACACGCGGATGAGGACAGGTTCTTGAGGCTAATGCAAGGACGGATGCATCCAGCTGCTAGAGTTTGCGTGCGATTTTATGTAAGTGTATGCTTATTCAATTCTTCTCTGACAGATGCCTAGCTAGGTCATTATTGACAGGCGTAAACATAATCCTAAGTGTTACATACCACATATACCTAAGGTTTTCGCAAACCTGGACGAACAATTTTCATAGTGTTGACAACTTTTGGGTTTTGTTGTCTCTACATTTCAGCTGGACCAAACGAAAGGCGAATCGGGTGACTCATTTGAGGGTGAATTGGTTGACGAACTTGTCGCGGTGTGCTCATGACTGACTAAGCTAGACGAGCGGAATTACTCTAGTCGTGTTTTTCTGGTTGAATACATAGAACTGGAGATACTACTTGCAAAGGTTGAGCTGAGTGAAACTTTGGACATTTTAGATAACTCTTCGGTAATAACGTTTGCGGTTGTACGACAAATTGGCTGACATGCATAGGACAAACCTTTCTAAAATTTCAAGGCACTAGAAAGAATAAACGAATTTTTAAGTCCCCGCATTACTCTTATTCGACCCTTGGTGAGAATGCAAGTCATTTAATAGTTCTGGAGAAACCATCGTTTTGTGCTGAGTTTGATCAGTGTCCGCGATCCTCATGAGAGATTAGCTGATGTGCTCACATAGTAAACTGTTGCTTTTATTTGCTGTGGTCTAATCCAAACAGAGAGCAGTTTCATCGTTGTCTTAATTTGAGCAGTGGCAAAGCCAAAACGGAGAGCTTGCGAAAATTCTGCGTCTCATGACTTGGATAACAACGAACAGCATACACGTCTCTACATCCTCGTTATACTGGAAGATGAGGGTAGAATCAGAAGAAGGGGGACTAATAAATCTATGGATTAAATATGAACCAGAGGTGCAATGCGCTGACGACTAGAAAACCAGACAAGCACATTGGACTCAGTGTCTGCTTTGAAAATGTCTGCGTACAGGCGAAAGATATGGTTACTTCAAGGAATAAAACCTACTTGTTTGCCAATATTCGTAGGATTTTTTGGCCGCAGACAACATCCGTTCTGGGTACCTTGGACTACATTGTTTCCAAATACGGTTACCTTTTCTTCTGAAGATACGCGCTGTTTTTTTATTTAGAAGGAAGAGGACCAGGAAGAAGACTAAAGAGCCCATGTGAATTCGAGAAAATGCCCGAACTACTGAGGAATTTGGCGCATACTGTTACACAATTTCCGGCAGAATTCTGGTAACTGGATTAGCATAACTGCCCCGAAAATACCAGCTTTATGTAGTGTGTTACCAAGCAATTTGTTTCTTCCGAAGGTATTTCAGGGCTGATTTT
Organism: Clonorchis sinensis; assembly: GCA_003604175.2. Lineage (NCBI taxonomy): Eukaryota > Metazoa > Platyhelminthes > Trematoda > Opisthorchiida > Opisthorchiidae > Clonorchis > Clonorchis sinensis. The sequence goes on along the minus strand of CM030370.1, from coordinate 109,239,845 downwards.
TGGGGCAATTTTTCGGTGAAAAGCAAAGGAATACTTTTTTCCACCATTTCTCCTTCAGGATTATATGTATGCGTCGGTGATTCCAAGCCAGTCAGCATGTCATTGTTTGTTTAATAGAAAAATACCGAGAGCTGATGCCAAAAGGACCAGGGCATATGGGTGAGGTGGAGCAGAAGATCAAATTGTCTGGGGTTAGGTGATGATTGGGAGCCTTTTGTTGTCCTCTCATCAAAGGCAGTTGGTTAGACTACGGTAAGCCGGAAACCTGGGTGAGACGTCTTTGAACGCACTACTCGGACACACGAATCCTGGTTTCCGCTGCGGTCAGCGTCGTAATCGTGGATCTGTATGGTGACTTCGAATCGACCAAGCAGGCAACAACAGTTGTCGGTCCTGAATCTACTCGGTGCCTCGGATGTACTAGGTGCACTGGTACCCAACTGGCAGTGGTCTTCACAACTCTTTTCGAGAACCAGAAAAACCTTTGCTCAGACGTGCGTTAAAACAACCTTTTTTGTCGTCGGGCTGAGCACCCGAAAGCAAGTGAACTGGTAAACACGCCTAGAAATGGCCTGACCAGGTATTTAATCTTTCCGTTTTCTGAACATCAGACTGAAATGAAATATTAGGCAATCAGCGTTATGTGTGAACTTAACCATCTCTGTAAGCTTCTGTTTGGATATTTGACTATACAAGTTGCCTTGTAAGACAGTCACAGTTACACCGGCTTGCTTGTGACATCCTTGTTGGGTGTCTTTATTGCGGATAGGTTTAAGGTGGCTCACAAAAACCCACCGGGATAGCCATTATTAAGAAGGATGCCAGAAAGAAGTCAAGTTATTCAGGCAGCATATCCATCGTGGAACTTTCCGTTGTTTTGTTGAACAGGCAATTCACTAAAATAAGTTTGATTCCCATTTGTGAAAAGCTGCAGAAATTGGTGTGCTTTCCGTTTCATTTTGGTTTTCTTCTTCGTAGGCTAGATTCTGACTGCTGCAATACATTCAAGAAGTTCAACTGGTTCTCCCGTTCCGTTTCATAGGTAGCAGTGATCGAAGGACGATCCTCATTATATAGCCTAAGGATGATCTTTGAGTCTCTGTTCTAATTGCATACTAGAAACATGTCACCCACACATCTGAGAGAGATGCAAGGATGCTATCTCGTTAGCAAACGATGTGCCTTCCAGTTGGCCGTAAAGATGTCGGTCTGCATAGAACCTGTTGGTTCGTGCATTCCACGCGAATCGTCACGTCTCTGAATGCTGGGTCAAATGATGCGTGTTTCCATTTGCGTAGGTGACTGCACTGTATTCCGATTTTAGCGTACAGTAAGAACTGTGTTCAAGCGTAGTTACACAACCTCTCTGTGCGATCCGTTACCATGTAGGGCACAGCCTTTAGCTGAGCTGTTCAACCATGGAGTCAGCCATTCTTATCAAGAACACTAATGGCCTGTTTAAAAACAAAGCGTTAGGGACATGACAAGAGCCACTGGAAAGTGGTAGGAAAAACTTCATGGTATCTTCGAAGTTTTCGTCCCAACCTGGTCGCTAGAAACGCACTAGAAATTTGTTTTTTTGACAAGCACAAATAGAGGCATAGTAGAAATGTTCATCCCGGCAATGTGTTGAACTATTGGTAGCTCGGGTGCGTTTACTGGTTTTTGATCAGGTGACTGCTGAGCTATTTGTCGAGCTTAGCGGGTAAATTGCAAACGTTGCGGTGCGTAGTTGGGTGGGTACTTCCTGCTTGCTTGCTTGCATTTATATAGCGTTTGAAGAGTGTCCGTTACCTCTTAAGATGATTGGTTGGTTGGGTGATAGCGTTTTTCGTGAATTCTTCGATCCGTTTGCGATCTGTGTCGCGTTGTGGTCCGCTTTCCTTCGACTTGATTGGTCATCCTGATGCCTTTTATTTTTACTATTTTCACTCCTCTGTTCTGATCACTCCTTGTAAATTGCGTTGTTTTGTGGTCTGAACTTCTTCGCAGGATTGTGGGCGTCCGTCGTTCTGTGCCGTCGCAAGAGCCATGCGGTCATTTCAGCGATGGTTTTGATGTATGGGTGTGTGAACAGCTTGCTTCCGCCCAATTCTAACGGACACATCGATCCGACTGGAGTAGGCGCTCATTAAGTAAACCAAGGGAGCAAATTAATTGGCGGTCGCAGGGACGTCAACCGTTAAAAGGAAGAAAACAGAACGGCGCAGCCAACCGGTCAGCCTCGAGGTCAGACCAAAATGCAGTGCAAATTGAAAAGGGGCCAGTCAAAACAACGAATGAAGGCTACTAAAAATAAAAGGCATCAGGATAATTAACCAAATCGAAGGATGGAAGACCACAAGGCAATACAGATCACAATCGGGTCAATGAATTAGCCAGTCCCATTAAGAGATAACAGATGCTACTTAAATGCTAGATACATGCATGCAGGTAAAGAGGAAGTACCCACCCAACTGCACACTGAAGATGTTTCCCTGTTTAGTGGTAAAACGTTTACAAGTCAGTTGCCAAGTTCGGTGGACAGATCAACAGCCACTTGACCAACAAACACCATCCTCATCCTATAATCCAAGCAACTCCGAGACCTACGCTTTCAAGCAGGAGTATCTCCTGCGTTTGAAATGGCATATTCTGAGACCGAAATACGGGGCAGCAGATACACGGGTTTGCATCTTTTGTGTTGTTCAGTTTTATGTCCAGCGAAAAATTTTCCCACATCGAAACGTGAGAGAACCATCTATGCAGTTGTACAAGCTACGAATAGCGGTCACTGGTCCTTTGAAATCTGCTACTCAGAGTCATTTTTATGATACGTGCAGATGATCAAAGTGTAACCAGCTGAAATAATTGACCGAAGAAGCTGGGACATTTTCAGAGATCGACGGGGCCAATTGTAGTCTGCTGTTCCACATGAGACACACAGAGTCAGGGTACGAGTGAAGAAACTTTGCGTTTTCTGAGAGGCTTCAAGACAGGATACACAGCAGCAATATTAACAACAACAAACAGTGAGCGCCATAACAAAAAAAATAGGGCAATAGAAACAGACTGGCATTATATCTCATATACCATCTCTGAGTTGACCTGACAAACCTGAGTGAGAATCGCTTAGAAGTAAATTTACTTCAAGTTGGGGGATTCCTCTAAAAATGAAACAAAAACAATAACATTCGTGGGGAATTAGGAAGGGCGATTCTTTTGGGGGCAGTGCTCGTCTAGGGAGTCGTTATCGAGGAAAACATATTGAAGCAGTAGTCGAGAGGTGTCTAATATCAGGCAACTAATCGTAATAAAAAATCCGTCAAGGAAACCAGTTTGAAATGGAGTTTTCTGTTCTGTATCTAAGAGCTGGCCGAGAACTGATCCAGAGGAACTCTCTCTAAAGATAGTGATTTACATTGGTTTTGTAGGCGCTTAGCTCAAGTAACTGCTTCAAGTAATTTTGAATTCGTGAAATTTTGGGTCTTAATCCCAATTTCTTTGCAATATTTTAATTCTGAGGATGACTGGCGATAGCGTGTCCAGCGAGCACAAGTGTGACTAGATTGGTTACTATCCACGCACTGTGGTCCGTAAGATGGCTTCCATTTGTGTAGATGACTGCCTTGTGATTAGTCTGCCGTTCCTACTTGAAATGCACAAGAACCCCTTATTGTACTTTGTACTTCTTGTCAACGGGTGAGCAATCATTGCTAGTGCAACACATTCAACTTGTTTGGATGATCCTACGTAGAACTGAAAGCACGTTGATACGATCAGTAAAACGAATGATGTCAGCGTGGTTTGCGTATTTCTACTAGTCCACTGCCGAATAAAGCCGTCCAAGACATTAAGTGCTTTTCTTTTGACCGATTCCAAACCAAAACAACTAGGTGTGTTTCCTCAACTGATGTGCGTCGCCGTGCTTAAAAGCAGTGGAAGAACCAAATGGTTTGAAAAAACGGGTTTGCATACACCGATCTTGTGAGCTTCAGATATCACACAGTGGCTGCATAAGCTATCCGAAGAGGCACGGAATGCCCCATCTCACTGACTGACTGACTGACTGACTGAATAACTAACTAACTAACTAACTACCTAACTAACTAACTAACTAACTACCTAACTAACTAACTAACTAACTACCTAACTAACTAACTAACTAACTAACTGACTAACTAACTAACTAACTGACTAACTAACTAACTAACTAACTACCTAACTAACTAACTAACTAACTAACTAACTACCTAACTAACTAACTAACTAACTAACTGACTAACTAACTAACTAACTGACTGACTGACTGATTAACTGACTAACTAACTTACTTACTTCTTACTTACTTCTTACTCACTTACTTACTTAATTGCTTACTTACTTCTCACTTACTTACTTACTTACTTACTTACTTACTAACTGACTGACTGACCAACTGAATAATTAACTAAGTAACTGACAACTAACTAGCTAACTAATCAACTAGCTAACTAACTAGCTAACTAACAAACCCACCAACTCCCCAACTAACTGAAGTGAATAAGCAGCTACAGGGGATAACCACTGTATCTAAATATCATGATTCTCTAACAGTCTTTCATCAGTTGCTTCATATCTCTTTAATTCAGCTAAATGACCGGATATCGAATACAATGTGGGGTCCCTAACCATTTAGACGAAGTTGTTTAGCGGGTTATCCCGGATGAGACATTCGGACCCCACCTGTTCACTGAAACAGAAAGCACAAAAATGCTGAATGTGGGTTAAATAGATCCCAGTCACCTGGGTGACCCTGTTCCTCTGTGCGCGAATTCAGCTAACTAGCCGGATTGATCCCTGATTATCAAGCAACCAGTCCCCGTTAACTCTACCTCTGTATTTGTATCAGCTTGTTTCGTGAGATGGGTGAACGATTCGAAAGCGGCACTGTTGAAGTAATAACTACCCAAAACCCTACGCTTTCCCTGACAAAGAAAATACCTCACTGTGCATGATTGTTCGATTCTTGAGTAGCGAAAAGTCCGTCGAGCGTGTTTGCCGTCGATCTTTTGACGACACATCGTTGACCTGTTGTGATCGATCGAAATTCTGACCAAGGATGATTTTCTCCGGCAGTGACAATAGAGGGCATGTTGTCAGTTATGGGACACCGTAGATAACCACCAGGTCTTCTTAGCTGCTTAATTTCAATTTTGTTGGTTAGCTTTAACAGCTATCACGTAGCAGTTGAAGTGTGATTATGTGCCGATGTGCACCAGCTGTCCATTGACCAGCACTAAATAACGATTACTAGACTGCGTTCATCCGGCAACACCTAAGCTTGCAAGCACAGGCTGCAACGTCAGACCATAGCAACTAGGTGTTTTCATCTTCTCACCGGAAGAGAATCATCTCAAGGAGTGGCTTAACTGGACGCCTTCGGTAGCCTATGCATATATATATTTTTGACAGCGAACATGGGACTATGTAAGACCACCTATCCGACCGGAGTACGGCGTGTCCGCATAAATTTAGACTCAGAATTTCTCAGTCAACAACGGATCGTATGGGGCTTTTCCTGAATGTTACAACTAGCAAAATGCAGGAAAGGACGCATTCTCAGGCTTTTGCTTTAGCTTTGGTGGTTTCCATTCACCAGTTTTCCTGATTTGACAGCCGTTCTATGCTACACGTGTTATTTCCAGCTTCTTGTCTGAATGTCGATGGCCTTGGTGTTTGCCATCTGCAACGTTGTATCGGCTATTTTCCGAGCTATACAGTCGATATTCTCATCATACTTCATCGCAAAGTCAAGAACAGTTTATCTGCGGACCACTTCTTTACATGGTGGATTGTGGTGTGAGGGATGGCCTTACATCCTTCCAGGAAGAGTAGTTTCTGTTGAAAATCGCTCTCAATTGGGTGGCTTGAATAAGCTGTCAAAAAAGGGATAATAAACTTGCAAATGTGACTGATTCGAAGCTCAAAATGTCAGGATGGAATGGTTCATTTCCGGCTTCTCGCTGCTGTGAGCTATTAATCTGGTTACAACATCTGACCGCCTCATCGAGACCAGTAAGAATTGCAAAGCGGTTGCCTTGTATTCTATTCAAGGTTCGTTGTGGTACAATGAACATTGCAACCCATCATCTCCCATATTATAGCCAACTTCATTCACTCTACTATAGGTCTGTATTGAGCTACACATCGATGCCTGAGTGATTCATCCATGACTCACGGAAACAGTGTAGTTACGTGGCTGGTTTCTTAAAGAAGTTGATAGGTTTTGAATTACACATATGATGACTTAAAGACTGTGTTTACTGATGAGACTGACGCAGTTTTTGGCGCACCATTCACATACATCTATAGAGTGACATGTCCAGGCTTGCAAGATTCTTTCGCAGTAAGCGTTAGGTTAGATGATATCTGACCAATTGTTGAGCAAACACTGACAGCGTCACCTAGTGTTTTCGAAAGATGTCTGTAGATTGTTATGCTTTGGCTTGCATACAACGTTGCACAGTACTTTTCCGCGAAGGCACTCTTGGGACGTGCCGTCGTTCACACAGCACGTATTCTGCTTGTGTATTATCTAAAAATCAACAATAAGCAAAAATTTCAATAGAGACACAGTGGAAAAAATCGTCGATACGGATAAACAGAATCCGCCATGTATTCTGCCCTGATAGGTGCTGCACGATCAGTCGGATGGGTTTTTGATTCACAGTTCACACATTTCAGTGCATCAACACGCGGAAGCCCACCTTGCTCGTGCCCATCACACATGTGACTAAACCAAGTGGACTGAGTAATTCTGCGTGTGTCACATTCGTAGGGAATTTTGGCAAACTGTTGCTGGTTGGATGTTTCATAAATTTACGAACCCATCTTTACTGACAAGGACGAACGTATAACTATAATAATTTGCCCAAATATCGTCAAATGGTCATTAAAAGTAGCACACAAATAGGTCACATCCAGCAGGTAAAGTTTTTATCAAACGATCGACAATTAATGGTACATCCGATCAAAGAGAACAATAAACTACAGCTGCCTTCCTGGAGTCAGACTATAATCATGAGAAGACGTCTCTTGGAACAGATCTTTGTGGGTTGCACGCCGGCGGGTGTGTTAGGCTTTTGGAAACCAGCTGTCAACTGAAAACAGGGGACTCATTTGTTTTAAAAGCTCTCACTTAGCGCGTCTAATGCGCAGACCGGTGCTTATTCCTTTACTAAAACAACGGACTTCTCTGAATCAACAAGTCTAAGCTCAATGAATAAGTTCTTCAGTGTGCGCAAAATGCGATATGTACGGATGAAAGTGTGACTACAACAGTCATCCTTGATAAGTTACAGATCTTTTAACTGAAACAAGCTTGAAGTGTAGAGTGTATCTAATAGTTCAGCCCATCTCAGGATTCGTCCCTACTGGTCCTTCTGTTCCCCAGTTGAGAACACATGCACTGTGTTAGTCTTTGCTAACTTGGCCACCTTCTGGGATCGCTGTCAATGGTTGTTCAGACGGCAGTGTAACAAAGGCATATTAACGGTCTCATCCATTTCTAACAACCAACTTATTTCTTGCTGAAATACTCGGTGCTAAAGAGAGTTTTGGTATCTGAAATTCGTGAGGATCTGGTTTCATGGCACCATAGTGCCGAATGTGAGGAAGATATACAGCTGACATTTGCTACTGCAAGTTGGTATAGTAGTTAGAATAGTGAAGAGCTGCTACTTGCATCAGGTGTTCTTAATTCCACTCTTTCATCTGGCCGTGTACAACTGACATCGAGGGAGCAGCTGTCGCATTTGGTATACCTTCCCACAGAAGCACACAGAATACAGTACTTGTTTGGATGCACTCATTTTAAGGGGACGAAGCCGGGGCTAACAGCAATCAAACAATTGTCTAAAACTGGTCAACCAGACCACATGGCACAATTGTTCAGAAGGGCAAGAGAGACCTACTCTGGAGAAGAAGGATGGCAACAGATTGTTGGGGAGCTCGTAGACACTTAAGAAGTTCATGCAATAGGGATGTTCAGGGAATGATTGATGCAATTTGCTCAGTAGTGAACGAGAACCATCGACCCAAAAATATCTGTGCAGCTAATTCAGGGCATTGGTCAGTACAGAAATTATACAAAGCGAGCCTATGATAATGAACTATGTTGTGGCCACAAATCCAGGAACTGTATGACCGGCTGCATGCCAAAGCTAGAAAATATGCGTAACTAAACGTCTGCCTACTTGACTGGCTTCTGGCAAATTTGTGACGTCCCCCGTTTGCTGTAAGTGAAGCTAATCTGGCCTGTGCCGGGTGATGCCGGGAGAAATAGTCGGCCGCTCTTGAGCTGATCGTGACGTTCAACGATCCGAAACGGGACGCTTGCAATGTGGCCGTCCCGGCAAAATTATGTATGTATGTATGTATGTATGTATGTATGTATGTATGTATGTATGTATGTATGTATGTATGTATGTATGTATGTATGTATGTATGTATGTATGTATGTATGTATGTATGTATGTATGTATGTATGTATGTATGTATGTATGTATGTATGTATGTATGTATGTATGTATGTATGTATGTATGTATGTATGTATGTATGTATGTATGTATGTATGTATGTATGTATGTATGTATGTATGTATGTATGTATGTATGTATGTATGTATGTATGTATGTATGTATGTATGTATGTATGTATGTATGTATGTATGTATGTATGTATGTATGTATGTATGTATGTATGTATGTATGTATGTATGTATGTATGTATGTATGTATGTATGTATGTATGTATGTATGTATGTATGTATGTATGTATGTATGTATGTATGTATGTATGTATGTATGTATGTATGTATGTATGTATGTATGTATGTATGTATGTATGTATGTATGTATGTATGTATGTATGTATGTATGTATGTATGAATCCCTTGAACAGTGCCTGGAGGCCTGAAGTCTATAAAATGGATGCCAAAACAGTGTCACTCTGCGCGATATTCCGCAGTGTACAGAAAACAGTCTTTCTGTACACGCGTTCTGTCGAATCCTTGTTGATGTGCTTACAATTTGGGCTGTCATCCGTTGTACTTGACCGACCGTGTATGAACTGCGGGTTCCCCGTAACTTCCAGCTGTAAGAATAAAGCTGCACTCAAATGACTGTCATAACACGGGACTACATAATGAAGTGGAGAGAGCCGCACTCAACTAATTCACCGATCTCCAAATGCTTTATGAGCCTATTTCGCAGTAATAGGTGACACTCAGTCGAGTTCTGCTTTGGAACTGTCCTTGAATACCATCGACATGCTGGAATACTGTGCAACGGCATTTTCATTGTACCGGGCAAGTAATATGGGCGTGAACTCGTTCAGACCTGGTGGAACATTCCCGATCGAGTGGATTATACTTCGAGCTTTCTCTCCTGCAAGTAGTACGACAGATTGGTAACTCTGTGCAACTTATCATGATGTCAAGGCGTTTTGAAGCTAGCAACAACTATCTTCAACAGTTGTCTTCAATATTGTCCGCTACTGAGCCGTAGTTTTTCAGGTATGGTTCTATCTATAACCGACTGAGCGCAGCAGGTGCCGCATTTTTCAACTTCTGAAGGTATGGAGTCAGAACTGTGGGGAGGTTGGCCCAGAAGCTCTCTTAAATCTAGGTTTCACTCGCTGACTTGCGTATTTCTGTGCTGAAGAGTCGAGAAGCATGTACAACTATTTCATCCTAGTTTGAGGTCGTGGTTTGATCCCGCGACCTAGAGTTTGGCAACAAACGCCGGAGAGTTGAACTCTCACGGCTGAAATTCAGCAGTAACATGTGCAATCATTGGTTTATTTGGAACAGCGTTATAGGCATCAGAATGTGGAGCTGCTGGACTGTTGAATTTATCGGATCTGACGTGTTTGCCAATCAAGCATATTCAGCTTAGTTCCAATGGTTATAACCAATCGCCAAAAAAAACTGTTGATGCCTATCTTTTGCACGTTTTCTGAAGCGTATGATAAACGTGGTTTTTCCACAAGCCGAAAAGTGACTGGGACTTGCGGCGGCCAGAAGTCTTCATTTGGAGAAACTCATCTACTCATACCGGAGTTTGAGTGTTGGCGTGTGGAACGGTTGGAATCAATCGAGACTGGTTAACTGGGTGACTGCTCTAGGGATAACACTTTCAGAGCGGTACAAAAAACGGTAACTAGTAGGCTAGTAGTCGATCTACAAAAACTTCTGAACTCATAAAAAGTGTACTGTATAGGTTTTGCCTACATTCTAATTTAAACTGAAACAGGGCGTGGCTGACCACATCTAGCTATGTCCGCTAATTGTCTCTTGGTCTCGAATATACGATTACTTCTCCAACACGACTATATCTTTTCGCTTTTTAGGAAATCGTACAAGCAAATAGGTAATTCATTAGAAGTTACGTTAACATGGTCTCTTTGTCCTGTGCATTATGTATTCGTGAATGATCGTTTGGTCACCTATCAACTGGCTTCTCAAGTGATGGCTTCCTAGAGAAATTCCCATGCAATATGTGAGGTGTTTTCTCTTCTTGAGAGCTTACTTATAGTTTTATAGAAGTATGATAGAAGGTGTTGTTGAAATTTCTGCACAGACTTCATGTGTTAGAAATCTAAGAAACAATGATATGTCCTGAAAATCTGCAAGTTGACCATGCTGCTGATCTGCTGCTCGTGGCCGAACTGTTTATTTTTCATTTGATGGTAGAATGATAGAATTTGTTGTTGAAATTTCTGCACAAACTTTAAGTGTTGGAAATCCAAGAAATAATGACATGTCCTGAAGATCTGCAAGTTGACCATGCTGCTGATCAGCTGCTCGTGGCCGAACTGTTTATTTTTCAACTACACCTCTGCGGGCTGGAACCTCTCCAGAATTTTCGTGAGATATGCGAAGCAAATGATCCAAAGCGAAGATAAAACAGCTCTACACGGCTATTCGGCTTTTTAAAATGTACTGGCTTTACATACAGGATAAGTCTACAAAGGTTTCAACGTCTCTCACTATCGTCATACTGCGAGATCTATTTTGGCCACTTGGTGATATTCGGTGCCGGTCCAGCTTTACTACCAGAAAGTTCAGCGGACTTTTATTCGGACACATGTGTCAATTTTCCACAACCATACGACGAAAAAAACCAAGGAATTTTAGTTAGGAGAGTAGAATGGCATCTTTGGCGCCATTGCTCATAGTTTCACAGGTCATGTGCTAGCCAGCCTGCCGGGCTGAATTTATGTATCAGAGGGTTAAATTCATTCATTTTTAACTGTTTTTAACCGTAAGAGGAAACGACAAAGAATCCGAATTCACTCGAACACAATGTTCGGTGTACCACCACTGCCCCCGCTTTTCATAACTGAAGATGGTAGACAAGAGAACAGATCAGCGTCCGGTTGCAGGAAACCCCTCCGCTTTACCAAGTGGTCCGGTTATTGTGCTACTATCTTATCGTCAGTAGGTGAAGTATACCCTTAAACTTTTACCTACATCTCTAATTAGATGGTTATGATAGGTCAACAGCATTTGCAATGAAAGCTAAAGTGATACAATTATGTAAATTTGAGTCCATGGCTTCCACGAAACAGCGCTCAGGATTGACAATCGTGAATATGTGAACGACTCCTGTAAAACGAGAGAAGGCCCTAAAAGCCTACGAAAGGTCACGGGTTGCAAGCTGCATTCAGCTAGGAGTTAGTAACAGTGAAAAGGAGTACTTGCTACACGCTAATACGAGTAACGCACTCATATTTACCGGTAAAACCACTAAAAGCAACCGTTTTTGAGTTTTTTGGGTCTGCTAAAGTTACAAGTGCTCAGGACATGCATCAGCGGGACATCATTTCAATCCTAAGTGGCATTCAATAAGCAGCGCTAAAATCACATGTCGAATAGACAAGAAGAAACACTCGCTTTAGAAGGGTCAAAATATATTTTGGTAATCTCCTTAGCTTGCGTTTCAGTGAGCCAGTGAGCGCGTTCCTGGAAGAACTAACATCTTACCACAATATTGATACGTGCAGCTCGCTGACAATGGTTCTTTTTTTGCTTTACTGTGACTGTTTTAATTGCTTGCTCCGCTTTGCTGACGTTGACTTGTTCATACGGATGACAGCGCCTGAACTGAACTGCCACGTCTACTGGTATTTGGTGATTACGTAGAGAATCGTGTATGACTGACACTTGTAAGCCAGATAAAATGGAGAATATCATTTGGTATCATTTAATTTCGCATGTACAGGCCCTGGTTCTATTCACTCCTGATCAAACGGCAGTATTACGTACAAACCCAAAGGAAATCATCCTTTGAAACACCCTGAACCGTGAGATCAAGGAATTAAACCGGAGTTAAATAAATTTACAATCCTTCAAACCCATCGACCTTAGAATTTGGACACCCACACAAACCGGCAGGACCTTTTAACTAGCATCCCACGCTGATTTGGTGTGCTAGTCAAGAGAGATCCTGTTGATCGATCCTCCGTTCACTTCGAACCTCTGCCAGCTTGGTAACCTAATTACTTAGTTTTTCGAAGCTTTTCTGTCAAAAGCGGTATATTGCCTAGCTCTAAAATCACGAACACTTTACCAAACCCTTCCGAAACAATGACTTCTCGGTCGGTTCCAAAGTTTTTCGATTGATATTTTTTATTTTGCTCGTTCACCTGAAATTTTTGTCCATTCTCCCGGTTTTCAAGTCGACGTTGAATATGGATTCATTTGATCTAATCGGCACTTAGATAGTTAATGGGAAAAAATTGGTTGTGTTATCCTCGTAAAATGCCAGATGGTCGGTTGGGATATTGGTGGCACCGACGAACGTATACATAGACTAAATTCAAGCATAATATCTAGGCTCTAAAATGTTTCCCACATATTTCAGTGGGTGAAGTCTGCCGCATTTTGGTAGATTCAAACTAATTCAGAAATAACACCTAAGTAAAAAGGCACAGGGTAAATTCTTGCAGCCAAGAGACCAAACCTGACTTTATACAACCATCCGCTCTACATGCCGCTCCAAAAGCGTTCAAACAGAATGAGGGTTCTCGAGAAATGCACTCATTTGCACATCAATTGGGGTTTCACGGGGGACTCAATTGAATCCCTCGCTTATGATATTCTTCAACTGAATGTAGATTGTTGGGGAGCTCGTAGACACTTAAGAAGTTCATGCAATAGGGATGTTCAGGGAATGATTGATGCAATTTGCTCAGTAGTGAACGAGAACCATCGACCAAAAATATCTGTGCAGCTAATTCAGGGCATTGGTCAGTACAGAAATTATACAAAGCGAGCCTATGATAATGAACTATGTTGTGGCCACAAATCCAGGAACTGTATGACCGGCTGCATGCCAAAGCTAGAAAATATGCGTAACTAAACGTCTGCCTACTTGACTGGCTTCTGGCAAATTTGTGACGTCCCCGTTTGCTGTAAGTGAAGCTAATCTGGCCTGTGCCGGGTGATGCCGGGAGAAATAGTCGGCCGCTCTTGAGCTGATCGTGACGTTCAACGATCCGAAACGGGACGCTTGCAATGTGGCCGTCCCGGCAAAATTATGTATGTATGTATGTATGTATGTATGTATGTATGTATGTATGTATGTATGTATGTATGTATGTATGTATGTATGTATGTATGTATGTATGTATGTATGTATGTATGTATGTATGTATGTATGTATGTATGTATGTATGTATGTATGTATGTATGTATGTATGTATGTATGTATGTATGTACGTATGTATGCATGTATGTCTGTATGTATGTATGCACGTATGTATGTATGTACATATATACGTATATACAAATATATGTACTTATATATGTACCAAAGCTTCCCGGTGGATTTTGGTTTTGAGACCGTGACGATGAAGGATATTCTTCAATTTCATCGTCAGCAGATGGACAATATCGATGAGCACCTGAGGGATCGCATGCTCTGGCAATAAGCCACTGACTTGAGTGAGGGACAGAGCTGAACCGCTCGGAGTCACAGGGATGAATACTGTTTTGAGGTCTGCTAACTTACATAGCCATTATTTGTTCTTGGTATTTAAATGAATCCCTTGAACAGTGCCTGGAGGCCTGAAGTCTATAAAATGGATGCCAAAACAGTGTCACTCTGCGCGATATTCCGCAGTGTACAGAAAACAGTCTTTCTGTACACGCGTTCTGTCGAATCCTTGTTGATGTGCTTACAATTTGGGCTGTCATCCGTTGTACTTGACCGACCGTGTATGAACTGAACCGCTGAAAGACAGTGTATAAGAATAAAGCTGCACTCAAATGACTGTCATAACACGGGACTACATAATGAAGTGGAGAGAGCCGCACTCAACTAATTCACCGATCTCCAAATGCTTTATGAGCCTATTTCGCAGTAATAGGTGACACTCAGTCGAGTTCTGCTTTGGAACTGTCCTTGAATACCATCGACATGCTGGAATACTGTGCAACGGCATTTTCATTGTACCGGGCAAGTAATATGGGCGTGAACTCGTTCAGACCTGGTGGAACATTCCCGATCGAGTGGATTATACTTCGAGCTTTCTCTCCTGCAAGTAGTACGACAGATTGGTAACTCTGTGCAACTTATCATGATGTCAAGGCGTTTTGAAGCTAGCAACAACTATCTTCAACAGTTGTCTTCAATATTGTCCGCTACTGAGCCGTAGTTTTTCAGGTATGGTTCTATCTATAACCGACTGAGCGCAGCAGGTGCCGCATTTTTCAACTTCTGAAGGTATGGAGTCAGAACTGTGGGGAGGTTGGCCCAGAAGCTCTCTTAAATCTAGGTTTCACTCGCTGACTTGCGTATTTCTGTGCTGAAGAGTCGAGAAGCATGTACAACTATTTCATCCTAGTTTGAGGTCGTGGTTTGATCCCGCGACCTAGAGTTTGGCAACAAACGCCGGAGAGTTGAATCTCACGGCTGAAATTCAGCAGTAACATGTGCAATCATTGGTTTATTTGGAACAGCGTTATAGGCATCAGAATGTGGAGCTGCTGGACTGTTGAATTTATCGGATCTGACGTGTTTGCCAATCAAGCATATTCAGCTTAGTTCCAATGGTTATAACCAATCGCCAAAAAAACTGTTGATGCCTATCTTTTGCACGTTTTCTGAAGCGTATGATAAACGTGGTTTTTCCACAAGCCGAAAAGTGACTGGGACTTGCGGCGGCCAGAAGTCTTCATTTGGAGAAACTCATCTACTCATACCGGAGTTTGAGTGTTGGCGTGTGGAACGGTTGGAATCAATCGAGACTGGTTAACTGGGTGACTGCTCTAGGGATAACACTTTCAGAGCGGTACAAAAAACGGTAACTAGTAGGCTAGTAGTCGATCTACAAAAACTTCTGAACTCATAAAAAGTGTACTGTATAGGTTTTGCCTACATTCTAATTTAAACTGAAACAGGGCGTGGCTGACCACATCTAGCTATGTCCGCTAATTGTCTCTTGGTCTCGAATATACGATTACTTCTCCAACACGACTATATCTTTTCGCTTTTTAGGAAATCGTACAAGCAAATAGGTAATTCATTAGAAGTTACGTTAACATGGTCTCTTTGTCCTGTGCATTATGTATTCGTGAATGATCGTTTGGTCACCTATCAACTGGCTTCTCAAGTGATGGCTTCCTAGAGAAATTCCCATGCAATATGTGAGGTGTTTTCTCTTCTTGAGAGTTTAATTATAGTTTGATGGTAGAATGATAGAATTTGTTGTTGAAATTTCTGCACAAACTTTAAGTGTTGGAAATCCAAGAAATAATGACATGTCCTGAAGATCTGCAAGTTGACCATGCTGCTGATCAGCTGCTCGTGGCCGAACTGTTTATTTTTCAACTACACCTCTGCGGGCTGGAACCTCTCCAGAATTTTCGTGAGATATGCGAAGCAAATGATCCAAAGCGAAGATAAAACAGCTCTACACGGCTATTCGGCTTTTAAAATGTACTGGCTTTACATACAGGATAAGTCTACAAAGGTTTCAACGTCTCTCACTATCGTCATACTGCGAGATCTATTTTGGCCACTTGGTGATATTCGGTGCCGGTCCAGCTTTACTACCAGAAAGTTCAGCGGACTTTTATTCGGACACATGTGTCAATTTTCCACAACCATACGACGAAAAAACCAAGGAATTTTAGTTAGGAGAGTAGAATGGCATCTTTGGCGCCATTGCTCATAGTTTCACAGGTCATGTGCTAGCCAGCCTGCCGGGCTGAATTTATGTATCAGAGGGTTAAATTCATTCATTTTTAACTGTTTTTAACCGTAAGAGGAAACGACAAAGAATCCGAATTCACTCGAACACAATGTTCGGTGTACCACCACTGCCCCCGCTTTTCATAACTGAAGATGGTAGACAAGAGAACAGATCAGCGTCCGGTTGCAGGAAACCCCTCCGCTTTACCAAGTGGTCCGGTTATTGTGCTACTATCTTATCGTCAGTAGGTGAAGTATACCCTTAAACTTTTACCTACATCTCTAATTAGATGGTTATGATAGGTCAACAGCATTTGCAATGAAAGCTAAAGTGATACAATTATGTAAATTTGAGTCCATGGCTTCCACGAAACAGCGCTCAGGATTGACAATCATGAATATGTGAACGACTCCTGTAAAACGAGAGAAGGCCCTAAAAGCCTACGAAAGGTCACGGGTTGCAAGCTGCATTCAGCTAGGAGTTAGTAACAGTGAAAAGGAGTACTTGCTACACGCTAATACGAGTAACGCACTCATATATACCGGTAAAACCACTAAAAGCAACCGTTTTTGAGTTTTTGGGTCTGCTAAAGTTACAAGTGCTCAGGACATGCATCAGCGGGACATCATTTCAATCCTAAGTGGCATTCAATAAGCAGCGCTAAAATCACATGTCGAATAGACAAGAAGAAACACTCGCTTTAGAAGGGTCAAAATATATTTTGGTAATCTCCTTAGCTTGCGTTTCAGTGAGCCAGTGAGCGCGTTCCTGGAAGAACTAACATCTTACCACAATATTGATACGTGCAGCTCGCTGACAATGGTTCTTTTTTGCTTTACTGTGACTGTTTTAATTGCTTGCTCCTTTGCTGACGTTGACTTGTTCATACGGATGACAGCGCCTGAACTGAACTGCCACGTCTACTGGTATTTGGTGATTACGTAGAGAATCGTGTATGACTGACACTTGTAAGCCAGATAAAATGGAGAATATCATTTGGTATCATTTAATTTCGCATGTACAGGCCCTGGTTCTATTCACTCCTGATCAAACGGCAGTATTACGTACAAACCCAAAGGAAATCATCCTTTGAAACACCCTGAACCGTGAGATCAAGGAATTAAACCGGAGTTAAATAAATTTACAATCCTTCAAACCCATCGACCTTAGAATTTGGACACCCACACAAACCGGCAGGACCTTTTAACTAGCATCCCACGCTGATTTGGTGTGCTAGTCAAGAGAGATCCTGTTGATCGATCCTCCGTTCACTTCGAACCTCTGCCAGCTTGGTAACCTAATTACTTAGTTTTTCGAAGCTCTTCTGTCAAATGCGGTATATTGCCTAGCTCTAAAATCACGAACACTTTACCAAACCCTTCCGAAACAATGACTTCTCGGTCGGTTCCAAAGTTTTTCGATTGATATTTTTATTTTGCTCGTTCACCTGAAATTTTTGTCCATTCTCCCGGTTTTCAAGTCGACGTTGAATATGGATTCATTTGATCTAATCGGCACTTAGATAGTTAATGGGAAAAAATTGGTTGTGTTATCCTCGTAAAATGCCAGATGGTCGGTTGGGATATTGGTGGCACCGACGAACGTATACATAGACTAAATTCAAGCATAATATCTAGGCTCTAAAATGTTTCCCACATATTTCAGTGGGTGAAGTCTGCCGCATTTTGGTAGATTCAAACTAATTCAGAAATAACACCTAAGTAAAAGGCACAGGGTAAATTCTTGCAGCCAAGAGACCAAACCTGACTTTATACAACCATCCGCTCTACATGCCGCTCCAAAAGCGTTCAAACAGAATGAGGGTTCTCGAGAAATGCACTCATTTGCACATCAATTGGGGTTTCACGGGGACTCAATTGAATCCCTCGCTTATGATATTCTTCAACTGAATGTACTGCCCAAAAACCGACTGATGTTTTGGCTGGTACGATATTCGAGATATCGCAGTATATTTTCATAAAGGAAACTACTCACAAGGTTGCTGAAAACTCTCGGACAGCCTACGACCGTTTTCGCCCTTCTTGGGGCTCAAATATCGTACCAATTGAACATGAAGCGGCCTCTGTGCAGCACATTCAGTTGAAGAATACCATAATCCAGGGATTCAGTAGAGTCCCCGTGAAACCCAGTTGAAATGTAAATGAGTGTATTTTTCGTGATCTGCCCAATTTGGGTTCAAGTAGAACAAAGGGTTGACGGTAACTGGGGGACTGTGCCGCATGAAGGACCAAACCGGTTGTGGGCTGTCGAAGGGTTTTCAACAACTCTGGGAGTAGTTCCCCTCATGATTTGTGTGTCCGTGTGGATTCCGAACAGATAGCGCAGAATTTGGTTGTCCATTGCTTGACTGGATGAGCCTTTGAACTGACTGCATACACCAGAGAATGCCTGTATATATGAAGGATAAAGTGGGAGAGGATTTAACATGGAGTGGGACGCCGTGATTTGAACTGTGGTCAACATCACATATCCGAAAGTTCCACAACCTAACTTCAAACGTGGCAGTCCAGTCTGACAATAACTCATCAGTGACTACTTCCTCTCGCTTTCCCATGTGAAAATAATTACCTTAAAGATATCAATATGAGGATGTAAGACTAAGTCTCCACCAATCATCCACATACTATTCCTAACTAGTAGCTTCATAATGCGGTTTTCCACCCAACCGATTCTCTCTATGTCCAGTCAATAGCGAAAATTTATTTTTTCGTACTTTGTGGCCTTCTTCGTCGAAAAAGTGTTAACTTAGCTGCGTACACTCATCTACGGCAATGTCTTATAGATGTTAGCTTTTCAGGCTCAGATCATCCGTGATGTGAATTGACATCTGAGTGTTTTTTGATTGGGACAGTATGACTGGATTCAGTTTGTCTTCCCGACCCTTCAGAAAATAAGCCGAAGTGTTCGTGTGTGTCAAGCTGCTTGTACTGAATTTTGGGTGAGTGGTAGACAGCCGTTGATGTCGCCAGGTTCGCCACTGGAAGCTCATGGTTTGGCTTGTCAGTGTGCATTGAACTGTACTGAAATACATCGCATTGAGTTATATTTGCGTTGTATTTTGTTGTGTTGGAGTGCCGTTTGCTATTCGGTTCCATTACTTTTATTTTACTGATATATATATATATATGGTATGTGCGTACATGCTAGTTTTGTACAACTTAATGATGGTTAGCATCAGCTAACTATGGGTTTGTGTCTAGGGTGCGGCTTTTGAGTGGTGCGGGCGGCAGTAGATGACTCTTTGAGTGCACTGTAGACTCGATTGTTCATTTGTACCCACTCAAACAGACAGTTACGGGCCACCAATTTGAAATGCTTATTGCCTTAAAACCCCCTTGATCACATTCGGTCTTATTCTGTCAGGTTTACACTGGGTACAGGGCATTTAGGTGGATGCACATTCGCCTCAGCACAAATCGTGCGTGGCATTACCTACGGTGCGCCGGAGTCCATTGGTTTCGTCCGATATGATAGGTCAGTCAAAAGACTGATGCTAACTCTCTATTGACTGTTAGAGTATCCGCAAAAGCTTGGAGATGACATTTTAAACTACTTGAAGAGAATTTACTCTATGGAGTTATACGATCATTTCTAAGTTGACCTGATGCTAACTTGAGGCCCAACTAAATACGAGCCGAATTCTTCTTTCGTAAGTGGTAGTGGACTGCCGAAGAATTTATGTCACACTTATGAGTAGCGTTAAATCGGAAGAAACTTAGTAGCCTTTGCTCTTTGTCAACGTCTCAGCTGATATAATAGGGTATCACCAATCCAATAAGTAAGCAAAACTCAATTACTCAGTAAACTGTCCACAGTACCAGTCATCCTGAATCGAAGCCCCAGCCGAGATGAGAACAATGAAGTAATGAACGCTCAGTCGAAGATGGAAGGGGAACGAATCCCCGCTTGTGTTTGGGGACCTCATACTTGAATGATAGATGAGAAGAAACCTTCTCTAACTCTACGAGTAAATATTTCAGGTCCGTAGGGCCAACCTAGAAACCCATTTGGTATAACAGGCAAAGCTGGATACCTAATAAATGGCGGATGACTCTAACACACTGTGCCTTAGTACTACCTAAAAGGAGCATCTTCCTTACTGGAATAACCAAAAGACGATACCATATTTCACCAGCCAGCGCCTGTATGATCTTGGGGAAACAAAAAATGGTGATGAATTTGCATCTATCTATATATCTCTGGCATTACAGAGGTAAACTGATAGGCTTTACAAACACAAACGGAACTGGGTGCATCTCACAAAGATGGTGAAACTACAGAGTTTCTAGAACTCTCGACTGATCGGTCTAAGAGAGAAGGTTCTAACCCTTTCCGCTTGTGCACCGTCTATCACTGTAGGCCTGGTGTGACCTTGACAACGCGGAACAAATAGGGTCACATTGTGTGTTGGCTTACTAACCTCGGCGGAGCCCCTAAACTCGTATATTCGCATGGCGGTAAGTTTCACATGTCTAGTCATGGTCAAACCCATGTTCATTTTGATGGATGCTATGCGAGAAACAGGTAAAAGGATTTTCTGTACGTTTTTTTAAACGATCACACAAGCCCAGAGAAGTCTGAACATTAATTATATTGTAAAAAAACACTTTTCAAGTAATTCGGTGGAGGTTCAGATGAAATTCATCCGGATATTCTCCTTCCACTCCATTCATTATTTTTAAGGATATCACAGTTGGGAGCTTCAGGTGAATTTCCATTGAGTATCCTATCAGCACCAAGTTAATCTGAGAATGACTCCATAATGTAGTTAAAAACTGGTCACGGGGTAAGAAATAGACTTGATGAACATTTGGGGACTGGGATCACCTGACAGGCTCAAATAAGGGAGAAACCGGCAGTAAGCTGTCCGGCGTATACTACTGATGGTGCATGTGAGTAGCGTCTGGTTTTGGGTCAAGGCTCCGTCTCACACCTGATAAAAGGTTCGAACGGAAATTATAGAACCGCTTTTCAGCACTTGCTTAGTTTGGTTTAAAAGTTAAGGGATGTCTGGGAAAGCTCACGAGAACGTTCCAGAGACTTCGTCCAAATGCGATTTTTACTTTCGTGTCTAATAGCGTGTAACCGTTTAGTTTGCGTAGTTCAGTAAAAGTAAAGGACTTCTTGCTGTAGAGTATTCTTCCTTTCACTGGTAGTAAACACCAGAACTCGGCCTTCTTTGGAGATGAGGACATAAAACCCAACATAGTGGTGATCTTCTAGGACGAAATGTGCCACAAGATTAGGGGAAATTTTTCTGAAAAATCCCCTAAAAACAACGCCATATTTGAATCACTTAACAAAGTGGGGAATTTTTCCGAAGCAATCGGGCGTTTTTAAGTCAGCGAACACTGTGACAGATTGTACTCTTAGATGCATTTATATGGTTGGGTTCAGACAATGAGTGCTCTACCAAGTTTGTTCGGCTTACTCTTGTTCGTGAGCAGGGGTGCTATTAGGAGTTTTCCCTGATGAACAGAGTTTTGCTCTGGTAGGCTATTTCCGTAAGAAAACAGGTATTTCCGGTAGAAACTGTTCTATTCTGCATACATAGATACTGTGAAAAAGCGTTTTCCAAATTAAAAGCAGTGAGGTGTAACCATCCTGGAAGGGTTACAAACAAGCCTATGCCTGTATTATTTCTGCAAGCATCGAAACCCATGACTGTTTCAAAATGCAAACTCGGGAATAAGAACAAAACAAACAGACGGGTTAGCGATACAAGATGGCTTTGTTTTGTCTATTTGAAATCCCAGTGGATCCGGGGTTAAAATAGTCGTAAATGTATAGGGAGTAAAGGCGGTATGACAGTGGGTTTGAATGAAATTTTTGCTGAAGTCCAGGGCCGCAGGGTGGGGGAGTACATGGTTTTGAAAAATGGCGGTGTCGAAGGAGCATTTCGTACTCGACGCAGGAAGTTAGTGACTCATGTGTTCCATTTATTAGAAGTCTTCTACTTGAATGGAAACAAGAATAAAGGAACTGACAGGTCGTACACATTGTGTGACTACATCACATCCGAGTGTATCAACCTATTTTTGTTTCATACACAACACATCAGCTGTAGCTTTTTGAAAAGTGTATTAAACCTGAGCACGAGACCCCAATTGATCTTAAAGAAAATAAGTTTAAAACAACTGGTAATTGACCGCTTAGGGCCACATGCCCGATTGAATTTGCGTAGCTTAATGTAACTATCAACAGCCAGCTTTATGGATACTAGCAACCCACATGTAACTGCAATCGGTTGACTGCGCGGACCTCCCAACTTAACGAGACAGTTGAAGACAAGTAAACAATTTAATCCTGCATGACTTGCAAACGCCTCGATCTGGTGTTCACTGGCTTGAACCGTGACAAGTAACCAAACCGAACCATAGTTTTAGTTCCTTGTCTTCCAAGCAGACTGATGCTCACCAGTCTTTTGTCCAATTGCCACCACGGAATTCCCCTATACTGACTGATGCGTTTTTCTCACGGATCTCTTAACAGTGGTTTTCTAACGTATGATCAGTCATCCGAAAACTCTGAACTACTCAGATCGATCTGGTCTGGCGACCGTCGAATCTAAGTAAGTAAAGTTGGTCTGACTACGTAAACAAAGTTGGCGTGAAAATTTCACACCCAAAGTTTCCAAGTCAGAAAGAAAACAAGCAGCTACTGTGCTTTGAGGTACCAAGATTCTATTGTGTATGTGACTGTGAACATCTTTGGAACAGTTGCTGATTGTTAATTCAGCACAATTCCCAGAAAGGTGAGTTCGTGGGCCTTGTAGCAAAAGACTTTTGTTGGCAGTACATTCTAAAGTATTTGGAGGGTTGGCGAAAAGTTAACCGTTTCACAACATCATGGTTACAAATCCACTTTGGTCAACTCAGAATGCAAGACTCTCCGATTCCAAAGCGCATACCAGGAGAATCCATCCGAAACACATTATACGTGAAAAGTCCTATCCTTATACCAATGAAACGGCGTTCCTCACACTTCTCAATGGCTGAGCGCGGCTGTTGAAGTAGGACATCGCGTTTCCTCTCTCAGTGTGGGCCAATCACATACACACGAGGTGAGAAAAACCATTCAGTTGAGGCTCGTGGCTGAAAACTGGAATTAGTCATTTCAAGCCTATCGGGGACATAGCCACTGCTGTTAGAAAATCTGATGCGGCTTTGGTGCTGATATTACCAGCTGTGGCTGCTAGGTGGCGAAATGTTGTGTAAAAAGCAACCTAAATGGAGGGAGAAATTTGATGAGACACTTTACAAACCTATAACCAGGTGATCTGGCAAAGCGAGATCTGACAAATCAGAGCCGATACAAAGAAATAGAACCGGGGTTGTCCAACAGTGAACTCACAAGGTAGTCAGGAGGCCGCAGAATTGTTCGAAAACTTTGTCCTGTGATTGATCAATATAATACTTGCACCGCGCTTCAGTCCAGACAACCTAAGTGCAAGCGCCGATTCGGCTATGGTTGTAAAATGCATTTTACACTGAAACATATTACCTAGACGTGAGCCGGCAGCCCCCTTGAAGGCACCCGTAATAGGTATAACCTGGCGAATCAAATGTGCATTTCTCTTGATCAACCAGGCCATGATTCTTTGAACCGCATGCACACTAGTATGTTCCATCGAGAGAGGTACTAGTAGGTCTGAAAACCATCGGAATGTTATGGTAAAAGTTTCTGCGACAGAACGGACAGGACCAATCTGGCGATTAGAAGTTGATTTACGTACTAATGAGAAGTGACAGTGCGGGAGAAGGTTGGGAAATGTGTTTATTCGGCTTTCTTTCGAGTTGTGAGGCGCAAGCATGGTTTGAAGCACTGAAACTGGCTCCGATGACTTTGAGTACATTTTGACCTGCAGAGGTGGTAATAACGAGCACTAAGGCACAGAGTTTCTGGTGTGTTGTGAAAATTTTGCAATCAACCAGGGATTTACTTGCATAAAAAGCAAAATACATTAGTTGGCGGCTATTCAGACGTTAATTTTTTTTACTACAGTGTCAGCGAACCACCTATGTTTATCCGTGTGACTGGAATTTTCGAAAATGGTGAGACCAGTGAATCAATGGTTCAGCTAGTCTATATTGGCTATGCATATACAAGCTCTAAAACTAAGCCCACTTGAATAATGAACAGCTTCAGCAAGTTTTGTGTCAAGCAGCGCCGTAACGTAAGTCCCAATCAACGGGATGAATTCCTGCTTTACCCCAAAAATTGGCTACTAAATTCTGGGCCTTGCGCATTCTTTGGTGCCATCTACTTCATGTTACGGAGATGCTTAAACGGAGAGTAAGAAAACCGAGGATTTTGGTGCAACGAGACAGATCCCAAACGGAAGCATGAAAAATTGGAAAATTCTGGAAGGAAGCATCGTCCTCACTGAGTTAATGCTACTGAGTGAGCAGCACCTTTGTTCTAACACCTATGAGGCCGCAATGTCATCGTTCAGTTAGTCGATTTCGAGCCGACTTTGGGATAAAGCATTAGAATTTAGCGACAAGAAGAGCCAAGGTAGGTGCGCTTGAGCTTCGCGAGGATATGGGTTTTGTTCATGAACACACTTTTAGGCTGGGCGTCAAGTCCTATGGGGAAGTAAGCAACAGCTCTCAGTTCAGAAGAGGTGAGGTCTCTGAGATCTGCTAAGGAAGAGTGCTTTGACCGAAAACAGCAGGGTACCCTTACGTTAGTTAAAGCATTCCAGTCGACGGAAGCAAAAACTTATTCATACCCTTCTAAAATAAAGTAGGCAGCAAGGACACTTTGGAGATCTGGGATTGCCTTGGTAAAAACAGACTTCAGATACAGACATTGGTAGAACACTGATATTGAATAAATAAACTGGGATTTCTCCCCTTCTCACACTCTCTCCATTTTCAACAACGAATAACGTAGTTATTTTTATCTCATGAGACTCATGTACACGGTTTGCTACCTTTCGCCTTATTGATGGTGTGTATAGTGCTCCTCATTCTCCTTGAATAACTCACAAAGTTTGTGGAAATTTGCCATAGCAACGCTAGCAAACCATCCACACGATCGCACTTTATAACAGACCTATTTTCCCCATCCGCCAACTTTCACGGCTCTTTGGGTATTATCCGAAGGGTAATGATAGCTTGAAGTTTCCAGTACACATTAATATACCCACTGTTATTCATGCCCATTGCTTGATACTTCTTGTCCTGACTTTAGAAGCGATTCTCTCGGAGCCGGGTAGCTTCGTTATTCTACGACTGGACAACCGCTTCTGGTTGGCTGGACCGAAAAGCTCAAACTCATATAGTTATTGATAGGGCCTTGACTGCGGCGCATTTGGTCTCGTGTTGGCTTATGTGAAGTAAAACAATTGGTTCGTGGTTTACGGCAATCACAAGAATTTCATGTTTTCTGTTACCGGCATGATCCATTTCGTTCTATGTGGCAAGTCTCACCCTATCACCTTGTGTAATGGGCTTCAAAGAGATATTGGTTCTCCATATTTTACCAACTGGAGATCTTAGAATGTCAAACTAACCGGTCTGTCTCAAGGCAACTTTCCCGGTTTTATCCTAACGTTGAAACGATTCTTCGGACTTTTATCGGTTGGTTGGCATTCAGACTATTATGATTTGTTGAAAAACGGATAAAACTGATGCCCACCTACAACTGCACTTTTTTAAAGTACCTGGGTAACCCATTAACCCAAAAACTATCCTATTTTGAAAAGAACTCTTTCAGGTAAGTTGCAACGAAATGCACCAAGATGCTGATTGCCTAGTAGTTCTACAGTGACTTACCTGTTTTCTGTGCTACTTCCCTGAAAACGTGCGGAAATAGTTTACTCTCTTCCGTTCCTTTAAACGGATGGCTTTGGTTCCTTGTCACAGCTACTCGCATCTCATAACTTATCGTTCACTTGCACTCCAGTTTCGTTTTAACGGGAGGTCTAACTGAATCCCAGCTCAGTATCTCGTTTGGCATGTTCAGCAACTAAATGCACTGCACAATGACCACCCCATGTTTCAGCTGGTACGATATTCAAGATGTCGCAAGTTTAGTTGAAGTAAATAATAATCCAGAGGTTGAGTTGGGATTCGGTTGAGTCCCTATTAAAACCAAACTGGTATGCAAATGAGTGTATTTCACGAAAAGAGAGAAATAGACTCATTTGCAAACAAATTTGGTTTTTACGAGAGACTCGCCTGAACCCAACTGAATCTCTTGTTTGTGATGTTTCTAGGCAACTGAGTGTGCTGCACCAGGCCGCTTCATGTTTCAGTTGCTACGATATTCAGGATATCGCGATACGTTCGTAATGCACTACTCATAAGGTTGCTGAAAACTCTTCGACAGTCCACAACCGGTTTCGCCCTTCTTGAGGCTCATCTTTGAAGTCCGTCCAATTTGGGCTCAAGTAGAACATAAGGTTGACGGAAACTCGGGAACTGCTCCTATCTGATGAGCCCCAATAAGGGCGAAATCGGTAGTGTGCTGTCGAAGAATTTTCAGCAACCTTATGACTGGTGTGTTACGTCCAGGATATTATCAATTATCTGTTGATTTCAGATATTGCGGGGTAAAGCATCAGTTCTTCCAGAATAAAAACAGGGGATATATATTCATAAAAAAACTACTTACAAGGTTGCTGAAAACTCTCTGACAGCCCACGACCGGTTTTGCTCTTCTAGGGGCTCATCAGGTAGGCGCAGTCTCCGAGTTTCCGCGACCTTATGTTGTACTTGAACCCACATTGAAGAATATCGTAAGCAAGCGATTCAATAGAGTCTCCCTAGTTGATATGTAAATGAGTGTATTTGTGAGGATATGTATTCATATTTGTGCAGCTTTGCTCATAAATTGCTTGGTGTTGTACGGGGAACTTTACTGTATGTAATATCGCGTGTTCACATTGTTTCGGAGGGTGAGGTTTGGCACACACTCCTCACACCTTTCCAATCAGTGCTGCAAAGGTTGATCAATCTTGACTGCAGATATACGTTAGATCGGTCCAATTACCTTGCATTTGGGGGGTCAAACCTAACTCTGCCCCTGCTCTGATACTGGAAATATGGAAATCCATAACCGGATGCATCCTAATTTTGGTTGAAATTTAGTTCACAGAAAACATAGCGTATCAGAGCTGCCCATCTCAGTAAGGCTACTGTAGTATCCCAGAACAGGCTTTATTTCGTAGCTGATAAGAAACACTATGAAGTAGTTGCGTAACGATGAACTGTTCTGAATAATCACCGTATTATTTAACTTTTCTATCAGTTTATTCATACTTATTGTAAGAGTGGATAAAAATGGACCACTTGCAGCACAGAGCGTTGAGCTAGTAGGTAAAAAGTTATCCATGCGGCGTCGGTAAAGAATTTAGACCACGGGTTGTTTCCATAAAGTTTCTACTCTCGAACCACGTTTTCGTTAACTGAACAAAACATTACTCCGTAGGTTTCACAGAACAGTGGCTTGTGAAACCTCAAGGCAAGGTACATTTGTCCGTCAACATCCACAATATGCACACATGCTTATCGAGACCTATCTGACCTCAAATGACTCAGTTTTTAGGTTTCTGAAGCTTCTTGATCCTTGCTTCACAGGGAACGAAAAACAGAAGTTACTTTCCATTCTTTTCTGAAGACAGTTACCATATTTGATTTCTGATTCTTTACTACTTACGTAGCTTTAATTGGGCTTGAATGACCCTTTGTAAGAAAGCGAAGCTGGTTAAATTCATCTAGATTTTAAATTTTGCCATAGTTACGGGGGCTGAAAATCCTCGGTTTCGATTGGCTTTACATGATCGGTGGCAGTATATTATGAAGAGAATTCCCTATTCGGACCACAATATCAGAGTGGAGTAAAGTCCCTATCAGCGGGAACGTTTCTTTTTACAATGACCTGAATCGCAACTGGAATGTCTTTCGCGTACTGTTCTAGCGCAGGGGTTCTGTGAGACTGGATATTCCAACCGCTCGGAAATCAGAGGCAGCTTCACGTTGAATAATTTACTGATTTGAACTTGACCCAGAAAAGCGAGACTTGGCATTGATTGTTCACCGTGTTCACACCCACTGCGAATTGTCGTCGAACGATGCCGCTGTATTATCCTAGAACGAGAATGAAACTTCGCGAGTGTCGAGCACGAGGGGCTGGAGGTTCTATTCAATAACTGCGGAATCTAACGATGTAGACCAACCTTATAAACCACAACGATAAGCCTAAAGGAGAGATTTTCTCTGAAGAGTTGTCATGCTCCTTAGTTCAAGTGGGATGATTTGAAGCAAATGAATTTATTTTCTTATGGTTCGAAACGTGTTGAAAACCTGTACATTTAACTGCTGTTCGTAGTTTTCTGGTGATCAATAAGAGTTTGCCTGCCAACGCGCGATAACCCAGTGGACGTCTGCGCAGAATTATAGCAACACAAGCCTTCTGCGTGGAGTTGGATGCACTCTCGCGAATAAGCCAGTGAATCCAATGTAAACACCAAAGCGTGATTTCGGTGGACGAACCCTTACAGAACTGTCGAAAACTATCACCCGACCCAAGCAAGATGGCATTGCAATGCTGTTGAAGAACTACAAAGTCGAGAATAGATGTGTTGCAAAGCATGGCCTGAGAACCCGGCCTCCGCTTACAATTTCTCGGAAAGCACCATCTTTGAGGTAGGATGAAGACATCAAAATAACTCTTGTTTTTTCTGGAGCCTTCTTGACATGTATTTCATTAAATTCATGAGAATGGTTGACTGTTTTTTCATTCCAACATTTTAGCCAAAATGGAAAACGCCATATATGCAGCCCACAAATTTTGGTCCCATCTTTTTCATTCGAAAGTGGCAGACATCTTTATTGCACCAAATGACACTACGAATTTGGACGATCAGGAGTTGTTCCTCCACCGTATACTTAATTATGAACAACTGAGACCAGAAGGAGTGATCAGTTCACGAGAAAGAATCAAACTCATTAACAGTTCACCGCCACCTTACGAAGTGCACCACTAGAACCAATTCGACGAAGTAACATCCAACCAATCAACATACCTTCGCCTGTCAAGTATGGGGATGGAAATCTTACCTCAAGGTGTAAGACAGAAACAACCAGACCCCACAATCAATAAGTTTTACGAAAATACAAATAAAAAGTCATTTACATAACTCAACCATTAGTACTGTTCTGTATTCACCGGCATAAAACAAGTAGGCTTTTTGAACAATTGGACAATAAGATGCCACCGATCGTAGCTTTTGAACTAGTACACATTATTTCAGCTTCATTTTCCCGTGTTTTCGATGAGTTTGACTGCAGACTTATTCAATATTTGATTGCCATCATCCATATCGGTGTTACGCAAACAGACCTAGTTCTGTTTCAGTCAGCACACTGACAATTATGGATCTATCATGCCTCACGTGGCCAGCCGCACACTAAAGGTCAAAAAAACCATCGCGGAACATATAAAGTATGTCTTGCACAATCGAAATAGCAATGACTACTGATATTGAATTGTCCCAGGAGCTGCTTTCCGTATACTGATATAGAAGACAACCCTCAGTAATGACATTTAAAGAGCTTTGGTGACTTGATGCATGCATTTTTCCTTTTTTAACCTGCGCCCATGTTCACCGATATGTTTGTTCATCAAATTTATGGGAAATTCAGGTTAAAGCATCGAACTTCACCGACTTTGTCTGTTTTCTTGATGAGGAGACGAGGCTTTAAGGTTTCACAGTTTGTTCTTGTTCACACAACAACCATGTTTCTCCGGCTTAAAACACCACCGAGGCATGCTGTTCCATAACACTGGCGGTTGCGTTTTGGGTGACATTTGTCTTACAGTATTTTGCGAGTCAAAGTGACTTCATGGAAGCCCAAAGACGTTGAAATAGGAGGGCGTATCGTACAAACACGTCATAAACGAGAGATTCAGCTGCGATTCATTTAAATCACCCCTGTTAACGCAAGCCTAATTTAGGAGGTTGAGTCACCAAATGCTTACAATTTGGTGTTCATTAAGAACTTAATGGATACTTGGGGCTGCATCCATCTGATGAGCACGAAGAAGGGCATAACCGGTCATGAACTGTCGAGCAGTTTCCAGCAACCTTATGCGTAGTGTGTTTAATCGAGATTATATACTTCTGTTCTGACTTAGACCTGACTTAACATTGAGCATTTTACTGTGTGCGTTATGGAAAAATTGATAAAAACTCAAAATAGAGTAACGTGGCGTGTCGCTTGAACAAGGACCACTCAGGAGGAATCGTCCAAGTAGTCTTAAAAACGGATAACCTTTTTTGAAAAAAGGCGATTTGGCGGACAAACTGGGAAAGTGTGAGTGAAAATAAATTATTTTTCGACAGCAAAACAACTATGACAAGGAAAAAATGAAATCATCTCCTGTACAGCCAAATTTAGCCAACTGAAATACCGAAAATATGATTAAACATAGACCTTGGGCCTTGTCACTGTTCAGCAAAGGTGGCTGAAACAAGTCCAAAATTGGTATTTGAAAGGTAATGTGTGTGGGGTGATTGAAAGTCATTTTAAACGGAGTTTAAACACTCGCCTGTTTCTTTTAAATTTCAGAGCAGCTCATAAAGTCGCAGTGGCATTGATGCAGCATATATTTTCATTGGTTTAAGACAGTTTGCGCAGTTTACCCTATCAAACTATCCTTCTGTGCACATGTTGACCAGCGATCGATATCTGCGGTGTATCTTGATCTATAAAAATATCCTTTCAAGCTCAAAAATATAATCATTTATATTATGGGAATCTGGCACGTAATCTTGCTAATTTACAACACGCTAGGTTTCCCCCAACCCACTACCGCATTCAAACCTAATTGCACAGGCACGTCTATCATCTCGAAACCTGTTCGCATTATGGTCGTTGGCTTGTTGGCTGAGCTGGGCAATTTGATTGCCAACGTTTCATCACCAGTCGACGTGACATCATCATTGCGTTATTGGAAAGCGTAGTGGGGCGTAGCGATGGGTTGGTGGTTGTGCCTATGTTCGCATCATGTACTGTAATGATTTTGTGTCATTTGCTATTATAACCATAAATATCTTTCAGAATTTTCGCATGATGTTGCCCGGAGAAGTTCCTGCGTGTTCTCGGGGAAAACTTGGGAATATAATGTATTGGGTGACTTAAGACACAACTTTTCTTCACCTATTTTCACATAGTGAGAGTGTGTAGGATAGAACGAATGCTTTTAGGTTTCATCAATTTTGAGAAAAAGTAACCCACAATGCCAGATTCCTCATTGATTGAGGCTGCAATAAATGAATATGCAACACAAGGGTTTGTCATCTTTGAACTTGTTGATGGGTGGTTTTTGACTAACGACTTCCTGACGTGTTGGGATTTGTGTATTAAAAGTAGTATCAGTTCTGAATCGGGCCTTAGCATGTCCGTACCAGAGTATACATTGTTGGTACTAGGTGTCGTACACACTTCTGGCCGCGCTTAAAAATTTCAAGCATTTCACGTCCTTCCTTTTTATTCCGTGTATTAACCGAAATGGCATGGTTATGAACGAACTATTTGCTCACCTGGGTCCTCAGTTTGATTGTTGGTCTGTTCGCTGAGCTTGACAGTTGGATTGCAAACGTTTCATCACCAAGCGAGGTGATATCGTCAGTGCGGGGTCACCTCGATCGGTGATGAAACGTTTGCAACCCAGCTGCCAGGCTCGATAAACAGACCAACAACTAAGTAGGCACCCGAGATACCCATATTCCACAACATTGGGTACTCAGTAGTCACCAGGGGAGTTTGATGCATTGGTTTGTTGCACGCACAGAGGAAATAACGCCGAACAACTATTAGAGACAGAATAACAGGGTACCACCTAGCTGAAATTCACGTGATGTATACGCGTGCAGTATTGTGGTTCAAGTTGAATCCACTAACCTCTCATTCACCCTGTGACCGAATGTCCAGAGGTCCTAGCAATATCGCTCACTCAAGCACACTTTCTCTAGCGTTGTGCAAAGGAAAAATGGAGAGAACATCTTGATTAACACGGCTTCTAGTGTTTGTTTGGATGCCAATAGGACACAGTAGGATGCCAGAAGAGGACACACAACGAAGACAGACTGCTTAAAGAGGTACAAATGCCTCAGGAACAAGCTATAGTTAGTTCCACAGCCCAGAACCCGGGGAAGCCAAGTTCCGAGGGCTCCCAGCACTGATTACTCGGAACGCGGTCAAATGAAAAATCAAGTGCAGTGTCTATTCAGATGACCTCGCTAGGTGATGGAAAGTCTGGAACAGAATTTCCTTGCCCGAGGAATAAACCAGTCATACCATGGTCTTTGGTTTGGTCGCTGAGCTGGGCCATTTGGTTGCAAACTTGCTATCACGAGTCGAGGTGACAACATCAGTTCAGTGTGAGTGGAATTGGGTTTAGGTTGGAAGTTCCTGGACGTTGCGCGTGCGTGGATTGATATAGGGTTTACTCATCCAGGCCAACCTTGATCGATTCTTGATGGTTTAGATGAGCATTCTTACTGGCCTGTTGGTTGACCTAACTTGTTAATGCTGGGTGCTCGGGCCGTCTTGAGACTTGGCCTCTCGGCTCCCCCGGCCTTGACCCTTTTTTCGTTTGCCAAGGCTGACTCCTTGATTCATTGAGTTGGTGGTCTCCCGCTCGTAGCGGTGCGCAGACAGGGTCGATTTCAGTATGCCAGTCGACTGAATTCTTTGCGGGGTACATGGTACGAAAAATTCCCTCTCGTGTCCTGTACGTCCACATGTTATGGTTTTCATGTTTCCTGGTTTTCTAGATTAACTCGTGTCCTACTTAAAACTATATAATTCCTATCTTTCACATTAGATATGTGGTTTTTCTGTAATCAAAATTTCCGTTCTATTAAGCAATCGAATCTTATCAAATTCTGGTCAAAAACGAAAAACACATAAACGAGTGAAGAATTTTGTTGGAGGGATTAAAAAAAATCGAACTTTGCCGGAGTTTCGTTTAGTTAACCTCAATAAGACAAGCAGCTGGTGCAGAATAGATGCCAGATGAGACTGGTAGACAGTGTGATGAAGCGTTCCAAGATGACTAAGGTCATATTACTTAAGTTAATGGAATATACTTTTCCCTGTGTTAGTACCACTGTAACGGTGGATACTACTGATGAGGCATGTGAGTAGGACGTCTTCTCGTAAATCCGCTTTCCGTCTCTTGAAAAGTGAGCCCTGTTGCGGAATTGGTGGAGTCTCTTTGTAGCATTTGCCTGCATTTGAGTAACAGTCAATGAATATCCAGAAAAGTTCAGGAAGACGCGTTCAAGGAGAAGGTGGATGTTCAGTTTTGTAAATGAGATGCATATGAGAGTTTTGCTCCCCTGTTCAATAGTCTGTAACTGTTGAGTTGGTGTTCTCAAATAGACAACTCCGCAGCGAAGGACGTCTTGCTTTCACCAGGTTAGAGGACGAGCGCATTTCGTGTCAGAAATCGTGTCAGTTGAATAACCAGGTCAACTACGAAAACTCATATCAATTCGTCTATTCTTCTTCAGTCGACCAACGATTGATTTTACCTGCGCCGAAAGTTCGTTTTAGTGGGGATGGCTTTTAGACGTTTTTCGTGGCTACTTAAACTAACTATTCATGCATTGGTCAGGAGTGGGGAAATCATTTTCCATTTCATACTTCGGTAGCATTATGTTTGGAAGGCAGTGTATGAACGTTTCGTTTTCGTCAGGGACTATCGATATAGCGTGTCCTTCATTTGGGAAGTTGATGTCCTCATGTCACAAGAGTGTGGTAACGTTATATGTCTTCAGTCAGTGCGTACACTACAATGAAACTCGTATGTGGGATCGCTGTGCTACAATCCATGTCAAACATCGGTTCACTAAAGGCGGGGAGAAGATGTCGTTGAACCACCCTCAAAATTTCTCTCTGTAATCTTCCAGACATTCCGTGGACTAAAGTACACAAATCAAACAAAATTCGATACTGGTCTCACGGTGTCACCCAAGGTGCTTGTTCGAGTAATTGGGTCACATCTGAAGTTACGATAAACGATTTATCACCCGGTATTGAGGTACTTTGAGGTTACTGATAGAGTCACTAACCGGTGGAGTCGACAAGGCTAAGCAGCTAAACCAGATGATAGAATTCCGCTGCTAGTTTGTTTCACTCACCCGCACACCAACGAGAAAGGGTGTGAATACGGACTGTCACTGTTTAGTCAGGCTGGAAGGAAACACAAATGTGAACAGTGGGGTGACAAACGTGTTTTTGTGAACAGCGGAACAGAGGGCATCGAGCACACAAACCTGAATTTTGTCTCAGCTAACAGAAAACGGAGGAGAAACAACGGCGCTAGAATGTATCAGTTTTTTTGCAGTAGGTTCACAATCACCACAGCAAACGTCACTTTTAGGAGCACTTGCGAGTTCCGTTGAATTTTTGACTACAGAATACTCTCTCACAAATTGTCTTTTTCCCATCCTGGTACGATTCTTATGGTTGGTTCAAATCATAGGAGGTAGGAACGCAACTCCAGTCTTGTTATTTCAGTTTATCAGCGCCGTTTTTCTTTGGCCTTGACATTGTTTGAAGTCTGCAAACCGGCCGCTTGCGATGCTTCGACCCTAGCTGTTAAATCCATTGACTGGGTCAGAAAACGATCAAAATGTTTGCGTAGATTTAACAAACTGCTCATAAGGTTACCAAAAACTATCCGACAGCTCACGACCGGTTTCGTTTTCCACACTGGGCTTATCAGGTAGGCGCATTCCCTGAGTTTCCGTCAAACTTTTGTTCTACTTGCATCCAAATTGCATGATTCGCGAAGTGCTCTCATTTGCATGCGGGATGCCCAGCTGATTTTCCCGTTTATGAAGTTCTGCAAAATCTTTTGTAACATGGATTCATTTGAAGCACTATCAACACTATAAAATGTAGGAGATTTACGATGGATAATTGAACGCAGTGTTGCATTGGGGTAAGCAGGCTACTATCGAACAAAGATTAAGGTTGAGGAAGACCGTCAGTAAGTGTTTGCCTAGAGGTATTTTATTAAGATCATTTTTTAAAACTCATGTTAATAGTTATTACTTTCCCACGACTTCCCGCAGATTGCGGATTCACTCGGTCGTGACCTTTGAGAGGAAAAAAAGTTAGACGAGCCGTACTCGCTTGGTATTAACTCCATTCCATTTTCTGAAAGCTGCATAGTTTGTGCAAAGTAGACAAGCGCCTGCCTCTCCCGGGGTACGATAAGATGGCATCAGAATGGTTCCTGACAGCTAAAATGTACCGACAAGCATGGTTCTTTTTTGACATAAGTAGTATGAGACGGTAGCTCAAAATCCATTTACCGTCCAGTACCAGTTTTACTGTCTAGGGCTCCTTATGTGGGTATCTTCAGGTCCAGCTGTTTCTTCACGGGAACGTAATTTTAATGATTGTTCTTCACTTATTTTACAAAGTTCGCTGATTTTAGTCACAGGGCTAAAGCTGAAACCGTTTTTTGCGTTAAACTGAAGTACGACGACCGGAGCTGCCAGCCAAGTGAGAGTTTGTCGTGTTGTACCTTTGTTGAGCAAGTCTTTTTCTGGTGTTCCGGGCGACGGAGGTAAGGCTGTTGAACATCATAAACTAATTTCAAAAAGCTAATGTTGCGTACAGCATTTTCCCGGAATAGGATCTCCTCTAAACAGGATCTGTTCTATGGCAAACGGTAAAAATTGGAACTCCCAAAATCGTCTCTTTCTATGGAGTGTTTCTCAGTTGGGTTCTTTGGTATAAAAAACGGTTACGTTAGCTATATCTAGGGGGAGAAATAAATTGTCGTCTTCATAACATGTGCATAAAACGTTCTTATTCAAGCACATCCTCACAACTTAGTTAGAAGTAACGCAAGAAATTAGATGGAGGGGGATGGTCGGGCTCTGAGGGTAACAACCATCGTTAGGCATGTGTTCGTCATGACCCCCATTAAGTGAAAACCTACTGTACTGAACGGGATGAAATGAGTTCCTTCACAGGGCCTTCTCATTCAGTAGTGCGGCTGGTGAATCAGCACAATATTTTACTCATCAACAGAATGGAAACCGGTCTAGTTGTAGCCTAAATTTCTCTGAATCCACCTTTGTCAAAACTAGTGAGCATCGATTTCTCGCACCGTCAACCACTTGTTCAACACAACATTAACTTGATGGATCATTAAACCGTCTTAAGTTGGTAAAAGGATGCACGTCGCGTATTGAAGTGAACCACGGTTCTCGGAAGGACATCCGCTGTTCAGTCCATGTGTTACTCCTTTTCGATCCTGAACGGTTAGTGAGCGATCGGACATTAGCACAAGTAGATATGTGGCGATTTCAGTTTGAAAGCTCAATTCCACTGAACAGTATCTCTGATCCAGCGACTAGCCATCAATCTACTCCAGCTGGTGAGATCAAAAGCATCACATCGTGCTTCAAGGTACTTGTCTATCTGAAAATAACAAAAACAGTTCCGTGTACCCAATCTAATATTAGTAAATTTGGAAAATACTGTGAGAAATTTGAGTAAAAATGTAAAAAATATAAACAGCGAACTGTAAATCGGATTTCAAGCAAATAATCGCCCGATTCCCACTTTGCAAAACCCTGTTTATCACAAAGAAATTTGCATCAGAAGGCTTCTGCTTGATGGATATTTGTTTTTAGGTTGCTAGTTATGAGCCTCGGCGCGCAAATACAAAACTTATACTTGACTTTAAGAGCCGCAGTTCGCTTTCACAAGCTTCTTGAAGCAAACTTAAACGGTGCAAAACAGTCACGACACTGATGAGAACGACCTCTGATGCACAGCTTCAAGTATACCAAATTGGAAGGATCGTTAATTTGCCACACACGACAGTTCGTTAGTGTATCGTGATTGTCTGAAACAACAAGGACAAGACCCAGCTGTTACATGATCGACTGTGAAGTAGGTGGTTGTAGATACCAACTTGGTTGACGCCATTCTTAACTAAGCAGGAACATACGGCTTACCTCAGTGTAATTCAAACCTGTGCATCGATTACTTTTTGATTATTACCGGAATACAAACGATACTCGTTGTTGCATAAGCAAGACCTGTAACGCTACCTAGTGCAAGATCAAGACCAACTTCAGTATCAGTTCAGGCTTGGTGCACTAACCCTTATTGATTTGTTCAAAACAAAACTAATAACACATAAATTAAAAAGAAGATCCTGTCGGTAAACCATGCAACCGGAGCTCAGGCACACAAAAGGCACGCAACAGAAAAAAGTCTGAGCAAAGAGAGAACGAGCTACCGGCGTGCATCTGTTTCTCTTTACAGTGTGTCGTGGTAAAAAGCAACACGAGTATAAGGCAGCCATTGGGCAGGAATATCAGAAAGGTCGGATTGGGGAAAGCCCTACTTGATTATATCAATAAAAAGTATAAAAGGGCATGTGAATTAGTGTTGTGGGGGAAATAACAAAAAACTAGGCTGGTGATGGGTAGCAAGCATTCTTGGAGGAAGCGAATTGACTATCTAGTGGAAGGCAGTTGGCAC
This sequence comes from Clonorchis sinensis, assembly GCA_003604175.2. NCBI lineage: Eukaryota > Metazoa > Platyhelminthes > Trematoda > Opisthorchiida > Opisthorchiidae > Clonorchis > Clonorchis sinensis. Next base: position 109,202,063 of record CM030370.1, on the reverse strand, counting down.
ACGAAAGTTTCACATCAACCGGCCGTTTTAAGCATAGGGAGCCCGAGAATTTTGGCAATATTGTAGACGATTGGTACCCCGCGTGCTTTGATTGGCTGTTGATCTGGCGACTGGACTGCATACGTTTCACCATCAATAGAGGGAACCTCATCAACACACGTAGCTCCCCAAGCAACGCACTGATGACCTTTCCTCGCTTGATAATCCGGCTGCAAGGCTCGCGAACAGATCAACAATCAACAAGCAGAGTTACCAAGCTCCTAGCCCTATTTGATGACTAACCTCTCAACCTACTCAGTTGTATGGATTTCTCTCACTCTGTGAAGAACTATCCCACATTGCTGAAGCGTACGGTCTCGACGTGGACCAGCATCATAGTTCCCCCCCCCTAAAGGAATGAGGTTATTAAGCACATGCCTAAGCTTTGCGAGGTCTTTTTCGGGAGAACATAAAATCAGAGGACAATGTTCTCATTGGCAGCAGCTTCGGCTTCTAAATATGTTCTAGAACATCCTGAGTTTCTACACGTTAAAGAACTATTTGGTGGGGAAATCAGAAGTTAAAAAAGTGTTTTAAAGCAGCTTTAATTAAGTTAACTCACGAACATTGATTTTGTTAAGTGAACTCCATCCTAGGAAGCGAGTACAAGATTAACAGCAGGGTCACAACAGAGAAAAACAGAAAGTTACGTAACCGACCTCACGAGGGGCAGCAGGTGTCAGAAATCTTTCGGAATCCACGTATGCCACATCACATGGCTCCTCGGACTGTTTTGAACCATTTCTTCCCAATGTTTGGCACCGGATGACATGTCTGTATTTGGACCAATTGTGAAGCTACCCAGGACACACTTTCTCCCATAGCTACCTCGGCTGCGCAAGTGAAAAACAAGTTTCGCATCCGGTAGTTGTTTTACGTTCAGATGGAAGCTGAATTTCTCATTGAAATAGGGATTGGTCAACTCCTTTTGAGAATGGGTCTCGAATGAACCTAACGAATTCCTTTTGCAGCGTAAGCTTACGCGTATACTAATTTTCTGGTGTTTGTTAGCACTCAGGTACTCACTTACATGTAAGCATCTGGCTTCATATACGTGGCATTCAAGGCGCTCTAGCGCATGGTGATAGTTTAAACCAATACACGTTTCTCCAAGACCCAGAAACTTGGGCTCACCAGCTTTCAACCATTCAGTGTTCTCGAGAGGTGTACCAACATAGGCACTAACATCAAGGTTGGCCAAATAGGTGGTCAATCGCCCAATGCTCCGATCCTGTCCGATACTGTCGTAATCGAATATCTCAAAAATCAAGATAGCATACTTCAGGTCGTCCATTTTCAGATCGAACTTGCACTGAAAATGCCAGCGCGGAGTCATGGTTCGTCGTTGTACGTCTGTTCTCTGAACGTTTCCAATTTGCTCCAATCTACCATGCTTTCCGGAAGCAAGTTTTACAGTCACGTAGGTGTCTAACAATTCATCTTCGGGAAGAAGATTCAGTTTGTTCGCTTCTATGACAATCACGGTGAGCTTTGCCGCTGGAATGTCATATTGGATACTGTAAGTGAGTTGTCCGTATTTTCCTTTCACTTTCTCGTTGCCTGCAAGTTCATCCAGATATACAGATTTCATCCGTTTTCTGGCTAGCTTCCTCAGCCGCATTTTTCGCACGCTGGAACTGATACATAGTATAAAGAAGACCAACACAGATGTACTTGCCAAGCAGATTAACACAAGGAGGAAAATTGCTAGCGCTCTGTTTTCTACGTGGAATTTTTCCGCGAGATTTTCCAGAAATGATGATTCACCGGAAGACATCGTTCAACACAGGTCTTGTGTATAAAAACCAACTTTTCATGTCACGAGCATTATGAGGTTTCCGTAGGTCCTGATGTCAGTTGGTGAAGAAAGAACAGTTTAGTGAATTTAAACGTTTTAGCTGCTTAGAACATCACCTTCCATACTGAGATCATAGTTAACCGGAGGTCATAGAAGAAGGTCTTCTAGAACCAATCATAACGAAGGTGCTTAACCAGCCAATCGGTTCCAAGGGCATTACAGATCAGCTGGTACTAGGTAGACCAGAAACGTGAAGGCATAACTCACAACAATTCCAGGTAATCTGTGTTATGACCTAATACTGTGCAATCTCCGGGAAGAGTTTCGTAAAACCTGTCACAATCGTATACCAGTGTTCTTTGATCGTTTTCGTTTATTCTGCCTCTGTATAGGTTGCTCATTTTGCATTTCGAGATAATCATGTATGCGCAGAACTCCTTTTGAAAATGGCCACACAAGAAAAGACCTTCGTTAAACCGATTAATGTGGGGTGTTTTACCTCCATGAAAACCGGATCTGACAGGAAATAACAATGTTTCCCCAGTTTAATCACGTCCTGGACTCTTGAGCTCATCTTCATTGTTTGTCACAATTTCTGCAGGTTTGCGTGCTCCGCTTGGCTAACGCGCTCGGTGTAGTATGAATGCGGGTAAGGGATGTATTCTGTTGACAGGAAACAAACGATCGCTTGTTTTCCTGTTTGGCCAAAATACAGGTGATGGCCTGTAACATCATGTCTTTGAGGTCGCATGCGGGTCAGAGACAGTTTTGCGCAGAAGAAATAAGGAGCAACAGCACCAGAGCAATCAACTGATATTAGTAATGGAGATTTCGTCCAATAAGAGAAGCCAGTATATGCTGAAGAGCTGCGAAGCGCTGTACAGCTGTTTCATCCTTATTTGGGATTATCAACAATGTGCTTTTTACTAAATTCCGGAGAGTCTGGAACCCACGGCCTCCAGACTAGCAGTTTGAACAGTTAACCGTTCTGCCGCTGATCATCACAGCGGAAGAATACTTCACACTTCCATCTGAGAAGTCATCATTCGAGGAGAAAGTTAGCCTATTTAACCACGTGATTTGATCTCGTGATTGAAGTACAAGCTGTTCTACTCCCAGTCTAAGCGCTAGCCAATCATACTGCTGATCAGCCGATCGTGGCTGAACGATTGAGTTTAAACTACTGGACTGGAGGTCGAGGGTTGGAGACTTTCTGGAGGCTGGTGAGATGCACACTGCTGATGCTTTCCAAGGAAGAAACAGCTGTACAATGCTTCTTGACTTTTCAGCATAGATTGGCTTCACTTACAAGACGAAATATTCATTCAAGTCCCCAAGTCTCTCCACGGTGCCAACGATTAACATTATGTGCATCACTGCACCATAAGTTCCTGTCAGGCATTCTGCGGGAGTTTCTGACCGTCTGTTGGTTGATGGACAAGAACCACTTGTAAGTTCGGTGCACGCAGTTTATAACTTCCAAACGAATCAGTACTGTCTCTCAGGAAAGGGTTATAAGTGAAGATGCACCAGATGTGTTTACCCTACATTATGATTTTCCTCATATCCAAAGTACGGAGCAAAGTCATAAGTGAGAAAAAAACATCCAATTCTTACCCGTCACTTCTGGTTTCTCTGTTAAAACAATTAATCCGATTTACAAAAAGTAGGCGTAACGAGTTGAAACATTTCACGGAATCTCGTACTCAGTTAAGTGCGCTAATTTTTTGTGGTTTTCTGTTTCAATGCAATGTGAAGTTTGTACACTCCTTCATTTCAATAAACCAGTTGTATGCTGTTCCCAGGAACAGCACGTCGGCTCGTCTGTTCTAGCACACAAGGTCATCCATTCCTAAATTTGGGTATCCAGTAACTATTTCCTGATTGTATTGACAGGCTGTCAATCCGGCAGACGGAGATCTGACGACTCACGTTGATTGTAAGAATAAGTATGGCAAATAGTAGACGTCTCCTGTGGATCCTTTTGGACAGCAACCGTCTGGTAACCTGAAAGTCAGTGACTGGAGTTCGTCCTCAGGTGTCTTTTCATGCCTGCTATTTGAATTTAGATCTCTCATTCAAGGAACTTTCAAACTCTCGCCCAAATTCAAATATTATTATCGTCTGTATGGTTATACCATATTATATTACATCCACTGTGCTATATTTCAACCACTGAGCTGTCGTCTAAAAACGGGTTAAAAATTTCCCAGTGCTTGACTGGGGACGTCCAATGCGCCAGGGTTTGGGCACAATCCAGGGATTTCTGACTGCTCAGTAAGAATTTGAAGGAGAAAGTGCCAGTCCACGGATATTCTGTGGCTGTGTATTCATTTTTTTTACAAATGTTCCGCAAACTAAGTGGGTCGAGGGACACGAAGCTTAGTCCAGAGAATCAAGGAGCACTCATTCACTCGTCTAAAAACTGGATCAACCTGAAACGTGATGAGTGCTGCTGTCAATCAGTTGATCGATACAGACCACCGGATTGGCCAGGCAGAGTCATTCACCGTAATCCATCGAACACCGGAAAATCGGTCGAGAATCAACCGCCAATGCATATTTGAAACAGCTGATGAGGTCGTCCGTCGGAGAGGCCGCCGCTGCACTGCTCAAAAATTACCGTAATTTTGACCAGTTTAGCTTGCTTGACGCTAAAACGACGAAGAATTGAAAATAGCAACTGATGAATGCGTCGCCTGGCGCACAACAGGCTGACAAAAGGTGTTGTGAACCCAGCCACTTTGGAAAGTTTAGTCTGAACTGCAGAATGTTGTCAGAATGATCCTGACCCCTGTGCAGAGTACATCCTTCTTTACAACACCTTCCTAGAATAGACCTGATTGACCTGATTGGACTTTGAGGGAGCATCATGGCAACATGTTGACAAATGTACACGAACGCATTTGAAACAGAGAAACATCTACTCTTACTAGACTATTTCGGCTGTGTGATGTGCGATGTGACGTCAAGTCTCATTCTGAGCATTGTACTTCGTTCACATACTCGCCTATTCTGTTGATTACCGCTGCCCTACATTCACCCATACACCTTTAGCGTGATTCTTTTGATATATAGAGTAAGATTTTGCAATAGTGCCACGCTTGAGAATTTTAGTTTGTCAGGTTGAAAAGCAGTTTTCTGTGCGGAGTACACCTTTGAATGTTCCATACCATGAAAGATAGTAGATTCATTTCTGTACCTATGATTTGCTTATTCTCACAAGAAAACTCTTATGAAAAACTTGTCGGATTTCTGTTGCTCACACAGACATATATGGATCTTTTGCATACCGACTTGAGGTCATTCTCTTAAAATTGTGACCTGTGTTTTGTAGTCGTCGATAAAGTTGTGTTTAGCATCATTTTGACATAAATTTGCCTGATGATAATAACAAACTCGGCTCCCCTAGATTTACTGGTTTTCATGGCAAAGTCCCAACACCGGAAGTTGTGGAATACTGTTTGTGTGAAGTGGAAAGTTCCCCTCATCTGCTGGGTTCAATTACCGAGGAAAATCCAGCCCCCGGCTTGAATGTCGTCGTGTAGGTAATTGTGAGTTTTACCAGAACACCTTTACAGAGTTAACGCGTGGAATCAGAATGAGCCAGGGTTGGTTCTGAAAAGTTGACTGTGCATTGCACAAGCTAGAAAAGTGGGGATACTCAATGCGAACGGAAATGCGTTGGAATGTTGGTAGCTCGGGTAGTTGGGTGGGCACCCAGCTGCGCACTGATGTCTCCTTGTATGGTGACGAAACGTTTGCAAGCCAGTTGCCAAGCTCGGCGAACAGATCACCAGCCACCTGATCAACAACCAAGCGAACGGAAATAGACTTAAAGTTTAGGCGTAAGGTGCAGGGATAGTTCCATTTAGGATGTGTTGCTCTCTAAGCCAGCCTGAATTTTAGCTGTTGTGTTTTATGGTTCCTTGTAAAAACTTGACGCGTAACCATATCTGGTGCCTTTTTTCCGTCATTATATGTACAGAATTTTGGTGGAAGCTGTCTTCTAGAGGTCCTTAAAATCTTCAAACCTATCAAGGATAATATTTCAGCCCCATCAGAAAAAACGACTTCGGGTGAAACTCACTCACTCCATTTCAAAACTTGAACTACAAAACGTAAAAGTCTTCCTTAGTAATTACATGGTATCCAGTGTTCAGCAGTCTGAAATTGAACAAGCACTTCTGAGGTTCGGAAGTTTTGCACTTTGTCTGGAATAGTGAGTGCCCACTTGTGTTTCCTCCACCTCGTCATACCAGCCGGTGATTTCAGCCGATTGGCCATGTGTCACCCATCTTTCTTTGCTTTCTTTAGAAGAGAAACTTGCCTGTTTTCACAAAAAGAGACCCCATTTTCCTGCAAAAACCGGGCAACCAACACTAGTGGGTCCATTTACGCCTGTAAAAAGTCTCCATCCCACGTGATGCCAAGTTGCTGAGTTGCTGGCAGAGGACAACAGATGAGCCAGTATTTGCCGTATTGTGTTGTTTGCGTCAGAGTCCTAGCGTGTATCCCGAAAGGAGATCAGTCAAACACATAGTTCTCAGCTCTTCAGTTATTGTCAATGTCATCCCTATGCTTCATGAAACACTGAAGACAGTAGCTGATAACTCCATGTGTGAATGTCAACGGTACGTAGCTGGTTAGTGTGGCAAAAGCTACAGGTCTTGTTGCATCAGTCTGTGGAACCTAGAATTCCATTGAATTGTGTGTGTAACGTGATGAATGTGTGATGAATAAAATCACGGAAAATAAAGTTTCACGAAGGAGGAGATTTGTTGACTTTTAGAGGAAACCTACTTCGCGGCTGTGATGGCGAGCTCAGTTTAAAATTGTTCTCAATTGAGTAGTCAAAATCCATACACTGGTAACCACCATCCAGCGCTTGGGAATGGATCGCCGGACCCATATTGTTGTTGGACGGTCCACTAAGCGTATTATGAGTTTCCAGTGTCATGATAAATAACATGGGAGTTCAATCTAAATCGGAACACTAAACACCGAAATTCTTCAATCATTGTTCGTGCGCTGTCATCCTAACTTCAGCAAACTAACTTTAATTGAATGAGTTAGAGGTGAAAATGAAAAGCCTTTGGATTAGGATCAAAAAGGAATCAGTACTAAAGTAGTCGAGTAATAAGTAGTAGGTTGTGACTGTTATCAAAAGCGATGGAAGCAATATAATATGCTTCTGAGTTAAAAGAAAAACGCAAACAAATTCATCACAGATTTCACAAAAATAGAAAAGACTTACTAGTTTACTGGTTGGTTATATACGATTGGTGAAATGCCTTTCGAAAGTACCACCGTTTGTGTTGGGTAGCTGGTTTAATTGCGGCTCTCGGTTTAATAATTCAAAACACTCATTTCGAAGTAAAATGCCACTCTGCTGTGTGCATACAACCGAAATCTTTCTAACCGTACTGATCAAACAATTTCAGCTTATGAAGGATACTTTGCGTCGCAATATTCCACCTTAATTTGAAGCTACCATGTAAAAATTCAGATGGTTCATGGTTTTCCAATGCCGTATGAGGCCGATCGGGCTCACCAATCGAAACCGGACCATTCGGTCGTCTGCAGTGCGGTAGCGTTCTAGCTCTTCAATTGCTGAATTACTAAGGGACAATCTGTCGGGACTGTTTCAAGAGAGTGGATTTTACCGTATTGTGACTGCTTGTATGCCCCATTTCCCACTGAGCCATAATGGGGATGTCCTTGCGGCACTCTTGCTCTCATACAACTTTGGCCAATGGTAGGAGGCCGACCAACAAAGTCTCCTGGTCCTCGTGATTAGGGGTCGAAAAACAGGTGGGGAATTATTCTTTAAAAATTATAACTCACTTGCATTTCCCGCCAAACACGGCTGCTTTGCGGTTAGACTCCTGAGCCAAAGTCCTTGGCTGAGGACTCTAATCGTTATCCTCTCTTGGTCTGGAAGCCATGGCAGTATTCAAGCTCAGGTAACACCATGATTCCTACAGATCACAATACTGTTACTCCAGTGTTGAACACTGATATTATGCTATAAAGGTTGATGATGACGGGTCTGTACGAATCCCAAAACTGTTACCTTTACTTCTTGCTGCAGCTTCACTTTGCAGAATTTCCTTTTGATGTACGTGAACCTGGATAGCGCAATATGAGAGCACATTCTGTTTGTCACCCCACTCCGGGTGGTACCATCCAAAATCTCTCCTTTCTAGCTACCAGGTGCCCGGTAGTCTGAGAGATTTGCACCAGTTTGCATGTTGGTCTGCAAATCCTGCTGGCATGCCGCATACACAATTTTATCATCGGGTCCTACTACATACACCTAGCAATGTGCGTGACGCTTTACAAAATTGTCCAACGATTCGATTTTGAATAAAATGTCGGAGGTCAAGGATGAAATTTGATGGTCGTGAAAATAAAAGATTGGTGATCACAGTTCGAACTAATAGCTTGCGTAAATATGATGACGTTGATCACTGAGTGGGCAGAGCTTACTTTGAGGACACGCCTAGAGTTATGACACGAAATTTGGTTGGGTCTATTCATCCAAACTGTCTTTCTCGTCGAGTATTCTTGAATCTCAAATCTGTTGGGACAATTTTTTGTTAAAAACACAAACACAGAATTAAATATGCTCTTAGATTCCGGAAGGGAGTATAGTGGTTTATGTATGTCATTCCTTCAATGTTAGAGGGCATTGGACTGTTTGTTTGTACTATTGCCAGGTTAGGCGGGAGAAAGGATGATAATTTGTGTATTTAAAAGTGTTCTGCATGTCATCAACAACAGCGGGTCAAGGAAGAAGGACGGTAAAATATCGAAGATTATTTTGTGTGCTTCAGTGTAAAAGGTCTAACAAAGTTATTCTGAATGCACTGGTTTTACAAGCGATTAGGCGTTCTTTGGGGTGAGGTTTCTGTTCCACTTTTAGATTCGGAAATTATGGAGTTGCGCGAATTATCAACATTTCCCACGGTTACCCCTGTTGAGTGAAACGAACACTTCTTCAGAAAATACCATTTATTTTGAGCAGAATGTTTTAGCACACTTCAAAACTTTACTTGGAGATATATAACAATCTCATCGACGTGGGTAATCGCCTCGTAACGATACCAACCCTCCTGACACCAAATCGTTCTGTTTCACTTATTTACACAGAAGTGTGGGTGTGTGGAGGCAGAATTTATCTGTCCAACGTATTGTTTTCGGTATCTTTTTTTCTTTCGTATCAGGTTGTCGAGGTCCTCAATGTTAGTCCAGAATCCGACAAGAGGGCAAGATCAGATCTCGAAGTAACCTTGAAAGCATGGACCTACATGTGCTGTTTCCGGAATTTAGGACCCTTCTCGAAACGAAACTGTATTACTGGTGATTTGTGAGTAGTGAAAAAATAATTCAATGCTTACATCATCCGCACACGTCGCGGAATAGAAGGTGAATGCCAGTATTTTAGGCACCTAAAATAGAGAACAACGTTTATTTTGCTAAACTTTACTAATTAAATTAGAGCAAGGAACCTCATGGCCTTTATAGGGTTCCGCCTTCGGGCTAGACAGGTTTTTGACAATACGAAAATATTTCAAAAATAATAGAGTTCGTGCTACACTTTTTATATCTAGCGGAATCACACTAGAGAAAGACAACTGTGTGATAAGAGTACATATCTGGTCCAGCGATTTCTGATGCCTCCCTTAAAGTGAACACACCTCCAAGAATAGACTTTCGGTGGCTTACTTCGAGCACTCTTCCAAAAGAAAGGGATTCCAATCGGCTCAAAATTTTTAGGTAATTACTGGCAGCCCATGGTTTTTAAGTAGAATGAGCGTACTAGCTGAGAGATTTTTTCAATGGTTCATATAAATTTTTTCGGTTACAGTGCGCAATGATGGACATTCCAGGGCATTTCTGAGCTTACCTATAGAAAGTGGCAGCAGCTCTTTCCAAGTCAACTTGACTGACCGTTTCCTTGCAAAAATTACGTTTGGCTGAATTGTTCTATATTTATTCTGCCAGATCGAGAGCAGAAGACGAAAGCATACCGGACCACCCTTGAGGAAGGGGGTGAAAGTCCTAGCCAAATGGTCGTCGAAATTCACGGGTTCGTGGTTTAAACTACGAAATTTCATCAATTTACCAGTGAGCACAGTTGTGTTCTATTTGGCGCGCTAAATTTTGTCGTGAACCGCCAGTTGGGTACAACAAGAAATTGTCGGACAACGATAAGAGATGAGTCCCGTGTCGCTATTGTCCACTGTTCGACGCTGTTCGTAGACGATTGTTGCCAAATTTAGGCTGTCCAAAACCCAGGGATACAGGAATATGAAAGATGAGCTCTGCAGCTTTCTTCTCAATGTCAGTATGTATATCCATCTGTGGTTGTCTTAGATATCCGACATGTATCAAATTCGTCAGAATCAATGGAACAAAAGGATAATTTTTATGCTTACTAAGAAGCCCCTTTCACATATCAGCGCTAAGATAATGTCAATTATTTTTTCATGTGCAGAGGTCAGTTCTTCAAAGTTACTCCGGCGAAACCTCATCATGAAGCAAATACCCATGTACCAGACCCTCCTAGTTCTTCCGGTTACAAACTCGAAGTGGGGACTGGATTCATTGGTTTGTTTGGATGCAGGACGGAACTGCTCTTGCCAACTCAAACACTACATTGATGATTTCGGTTCCAATGCCACAGAAATAACATTTTGTTTCAACGGTAGCTTCTAAACGGGAGCGACAGTCATTGTTTGTCAATGCTTTAGGAGCTACTACAAAGATGCTAAAGTACACTGGCAACTTCTTTTGGTTAAACCACGCATGCTACTTTCTCCCTGAAGAAGTTTTTGATTAAATTTTAGTCGTCCTGATGATCAGCTTGCGCTCACCAGCACGTCTTTACTGCGGGGGTCCTTTTCAGTCCAATAACCGAATGGCTCACTGTGTTCCCGAAAGATCTCGGAAAGTTCACAGTGGTAAGAAGTGTTTGCGAATTTTTGAAAAACAACTGTCCTGACGCATTAGGCGTTCCGTAAAACTTGCGCAAATAAAGGAGACCAGGTAGTAAAAGAACACAGCCAAGAAAAGCACTGTAAAACAGAACGGCAGGGTCAGAGAACCAACATTAGTAATGGCACAGTATGTGCATGCAGACCATTCAGACCATGTGTTATCAAGCCAAGTCAAATATCATTGCCGCCCGACCTTATTAATTGAATCCTGCGTCCTCGCTGCGACATGGAAACCAAAAAATGCGATATCAAGTTTTTATCAAAGCAAGATCAAGGTGAAAATTTTCATTCTGTTATATGTATAGCGCAGCTCATTAGGGCACAGCGCACTACGGTATAGTATAGCATAATGGAGTATAGTCCGTCACGAAAAGACTGAAGCTCAGTGATGTGAGGTTTGTGTACCTCAGCGACCCATTGAGCTATACTTGGGGATGTCCGCATGACACCCGCGGAGTCTCTCATACCATGTTGATTAATGCTTAGAAGTCTGACCAACACAGTCTCCTGATCCTTCAGGTTGGGGGCTGTAACATGTGTGGCTACGTGTTCCGTAAAAACGGTAATGTACTTGCATTTCCAGCCGAACACTGCTGAACTGTAGTCGGGCTTTTGAACCAAAGGCTTTGGTTGAGGACCATAATAGTCATCCTGTCAAGGTGTGGGCGCCCTGGCAGTATCCCAGCGCACGCACATATACAAATAGACTCATGCCACGTCGGCCGTCTAGTGGTGCCATCAGCCGGGTTGCCTTACTCACTGCATACACTAGGGTGGGTAAGCGAAAACAGGCCACTGCTAGCGCCTCTCTTCTTTCACTTTCACATAGTTTTGCTTCCATCTCTCCCCACCCCATTAATAGCTCTCGCCTTGGAGGCTTAGCACTTAGGACTGACGACTCCGTTCGTCTTGCTTCGGTTGTGTAGGCAACAACTGTGCGTCATCCGGCGCTAACATCCTCAGGCATCTCGGAATCAAACTTCAAGCCCCGACGCCAAGCCTATCTGGCCGCCCTCAATGTGCGCACTCTGAAGCAAGCAGGGCAACAAGCTGCTCTTGCTCTCACACTGGACTCGCCTGGCATTGATGTGTGCTGTGTCTCAGATACAAGAATTCAAGATGCAAGCACAGTGGTTGACTTGGTTGGATGTGCAGGGATTGGAATCATCCTAAGTCCCTGGCCAGAAGGATACCCGTTGATAGTTGCCTCTGCGCGATTCATCTGGCAACGTCTGTGAAGTAGTATCACAAGGGGCCAAGTTGATCGATGTCTGTTTGTCGTGTCTGGTACGCCCCAACCGACTGTAGCCCTGACTCCATCAAAGACAACCTCGCCCTGTTGCGGCGAGCTTAAAGCTCAGATATCGTTGGGGTTGCCGGAGATCCGAACGCATATGTAAGCAGGCTTAGCGCATCTGAGACTCAATTAGGTGGTCTACAAGGATTGGATTCGGTACGTACGGATAATGGTGAACGACAGCTTCCCAGACAACTGGGGGGGGAGGGAGTTGGTGATGGTGAGCATTTTCAGAAATGGACCCGCAGTGAGTCTGGTAATCACGGGGAGATTAGCTTAAACCCCGGTTGTAACGAGGCTATTAGCATCAATTGTACTTTGTCGCCTTATAGTGACCCGTGAAACACTGATTCGAGGGCAGCAAGCGGGGTTCCGGCCTGGTAGGGGTTGCGTTGACCAAATCTTCACACTCCGTCAGGTGCTAGAACAAAGCCATATGTAGAAACGACCTACAATTCCTAAATTTTCGAGGTGCATTCGACTCGGCTGACTTGGTCAGGGGTGCTCACGCTCTCCATTGCTATTTACTTTCGTGATTAAAGAGATAACGAGACGAAGCTGGAAGGTCTTCGAAACCTTGGTGTTCAAAATTCTCTGCCGAAAGCCTTGTCGATCTGGAATACGCAGACGATATTGTTCTCCTCTTCAAAGAGGAGAAGGCGTAGGTGTTTTGGGATGAACTGACCACAGTCATCCCGTCCTTTCGTATGCACTTTGCACCCACAAAGTGTAAGAACATGCTCGTGGACATGCAGTCACTTAACACGCTACATACCATCCAAGAAGAGACACTCGGTGCTGTGGAGCGGTTTACCTATATTGGAAGTTGCAATAGTGCGATTGTAGTGTGACAGATGAGGTAAATGCACGAATCTGCACGGCTCAGGTCGCATTTGCTAATTTGAGACACCTATGGCGTTAAAGTGGTATATCCCTGAGTCTTAAGGGATGTGTGTATCAAGCTACACTGTGGGCTGTCTTGTTGTATGGCTGTAATAATTGGCCGGCTCGAGCAGGGGAACTGAGACGTCTTCAGGTGTTCGACAATCTTTGTCTCAGAACCATAGCTCGTGTAGGTTGGTGTCGGCGAATCCGTAACGAGGCAATTAGAAAGTGAATTTTCGGTTATGTGTACTTCAATTGAAGAATGTGTTCAGCACCAGAAGCTGCTGTGTTGCGTATGCCTAACCATCTTTTGCCGAAGAGAGTGCTGTTTTCCGTCCCCAACTCAGAGTAGCGGAGGCAGAGAGGTGGCCAACCCTTGACCTGGCAGAGAGGTGTGAAGGAGATTACGAAACGCTTGGGTGCTTCTGGTGCTGCTCGCCTTCCAGGACGGAGACCGTGTGATCTTCACTGCGCCTGGTTAAAGACACTGCAAGATAAGAGCTGCCAACCGATTTCAGTGGCGATTTTGTTGTCAGTTTATATCCAGATTGACTGAATTAATGTCCGAAGGTGTAGGCACCTTGGAATGATTGCAGGAAGCCAGCGCTAAGTCCCTTCTCCGTCCACCTTTATTCTTTTCTTTACAATAAGGATTTCAAATACATCGTGGTTGTACGGCAGCAAAGCATCGGTGCTGAACACTAATTTCATGCTGTCCATGAAGATGATGAATGAGGTAGAATCATGAGCATCGAAGTACAACATGCTCTTTTAGAATACAGTGGAGCCTAGTATAGTCTAGTGTAGCATATCATGGTGCCACGTAATAAAATGAACTATAGTGCACGGGAGCACATTTTTACTGGAGGCATCAAGTGGCGTTTGAATTTAAAGTTCACTGCCAAAATCAGGTTCAAAACAAAGAAAAACCGTAGAAAAAGACAAGTATTAAACAGCGACTCTTTTGTCTACCTTAGATCGATCATCAGACCGTCCCCTGTCCAGTGGTGAAGGAGACACGAGTGAATTTTGGATTTTGCCGATCAGGGAGCTGTGCATGGAGAAAAATCCAGGACACGGAGCACAGACAGCGACGATGAACATCAGAAACTTTGTGATGTGCCGACAGGTTGTTTCGTGGTCTGAACTAGCTGTGAACGATGTATTTTCAAAACAACTTATCAATCTAACCGGACAAAATGTTTGATTAATTAGGCCGTGACGCACGACGTAATAAAATCTGTTCTGAACTTACCTGCTTATCCAAAAATGCGTTGCTGTTACTGGACTCTTTTTCCACCCATGCTGAAAATTTTGATTTACCATATTCGTAGGATTGTAACGATTTCCAGAGCGATTGCAGCCCGAAAAACCAAGGCATCTTTTACATATTGTTCCTGGGAGTACTCTGTAGGGAAGTTGGCCCACTAGCTATCTTTCGGACCAGTCTATGTCTCCTAAGTGGGCATGTGGTTTCACGCACTGTTCACGTCTGTTACTGATTGCCATGTCATCAGTTTCTCTGTACAAGTTGACCTAGGATCCACGACGAAAGTTCTCCGTTTATGGTGAATTAGCTCCCTAAGTATTCTATAGATGTTTTATATTGATTGATTAATGATTGATTAATGAATACTAATCCAACGCTTGTACGCAGATGATTCCGACACAAGACGTCATTGTCTTTCGGAACGAAAACCGGAATTCTCGGTGCACGAAATTTTGGCTTTGTTCCCCTCATGTCTCCACTCATGAGTTAAACTTGGAGGACGTTCAAGAAATGTCAAGATAGATAGGTGGATAGACAGGTAGATATATAGACGGATGGATGGATGAATATTCAGCTGTCCAGCTACATTTTAATGGAACTTTACCGATTCATCGACGCATGACTATTAATGCTGAAGCCTTGATCGCGGTCCTGTTTTCCGTTGGAATGCCGTTACAGCAGTGATGACAAGTGACGAGTTGTTTAAATTCGCTTTATCCAAAGACGTACACCTACACAACGTCCGTCTCATGGATATGCTTCCACTTGTGGTGTTCTGCAGTTGTGCCAATTAACTCCATTTCACTGTTCTCTTTTCGGCGAACGAGCACTGCGTCAGTCGTCTATAAGTTAACGCTGTTTTGCACATGCTCAGCTGATTCACAGTAACCTTGAACGCTCATAGGTTGCTTTCAATACAAGGCTCACTATTGGTATGGCTAGTGATTTTTCCAAATTTGTTTATAATATATAATGAAATAATACGTTGTAAAAAACCAACACCGTGTGTTTTCTATTCACAATGATTTCGCACTCGAATAGACGAGAGTGGTGATTTTTGCATTACACCATGTCCGAGTCAACAGGAAATCGATTTCTTGAACAGCTCGTACGAGCATTTCACGTGGAAAGTACAACAATCGCTGTTGTCATTCTAATTTTAATCTGTCTAGTGTGCGTTTCAGTGGCTGTGGTTCTGGTGCTTTTGATCAACCACTGTGTGAAAACGCGGGCGACCGCAAAAAAGAGAAAGGCCTTTCGAAAAAGGCTCGCATCTGTGTATCTGGATGAAATATCAGAGCATGAAAAAACCCGGGGGAAATATGGTCAACTCTTATTCAGCATTCACTATCAGACTAAAGACAGCAAACTCATTGTGATCGTCATGCAGGCAACATTTGGAGAATCCTCTTCGACTGGGACTTTTCCAGATACGTACGTAACCGTGAAACTGGCATCTGACAAATACGGCAAGTTAAAACAATACGGAGACCCAGTTAGAACGGAATTGCAAAGACGAAAAGAGAGCCCTTGTTGGAATTACCGATGCACTTTCGATGTAGAAAAGAGGGATCTGAAACACACTCACGTGCTTTTTGAACTGTTTAGTTATGACACCGTCAGTCAGGATACAAGCATTGGACGTCTAGCAATCCCTTTATCCAAGTTCGATCTGGGTGATTATACTGACAAAACTCTGGAACACGCTGAATGGTTGCAGGCTGGTGAGTCGAAATTCAATGGGATTGGTGAGGTGTACTTGGCACTGAGTTACCAGAAAACTTTGGAAGTTTTGGAATGCCAAGTATTCGAAGCAAGAAACTTGAAAGTCACTGAATCGATGAAAGCTTTAAAGCACAAACTAGTTAACATGCACGTGGAGTTGCGATGCAATCAACTTTCCCTAGGTTCGTTTGAAACCCGTCCCAAATCGGACCTGGTTACTCCGTATTTCAACGAAAGATTTAACTTCAAGTTAAATAAGGATCAACTATCGGATGCAAAACTTACTTTCCAATTGCAAAGTTGTGGAAAACAAGGCAAAAAACATATTCTTGGGAGTTTTGCGGTGGGCGCGACCATGGATATGTCCGGTGGTGGTAAGCATTGGGCAGAAATGCTTGAGAACAGCCCGAGAAGCCAAGCGATGTGGCATACCTTGGTTCCGAAGGAAGTTTGATAAAACTAAAGCAAAGCTGTTTGTCATAATTTCCTGGACTGTTTTGACCATTACCTGTGAAACCTAAACATTTGGTGCTTCTAACAGCTCACCTGTAGCTGCGGTGAAACTTACATCTTTATAACCGACGGATGACTGGAATTGTGTGTAGGAACGTAGGGACGTACGCTCCAAACAATTTGTACGTGGTTCTCTAGTATGAGAGGACATGTTCGTGAGTCAAACGATAAAATTATCTTAGTGGATCTTATCCTTTGTGCTGCCACTGTTTGGATGAGTATACTATGTGTGGCACGGGCTACTTATTGGCTTCCGTTAACAAAATTTTTTGTTCTATTATTTGTGTGTGTAAATTAAGCGATACCAAAGAATGTGTTTTACTATTTACCTCTCTCTGTTTTTATGCTAGGATACGAAATGACTACTGAAGTCTTGGAAGAATATGGGTGATAGGCTTACCAGAACTACCTGGCTAACGTTTCCAATGAACATCTGTTGACCCGGGGGTCAAGGCACTAAGTTTCCTGTAGGAATCCTCCTGATAATTCAAAACTTTAGAGGGGGGAGAGCAATATGTGCTATTGCAGTTCCTTCTTCAGTTATGACTGTGTCTAGTTTTGAAAATTCATTCAATCGGATAGAAACATAAAATCACACGAGCCCATCAAGGCACTGTCAATCTGTTATTATCGCGATTGTTAATGAAAGCCTTGAGAACAAGCTCACCTCCGTCTTAGAGTTGACCAATTTCGCAGTGTGGTCAGCAGCAAACTCTGGAAATACTGTCGTGTCAGCCCATCACAAAGGATACAAAATTTCAAGTAAAAATGGTTACTATAGGGTGACGCACTACCTTATGTCAGTGCATTACAAAACCAGCGAGATTGGCAAGAACTTTCCTATCCCGCCTTTTGTCACAAAGTATAAAATTAACTCTCCATGTTGAGCACAGGAAATTATAACGGCTGAAAACCCACCCTAGAAGAATAGGTGTCTATCGTCTGGCTAGCGGTGTAAAATTCGCCCTAATAGCATGAGTTGGGTAGATGATTGGCATTCGTTTATTGAGATATAAAGAAAGATTCCAAACATGCAGAACTGCCTACGACATGATACCAGTGAACAAAGCTGATGGGTTTGAAGATTTCGTAGACGCGATCAGCTGGCGAGAATCTAATCAAGTAAATACCTGAAAAACATTGGAAGTAGGAGTTAAAATGAGTTTCGACTTGGTCTCCCGTTAACACCTTGCTTGCAGACGAGGTTTAATCTGCGGTGGTTTGAGTTCGTTTTATATAACTATGTCTAGAATCTAACATTTCGATCGGAAGTGGGGTTTCGGACATGTAAGGAACTACTGGGTCCTTAAGATGAAGTGTCCACGAATTCGTATTTGGGTCACAGTTTTTCTAAGTTAGGTGTAACTAGGATTAACCGGTACGTTTCATTTCCACATGTCAGTTCACAAAAAACGCCCAATAAGTGAGCAAACCGGAGAGATTACGTACAGTTCGCACGGTTTTAGTTTGGAAAAAATCCTCCGTCTGTACTCATATATCGACGGATGAGACTGGACCTGGATTTCTCTCTAATTGGAGCTCACACGCAGTGTATCTCCTTGGTTGCGCTTGGATTTGTACTCCAAATATCCGACATAGAAAACGAGCTTCTGGGCACGACCCAAACAAATCGCAGTAGGCAAAACGTGTAACCTATTCTGTTTTTTTTTCAGACGACCAACCGGAATAATCGTGTTGGGACAACAAGAGGACATTTTGGACTGTTATGGCCACCCATATATTTTAGAGCTGATGGACTACTAACCTCATTTTTTGTATCTGACACTGCATGCTGTGCTCATATATATATATATATGTATATATATATATATAGGGTTAGCTGGGACGAAAATACATTAGCACTGTCCAGCACGATATCCCAAAAATGAACGACTCCAAAATTAGTACAAATGCATTTTGGTCGTTTGGTTTAAAATTGCTGCCATTCAAATGGCATCCTCCAAAGCAAAACAAACTCAACCCTGGATATCCCCGAGGAGTAATTCCTCTCATATAGGGGATAAAGATGCCAAATTTGTGTTTAGGGTTTTCGCACATTAGGACACTGAGTAGGGGTATGACTACTAGCAGTACGGACAAGTTCGGCTTCAAAGCGATTTAGGTTTGCAGTCATGGTTTTCAGTTACATTAACCTTGAACACAACAGTTATCCGTAAAAATGCTCCCCTAAGGGAGAGGCTATTGTTCTTAAACAATAGCATTTTCCATTGTCCGAGATTTTGTAGACAGGCATTGTTCAGCAGAAACCTGTTGATCCACATGACGACAGGAATCGGAACTCAGTAAATTTCAACTTTTATGTGCACAGTGCATCCGCTTCTCCAATGATTTCTGTGTAGGTCACTGGTTTTGGAAGGTTCCAGTTCACTACCTCCTTAACCCACACCCTCGCTGTTAACTTGATATATATAACCAGTATTGTTAAAAACATATCTTGGACAGTAACGTAGAATTGTGCCCAGTAATATTTTCAAGAAAAGCTTCTTGTGATGGGGTAATACATGTGTGATACGTGACCCATGCATGGGTAATGCAAGGTATCACTTCCTGAAAGACACCGTTTGGTATGCAACTTCCCTCGGAGAAAGGTTCTTGTTCGAGGACTTCGGTACCTCGTGATCTCAAATGGTATTCAGCATGTCACTAGCGTTTATTTGCAACGGCTGTCCAGACAGGGTTCAAATTCAAACTTTTAAATCGTCCACATACAGCTAGTGGCCTGTTCCCATTTTGAAGCAGAGCGTGTATCTAGCTAATGATTCTAAAATAAGAACTAGACGATCTGGCCGATGTCAAATGCCAGCACACAAGGTGGCTATCTTTCGGAAAACGGCAGGGAGCAGGTTTGCTGCTCAATGAACTTGCCAGTGTAAGATATGAACACGGAAGTTGCTCATAAGAGTGAGAGTTCAGGGAGAGTCCGACCAGACAGCAACAAACGTGCCTGTATAATACAATGTGGTGAACATCTTCAACTTATACGCTCATCTGCATGCCATTTTGGCTTTGACGGGAAGCTCTTCTGGAACCCAGTTGAAACTCTCATTTATAGTGTTCTTCATCATTATCAGACAGATAATGTTGTCATTCTACCAAGTATTTGGTCAGTTACTGTAAGTCAGCTTCCACGATAATTGGACACTGCACAATTAGAAGGGTCCCATCACGGCCTAACCCGAGCGAACGAACAACCACAAACTACGGAAGGGATGGCTGTATAAATTATAATGCTAATCGACAAATGAAGATGTCTTGATAAAGCGGCACATATTCGTTCGTAATAAACAACCCACAAGCTCAAGCACTACGACCTGCAGTTCCTTCCTGGTAAGCGAAGCTGTGTTTAGACAGGATCTTGGAGGAAGACAAAATTATGTCTGCATTGAAGCTGTGGGCGCGAAAATTTAACCCGGCATTTTGATAAATAAATTTAGCTTTTAATTGACGAAAACCAGTCCAGTACAGTAAGCAGCCTTTAATAGCCCCTCATCACCCTGATTGTGGTCAGCTCGGCCGCGTCGTCCCTCATAGCGGATTAGTTCTGAGTAGTATTAAATCACGAGGATCACACAAAAACGACCGCTTAATCAGTTCTGGATCACAGAAAAGTTTCAAATTCCCCTCGAGAGTTCTTGGATGTCTGCTTTTCTGTCGCTAATACTGTACTGGCACTCACCGGATGACCAAGCAGTCTGCTTCCGATATTAAGGCCATATTTTGTTGGAAACTGAACGACCGCGTTAGTCCTGGATAACTGTCCATAGCACTCGCGACAACCGATGAATAACGTGGAGCTGATTCTCCTTCCTTCACATACAACGGAACGCCTGTTATTTTTAGAATTTGGAATAATTCAAGTGGTTGATTCGGCTATCGTCCGTGACTTTTCTGCTACGTTACGTTGCTCATAAGAACCCACAGTTTCTAAAAAAGTACTGTAACTCAGCATGTTAACGTATTTGCCAGCTATGTAGTCCGGATGTAGTAAGGTGGGCTGACTCCATCTAGTAAAGTCTTGGTGTTCAAACTGTCCTGACTATTTGCTGCGCGTGGAATCAAAAACCTTTCTGTGGGTGTACTGCACACCGGTGTAACGGACGAACAACCGACTTCCGTCCTCGTTGAGTGCTTCCCCATTGGCAATTTACTGCATCTTACTGATTCATTTCTCCTACTGAGCAGAGACTCGTCACACATTAAATACACAGGTCGTTCGGATCATCGAAGTTGTAAAACCGAACAGCGATGAACTGAAGTTGACGCAGTCTATGCAGCTACGTAAGCCGGTAGGCATAACTGCCCTCAGAGCTGGTCCCTACTGTGAAATATTATCAGTCCCAGTTGGAAGAGTTCAGTAGAAACATAAGCTAGAAAGACAAACACTGCGGATTTCGTCCAAACTGTAATATCGGCAATAGTAATTGCAGTTTTAGTCTGCTCTGACCCAAAAATTGGGTTTTGATAGGTAAAGGGGTAAGAGTATATAAAAAGAAAAAGTTGTTAATAATTGTTCCAAACCTTTTACACATGTTTATGTATCTGTTCCTGTCTTTACATCTCATTTTCCCCGAAAAGACCTCCTCATGTAAAACCCTCCAGATTTCCCTCTTTTCTGGTCCTTGCTCGGAAAGTGGGAGGGGGGGGGACATAAATTCAGGTCCATTCTGTGAAGTCAAGTAAATAATCCATAGATCCTTTTACCAAGAATTCCTGAAATGACGACCTCTCTGAAAAGTCCAGGCCCCTTCAGGAAATTTATACAGCTGGGTAGCGAAAAAAAACCATTGCGACAATTTTCCTCATTGTTATAAAGTTGGAATCTCAGAAGCCACTGGCTGTAATGCTTCAACATGTTATGGCAACATTGGGTTAATCACCCCCGATTGGTGAAATTACACCTGGCTCTCGCAAGTATAACTGGGATCGTATAAGTGAGTAACCGATAGGCCGTGGTAATCTGTAGAACCATTCCTGATTTCCATTTATTTTTTCAATGAAAATGTATAGACTAGTGATTTGAAAAATGTATTTAAGTACATTTAAGGCACAAAGCTCGAGTATTCCGGGTTGTGATACCCAACCGAATTTGCTCACTATTCCACCGGGAAAACCTACTCAGAGCAACTTGAAACAGCATATAACACGATCGATCCTGTGCTAGGGCTTGTGAGGATTCACTGCACCGTTTTACATAATAGCTCTGATGGCCAAAGTTGATATGTTAATTTTTCACTACATCATATTTCCCGAACATAGGCTGATATCTCAACAAGTTCTCGCTTGAACTTTTGCCAGCGTCTCTCTCATTAATTTTTATCCACTGCATGGAACACAGGATGTGGGTTACGAGCAGTAAAAAAACGACTTTTTTTACTATTACTAATTTCAATAAAACCTAAGTACAATAAAAAACAATACAAAAAACAATACAATAAAATACAAATAAGAATAGCCACCTTTTTATTGTGATTCAACCGGTAACAAATCTTGTGACCCGACTACTGCGCGCACCACTCAGAAAGAAAAGCGTCCTTAAGCAAATGGGACAAAAACAACGCTTGATCACTGACGAATTTCATTCAGCATCCCCGTCCTATTCACCAACAAAGTAAATTTCCCGTTTAGTCTGTCTTCGCCAGAAGAAACCTTTCAGTCTTCGGTTTATTTTTTGACACATTCATATGTAACATTGTGTAGCAATATGCTTGTTGCTTCTGATTTGGACAAGAAGCTTTCTTTCTCAGACAGAACTTGGGAGCAAGGATACTACTACTATCTTAAAAAATGAAGATCTAAGATTAAGAGGTGATATCAACTTGTCTGTCATGATGAGGTGCATTTTAGAATGCTAAACGACATCTTCACTCATTTTGGAGCATGAAACTACTGTGACTTTCATTTCCCTATGTTTATTCCAAACGTTGAGGGATCATAGTTCACAGTTTATTTTGGGTAGGAGCTTACGCAAACTGCCATTAAAGCGAACGAATTGGTCAAAGGCTCCCTTGTGGGATGTTCTTTGAGTAAATTTGAGTAACTGAATAAATAATGGAGTTATCTCCCGCCTACAAGAACCAATCATGAGGTGGAATTTGTGCAGCAAGTTCAGTTGAAGAATATCATAAAGAAGAGATCCAGTCGGGTCTTCCACGAAAACCGAACTGGCATATAAATGATGACTTAGTGCAATTTGTGTTGAGGGAATGTACTGCGATACTGACGTATCATACCAACTGAAAAATGAGGCAGTCAGGTGCAGCGGAAGAACACCATAAATGACAGATTTAGTTGGCTCCCTGGTAAAACCAAAATGGTGTGCAAATTAGCGGTGGTGTTCAATCAATACTGATGTACGCTACCTTAGAATAAACAGTTCCATAGCTGAGCAACAAAGATAACCCTCTATTCTTTTGAAAGTGAATATTATGCCAATTAAGGCAACGACATTTGAAGAGTTGGCATTCGGTTTGACTACAGAACAAATCCGAACAAAGCTTTTGTAAGTAAACCTAACATTGCACTTCTTAACTTAGTGTGAACAAATCGGACGTAAATGTTATAGCCCTCAGTAAAATGAACTACCAACCCACGACGTCCTAATCCAGAAGGAAGGTAGACATTCGATGCCATTGCGGAATGAACGTAATGTAACGCTAGTGAACTAGAGAGTACCCAAGCAACGAAATCTGCAAAAGTTGAAAGAATTTGAACAGCTGCTTCATCCCAAAGCACCTGTAAGACAGCGAGAAAGCAATAGTTTGCCCAAACATATTCCAACTATTGGTTACTATCAGTAACCGGATATCTGACCTAACAATAAGAACTTTGGTCAATGCAACACCACACACGATAGCACAGAATCGTTAAAGCAAATAAGCTGTTTCAAAAGCATTACTAACTTCTGAGCAACTGCGCTCGGATGAGGTAGAATGGACGAAGGTAAATGAAATCTGTAGTTCAGAATACCATTCATTGACGTGATGATCTTCACCCAGAATTAGAATGTTCAATAAAGTGATGACAGAATGGATTGTGTTTACCTATATTCCAGGTTGTTACACATCCACAATGATGAATGAAGTCGACACTTGTTAGCGGAAAGAAAACACACAATCAAATGCAGGTGATGACTCATTTAAGAGTAAACTAGTATTGGATGGCCAGGGGTATTATTCAGTTGTAGTATTGCTTTCTACTTGTGTGATTGCATCATAAAGCTAGATAGTGTGATCAATAAGGACAATGAGTTACTTGCATGACAAACTACGTGCGGCTAACGCACTTTTCTCGGCGGATCAAAATCATCTTACGTTGTTTCACTGAGTTTCGATACAAGTGGGTAGCTTAGAACAGGACCTTCCGTCACCACTGTCAAACACAGACTGTGATGTGCTGTACAGAATGCCACTAAACTGTAAAAATGGTCCACAGTTGACAAATGATTACATTCAAAATTATGGCCATAACCTGTAAAGACACAGATGAAACGCTATTTTATGATTTTGGGGTGTCAAAGTGTCAAAATCGAGCTTGAACCGAATCGGTCGTTTATCACGGTTTCGATGTACATAAACGCTCCAGAAAACAATGACGATTATGCAAATTTATCCTCAGAATCTTCGGCACATGAGAGAAGTTTTGAACGAACCTTAAAGATGATTTTGTTCAACTGCTCGCTTATTTGCACAGTTATTTGGTTTTGACGGTAGTCAGCTGAATCCAGCTTAATCTCTCAGAGTTTTTAGCAACCTTATGAGTAGTGCGTTACGTCTAGAAGATCACTTTTAATCTAATCAGCTACTGCTCTTTATTTAATCGCAGTAAAACAGAAACAACTTGTTCACCTCAATGTACGCAGAGCTTCAGCACCGGGTTATCAGAAGCCCGAATCTGGTAAACGTTTTGGTGAATCACGAAACAACTCCATTTCGAGATGACTTCGAATGTAGATTAACATTTCCTTCCACCATTGTGGTCTACGTTAACTTCCAAGTGATTGTTTATCACCTGTTTTTCAGAAATATGTGGCTACAAAAATAGATGAAAAGATCTCGTGAAATACACAATTCCTCCTGTTTAACTACAACTCCCATAGCCTTTCCACAATGGCTTCCATTGAGCCAATAGACCTGAAAACGTTTTTTCTTGTTCCTCTTCGAATACAATATATATATATATATAAAGTAATGTGGGTCACTATATTTTTTAACCATCAAAAAGTCATCTGTTTATTCATAAACAGTTTTACTTTTTCTTTGAAATGTCTCAAACCTCTGTATGTTGAAACGTTTGGTTGCTTGGTTCACTGTGTTTGTTCGAATATTTAAGACTTTACGTGTTCAGTGAACCTGATCCGACCGAATCTGCAAACTCAAACCTTGTATAGCAGACACAAGCTGGTGTTTGATAACCGCTCAATCAAACAATGGCTTGCTTCTGAAAATAGAGCTGATATTCAGGTTCGACCCGGTCAGAATCAAAGCTTAGTTCATCGGAAGTGTACCTGCTATTGACTGAACTCTTCGTAGGCTACACTGGCGCTTAACCAAATCAAATTACGACACTATCGAGTGATCGGAAAAAGCTTGCAGTGATATTCTCCTTCAAACAGAAAAGTTATTCACAAAAGGTTTTCTATTTGGGGGCAATCCCGTATCAATCGGAAATCCCAAATGCTCGGGTGGGGGGGGGAGTTGACTGGAGTTTCACATATGTGAACAAATCACTTGCTGAGAAACTGATAGCTGACATGCTCCACATGATGTTTAAATCGCTCAGCAATCAAAATTGCTGTTTTTATTATTGTTTTTGGGATTGGACCATCAGTGAATCTTTTGCGTTATTACTGGCGGATATTCGGTCAGTATATATGCTTTGGCGTTGTATAAAATAATGAATACGATTACCGGATTAGAAGGTAAGTTCTAGACAGATAAGAGGGTATAAGTTTGCCAAATTAAAGTGTGCATGTGACAATAGTCTTGTTTCAAGGCTTCGGCTGTTGTGCGTGCGCGAGAACCAAACACGATTTCGACCCAACTACCCATACTTCCCAAGGCATGTACAGATCACACACTCAAAATTCGCTTCAGAATCAGGAGAGCAGCCCGGCAGATATCATGACGAAAAGTTCAATGAGGAAGCGAGTAAGAAGAATGACAATTCAGTAGGACTGGGTCGCTTTATTTGCTCTGCCATTCGTCCGATTTTATGTCTGCATATATACACTGCCTTGTAGTTAACGCGAAAGCCGTAAGAAAAGTTAGTAGTCACTTCATTTTGTCCAAAAATGTCCTCTTATCGGTTTGAATGATGTCATAACTTATCCCTAAAACTGTGAGACGCTTTGAACAACATGATGCTCGGTATATATATATATATATATATATATGACGATGGGCGCGCTTGGAATCGCTCTTGTATGAAGCAGTTAAATTTCTCTTCCGAAGGTCTCGTCTTCTCTCTTCTGCGCTAGAAGTGGTTAGGCTCGCATCATGGCTGGAGATTTGCACGCTTAAGACGCATAAGACTACTCGCTCCGTTGACACGTACCAGTTGGAAAACCAGTGTAAGTAACGGAGAAACGGAATATTTTCGGGAAAAATAGTTTATCTGGTTTTGCTCTATGAATGATGGTGCATTTGAATGCACCACACATCAGAAAAGGCAGTCACCCAAACATACGCTAAACTGAAATTCTCGTTCCACAGTTAACCGATGCTCGCTTAGAATTGTGAGCATTATTTGTTGATTGTGTTTCGAAAACTACGTCGGTCGTACGACATGGAGCTTGTCACGGAGAATCAGTAGCATTTAAGCTCGCTCAGAATAATGGTGTAAGACTTGGAACCTCGGCAATCCTTGGACACTTTTCAGGGACAGTACAACCCAATGGAGTCGTTTACCATGATTCACACTGTGTAAATGAGCCTACCAGGAATACTCCGCTAGTCGACTTTAAGTTTGACCCAGTCGGTCGATACCAGTCCACTGAGTCCTAATGTGTGTGTGTGTAAGTGTGTGAGTGTGTGTCAAAATGGATGACTCTTTAAACCTGACTTGACCGATCATCAATTGACCAATCGGGAAAGAACGCTATCATCACATATCTGTGATTCATGTTTTCACTTGTCAGGATTCCTAGAACCTCACTGGCAGGGTAGAGATCTATGAATGCTCTTTAATTATGCTTCGTAAATCACTATCCGTACCACGTACGTCGTTGATTTATGCCTTTGATGAAGTCTGGAACAGAAGTGCTGATGAACCACAGGTTGGCAAATCGTGAGTAAGAGGACACCGGTCGCTACATTTAAGCCGTCTCAGTCCTCCTCGGCTTAAAATCATGACAGCGTCTGATAGTGTTGAATCCAACTTGACCTCATGATAATTCCCCCATTCATTTGCTTACTCCGCCTATGTACTTCTGATCTCCAGTTGTTTTGCTTATTCGTACCCGTCACTCACCTTGCCGCAGAGGCCGTCTCGTCCGACACTTGTGTATTGGCATGTGCGTCTGTGTGTGTGTATGCGCGCAGCTGACCTACTTGCCCATGCGCGTTCATGTCCCATTTGCTGAGCCTGCCTTGACTCGTTTTCTCATGAGCTCCGTGTGATCGCACGTCCAATGAGAATCACCAGACTATCGTCGGAAGGGACAACCGCAACCCACGCTACTGAGCTATCCTTCCGCTCGCCGTTGTTTGGTGTGCGGACGTTGACACTGCACTGTGCCGGTCAGTGACAGACCTGTGAGCCTGTTGACGCTACGAACGTGAACAATTGAGGTTTGTTGTACACATTCGCTTACCCTTATGTAAATAGTACCGTAGAATTACGAACCCAATTCTTCCTTTTGATATTCGGGATTGTCGAACCTACGCGTCACTCAAAGTTCCGTATCGGGAACCGTAACAGATAGGAAACCAACTGCTGCTAATTGGTCAGCAGTGGTTCACTTGTTAGCTGAGTTTGGTGTTTAAGAACGCGTTGATTTGATTATGATTTCTTCTCTACATATGCAAATGAGGACTTTTGTTCTTCAAACTAAAAGAGGCCTAGTCAGTACAGTATATAGTCAGCTCGTCCGAAAATTATTCATGCATACGATGCTCATTCAAAAACTGAAAATTCAACCAATGCTTACAAAAGAACGTATCATCACATAATTTCCTAGACAGTGCTACCCTATATGCTTCTATTTCTCAGTATACATAAATACCCTTATATATTCAGGCAACCATAAATCTATCCAAAGTAGTGATGAAGACGGGGATGGAATCAGCACACATTTTTGGCTAGACTGGTGCGGGACCATCCCACTCATGTACTGTGGTGAAACCCGTCCAACGATGCACTTTAGATGCTGCATGCACATCTGGAGGATACTCCAGATCCAATGTGGAAGACAGTTTCTTGGGCTTGAGGACATGTTTCTCTGGCCATGGAAATCAGTATCTGGTGGTTTCTATTTCTCGTTAAGCTGCTGTTTTCAATGTATCACTTCAGTCGGATGCTTTATGTTATCAGTGTACAGCGGTAAAAGCAGACAGATTTAACCTCATACTGGTGGTTTCAAGTTGTGCCAATATAATGTCCAATATAATATTTTCGTTTATCATTGGCACAATTATCCACTTTAAAAGTGAATTTAACAGACCTTTCAAAACGCAAATCTGCGGCCAAATTAAGCTTGCCCTCAAGAATTGAAAGTGTGGACTCTGGAATGGCATTCTAAGGTATTAAAAATCGGTCCCGCCCTTCTTGCGAATAATGGTACGTCTGGACCTAGTCACTTCTCATGTTATGGCGCTATGGGAGAATGTGAGGAGTAAGGCGGACGACCATCCTTAGTTCGCATGGGGTCCGATGCCATCATGAGATAATCATATTGGGGGTACTGCGGGCACACAAGTACTGCGCCATTAAAGCTGACGGTTCCCTCAGTGTTGAGTTCATTTCCGGAAGACTGATGGTGGAACGGTATCAAACGTTGCCCCATTGAGGCCACACAGTGCTCAAACGTCGGCTCAATTAGAACAAAGTTATGGAGAACGTATACATCAGTATCGTGTTTTTTACTCGTACACTGACTTTCATGTGGCTTTTGTTGTGCTACTTGTTCTCCAACACAATTCCTACTCCTAAGTATACCGGAATCGCCAACGTTCTTTGAACGTAACCACTGTTTTGAATTTTTCTCTCTAAGCCTGTTAATTCTTCCAGAGAGCCCGAATGATGTGAGCCCAGTTGCGCAGCGGCATCAACTCATTATTACCATCATCGTTCAAACAAACCGGATAGACTGCGTACTAGGAAGCACAACTCTGCTTTCTGTTTGTCAAAAAATGAAACCTATCAAATTTGATGCGTAAGTGGGAATATACGACACACGGCTAGCCGTGTATGATGATTTTGACAGTACTTTTGATGATGATGATTTCAATTAGTACAAATATCTTTAAACAAACTGACGAAGTGGTTATGGAGCATTCATTGAGCTAATAAGTGTGCTCTGTTGAACTGAGATTTGTGCAGCTTTAGTAGAGCTCATTTTTCGCCTGCAAGTTGTGTATTTGCCTGATAAATCCATTTCGACCTCGGATTACTACACACAACGTCAAACAACCCCCATTAGACCCATGTATGTAATGTGACAGGTTACGGATGACTGGTCATATTTCAAACTTAGGAGTGGATGTAAGTTTGCTTAACGGGAACCCATAAAACGAAGACTCCAAGAATGATTTCGGCGATGCGCCTCAGTGTTTGGTTCGTGTCGGCTCCTCCTGGTTGGCAGTCAACTTGCTTCTTTGCTAGTCTTTAATTTGCATACAAACGTCTGATGTTCCCAGCCATCGCGGTAAGATTCAGGGCAAGTTTTAGTTCCCTTTGGACGTCCCCTTTATCAGTCGCCTGCCTTTATTCGCTTGCGAAGACCGCATACGTTGATTTTATGGCAAAGTGTGCCCTATTTTATAGCCACGTGGACAAGGACGAAATGATCTATACCAGCCCAGACAACTGAAAGTTCGTCCAGCATGCAATATAGGTTATTTGACTTATCACCGAAATTTAATGCTTCCCATTTTCGTACATCTTGGGTGAATAATCTTTGTGGATGCCGATGTTTTTGTTCGTACCATGAAAACGGCCACGGTCTGACAAGCTGTCTTCAAAGTAGCTACCACGACGCATTTCACAATGATAATTATTATTCACAAGTGCGATGAATGTGGACTACAGTAAAACGGAAGTCGTTAGATGGTTAGCTTGTCCGCTGATTTGGTCAGTTTGACCAAAAACCTTTCACTACCAAACGAGGTGACGTCATCAGTGGATTTTAGAAAGCGGAGTAGAGCGTGCAGATGGGTCGGTGGCGCTAACAGTATTCCCTTCAATTACGGAAGTAATTTTCAGTAATTATTTCATGCTATTCTAAAGTCAGCTATCACAGAAAAAATGTAAGAAAGTGGCATGAGGGCATGGTTGAGGATGCCAGTGGCTAGAGTTGTAAATAATACAACCAGAGAGAGAGAGAGTCGGATTACTGTAAATTAATCAGTTTGAGGATGTGACCATTTCTGACTAAAACCAACAATTGACGCGAGAGATTACTCACTCACCAGCTGAAAAGACGACACTGCTAACCCTGCCAAGTTCTACAGCGATGGTTTTTGGATCCAAAATTCTTTTTATCAGTCTTTTATAGCCTTATCCAGGCTCATTAGATACCTTTGGGTACCATAGTTACCCTCCTGACTTCCGGATAGAATGACCTAGACGGTGTAAACCGCTATCTCCATCCGTCCTCTAGGCCAGGGTGAACTCGACTTGATAACCTTGTGTACCCCGTTATTGTTCGACCGGTATTTTGACTTGCAAGGAAGTAGCCAGCAGAACTAGTCTTGTCGAAAAGCTGACAGCTTTCATGCTCCAATTTAGGATCGTGGTCGCGGGCTGATTGCACGCGAGCAGTAAAACGTCGCCCCTCATCGGGAGCCCGGGTGACTCTTCGACACCGGAGCCCATGGTGAGATAATGCGATAATGCGCTGTGAAAACGCAGTGACCCGACGTACCTACAGCGTAGGAAACGGTAATTCTAAACTAAGTAGAAGCAGTCGTGAGCAGGTGACCCATCTTGTTCACGACCCATTTTTAAAGGTTAAAATAGTATTTGAAAAACTGCCTGTTCTTCCTAAAACCTTGACTGGTAATTGTGTTTCCATGTAATGTGTAGAATGTTATCGTCTATTGTTGTCGACAGGCAAGTTTCACGCATCAGATAGGACACATCACGCTGTATTTCGAAGGCGAATTCTAGGCTTACCCGCCAATGACGTTCTGTTCATACTCCAACACGGAACCCGTTAGTTTGAAACGGAAACATTTCCGCCACCCTCAGGTTCTACTTCAGCCCACGGGCTGATTATGACTTATTTGCGCAGTATGCAAAACAGGCAGGGCCGATGTTCAGCACATAAGTAAACACTCACTGCTAAAATTGGGAACTGCTGTGTATTCGTATTCAGTAGCTGATTAACAGCGCGTGGATTAGATTCAGTGAGGTTGATATAAACGTCTACTCCTGGTATATTGTTGCATTCGTGGGTCAGCAGAAACCATCACCATACTAGATACTGTCCTGCCTGTAGATTAATTGAATTTGTGTGCTTAGCTGCATGTACAACCAGCTTTGAAAAGTAAGTTTCTGAGCTCAGTCGTGAAAAAGTCGCTCGTTTGGTGCTTGTTTTACCTGTTGCAATAAGGGGATGCCATTGCATTTGTCTGTTGTGGGATAACGACAACTGACGAAGACCAGTCAACTTACGTGATTATTTGTAGGTGTTTACGGGACTTGCAGAGTTCAAGCTCATATTGCTCTCGTTTAAATAGTCGCCCTGTTGTTTTGGAGTGATCACTCTTGTGAGTCCACAACAAAGGAGCAAGCGCCAAACTCGAGTTCCACTCTCAGTAGTGCCCATCAGCAGTACTTATCCTTCGCCGTGCCAGATTTTGAACCGCGTGTTACCACAACTTAACTGGCGCACGCTGGATGCGTCTGAATTTTCACGTCCGAACTGGCGGACGTCTTCATGCTTGAGTATCATTTTAACTGAGTTGAGCTAATTGTCTCACCATGGGTTCTGCTTCCAAGCAATAAATCATAACTCAAGTGATAGTGGCCGGATTCACACTTGGCTCCTTTGCCTCTGGGCCTGTTCGAGCTAACCGGGACCGTCACGTTCAAAACACCAACCACACCCCTCATTTTTTGTTAGGATGATCTATACAAGGGCTCTAGCTTAACCGTTTCCGTAGCTCCTTTCTCGTTTCCCCCAGGAGGCCCGGGGACCAACAGTCCAAAATCATGTTTCTAGTCAAATTTTGACTTGCCTGTTCGCTATCCACACCTAGACCCCTAAACAGGATGGCGAAAACGGTCTATATATAGCCAGAAGACGTAGCAGCAACCAATGGCGAAACAAATAACCACTGTGGAGTAAGTTGCGTTATTTACTGGTTTTAACCACTGCTAAACTGATTGCACAAGTATCAGTTTCAACTGAGTTGCAAAATACCATCAGTTGTCTGCTGATCTGTTCCTAACGATTTCCAGAACATTCTGGATAAAGACTTCTTGAATGCTGCAAAGCAGGTTACAAGTCAACCAACTAAGGTAATCATTGAGCAACATGTGGCACTGCTTACGATGTCTTGCCCAATAAAGTTAACGCTTTGTGATCTCAACATACATTCCATATGTTGAAGATCACGACGTTAATAATTCTTGTGAAAAAAGAAGGGTACTGCCTTGCAAAACTTCGTTAGATACTGATATGCCTGTCGGCTGTCAGAAACGTTTCAACATGTGAAATGCGTTACCAGAAGCAACCCGTCGCACTATGATTTTAGATTTGCTACTGATCGGAATGAATCAGTTGATAGAAGTTCTAAGACCTTTTGTCATAACCTAGGTTTCGATGGCGGTACACCAGGTTGGCTATGGTGGGTGATATTCAGGTGCGTCTGTTTTCTTAGTTTACTGACTAATAGGATTTGTGGATTCTTTTGTAATTCTGCTTGTTATAACAAGTAGCCTGATCCTGACCATTTGTGCGCGCTGGTGATATAAGCAGGAGAGACCGTACTTTGGCGTCATCACCTGACCGTCTCATAGACGAACACGCAAGGCAAAATCGATGTTGTGATGTTTGCGTGACGATTATTTTTGCAATAGTATACGACTGATGATGTTTTTGTAACTCAGGGGATCGATTATCCGGACCAGCCGACTAGTGAAAAATCGAGTCGTTGATGCCAGTGCTACTTAGAAAGAGTAACTTCGGATGTTCAACTCTGGCTACTTGCACAGCGGCAGTAGAACCCCCCCCTGATCAGTCTACTTGTTCGAGGTCAGTGCATCGCACACAGAACAGTACGACGTGATATTCAACCTTGACTCGATAGGCCAACGAAGATGCATGACGAAGCGGAAGTTCTCAACTGACAGTACTTTTGTTTTTTTCCTCACTGTTTGGGGTTATGGTCATTTCTCATGCCTGTGTAGATGTTGAAAACATCCGCATACAGTAAACCTTAAAGATTGTGGTTAGATTCTTGATTCAGTTCCAGAAGGAAACACTATCGTTGTGTAGCTTGACGTCCCCCCAAGGTGCTTTTCCGAGGGCGTATTGCTACACTAGATAGTGTAAAGATGTAAATCGCACCGCCATGAACCAAAATGTAGAAACTTTATTTTAGTAGGTCGAGTAGAATAAAATTTTAAGAACGCGTGGCATTCGGGTGGGAGTATTTTCAACAGGGAATGTTTCTCCTGGATATATAACTGCTAGGCAGAATTCCATACAGATCCTAGAAGCCTATCCCACGCAAGATTGGCTCGAAATTCGGGACACTTGCCGGTCCGGCATCAAGCCCAGATCTGAATGGTCGAAAGTCCGGACCCAACAGCCAATCAGGACCCAGTATTGGCCGAAAGCCGGTTGCCAATGGTGCATCCAGAACGCGTCAGAATTTCCAGAAAGTCGTTGCCGCTTATGCTTTATTTATGAAGCGCTGTACCAGTGTTCTTGACTTCGTTTTGAGCGTTAATATACCTTGTGCACCTTTGGTAGTTGTTTTGACGTGAAGACTAGCTTGGGAGGATCAGACCGAGAACTAAGCTGAGAAAAGTACCGTTACTACAATAACCAGCAGACATTTCGATGACTGATGGAGGCCTACTGTAACAGCTGTCTGAATCACACCTGTCTTCCTAAGATCGCTTCACATTATGGACAAAATACTGTATGGTTCCAGAATTGGTGAGAAGGTAATATATTTTGCCGTTCGCCTGGATGTCCAACGCTCTAGCGCTTGCAACATCATCGGGGTATGCCTCTGAGTTCCGTAGATGTGTCTTGGCTTAGCCTAGCAATAAGTGAGAAAAGGAGCATTTTAGAACATGTAACACAACTAGG
This sequence comes from Clonorchis sinensis, assembly GCA_003604175.2. NCBI lineage: Eukaryota > Metazoa > Platyhelminthes > Trematoda > Opisthorchiida > Opisthorchiidae > Clonorchis > Clonorchis sinensis. Next base: position 109,168,025 of record CM030370.1, on the reverse strand, counting down.
ATACGCATTAGCTTTGTAGAAGACAGACAAGAAGATAAAATGACTCAAGACGACCCATATTTTTCGGCGCTCATTATTTAGCTTCTAGTCGTGATGCTATATGCGTACGGATCATGCAGTAATCTTTTTTGCTTCGAGCTGGCCACTATGAAATGTACTTTTTTCAACCCATAGAACATGCCCGGAAGAGTAGCATGAAGGTAAATCTGGCTCATGCACCAGTACTTCTCATTTTTTTACCTTCAAGGTTACGCAAAGCTTGAGCACACACACTGCCGCCTGCTGATACTCACAGATGCTTACTAGCGAGGTAGAGAAGACAGATGCCTTACAAGTCTTTTCTCTCTCTCTCGAAATGGGAGGGGACAACAAAGTATCTCCTGTGGATATTTCTTTGTGGAGAGAGCACTGTGTTTATGGTAGACTGATATTGTGTGGTCAGCATTTTTGAAACCGAAAAGAGTGCGATCTGTCCGTGAAACACCCGCTAAGTATAGAGTGTCTTCTTTGAAATTTCACATTGGATTTGCGCTACTCATATATCCTGCTAAATACGATGCCTTTTTTGGTAGACTGCGCTTTCTTAGTCACCTTTTTGGACCTTTTCATTAGTGATAAATCTGAGGGTAGCGAGTTTGCGTTTAGAGATTTACCGTTCAGCTTCATTAGTTAAGCAAGATGTGGTTTATGCCAAAACGTCCGAAGTGTGGTCGGAGCAATCAGTTTATTACAAGCGTGATTTAGGGGCTGATTAATACTTTTTTGCAGCGTCATTTTTAAACTTCCCACTAACCGTGCAGTACATGCCCCTCACGATTTGACCCCTCTAGATTATACAGTGAAACACTTGAAATGCTTTAGATGTGAAATAACAAAAACTGTAGTGGCGTTGCATCAACATGTTGTGAGGATCACTGTGGTGGAACATCAGAAAGATCCGCTTTTGGGGTCCTTAGGTCTCCATCAGTGGATTGGGTTCAGCATCTTAAACCGGCTGCAGAATTGGCCAAACACACTCATTTGCGGATCAAGTCGGTGAGAACGTGAGAAGTTATCGAATCCCAGCTGTTTTGTTCCGTTTATGACATTCTTCAACTGAATGTGTCACAAAAGCCGGCTCATGTTTCAGTTCGTGTCCTCACAGAACAATACTCATACGGTTGCTAAAAAACCTCCTACTGTCCCCGACCGATTTCGCACTTGTTGGATTCCATCAGCCAGCCAAGACCCGAGCAAAAATTGAGAACTGCGCCAAACTCACACTATCCTCTATCGCTTTGAAATATACCAATCAACCGTCTAGTACATGTGAGTCCAGGTAAAGCTGAACACAGGACTCACCGACAGGATTTGGGTTGTCGTAAAATTTTTATACACTTATAAACGTGACCCTTACGAAAAGCCGAGATTTCAACAACTATCCTATCGGAAACTGCTGGATCTCTCGTTTATGATGGTGTTGGACCAGGCCGCCTTATGTTTCACTTGGAACAATATTCGAGATATCGCAGTACGTTTTGTAGACGTAATACACTACTCATAAGGCCTTTCCATTCCGGGCTAGTCAGTTAGGAGCAATCTCTGAGTTTCCGTCAAACTTATTTTCTATTTGAACCTAAATTGCACAAACTTCGACAAATACACTCATTTGCATAACAATCTGGGTTCAACTGGAACATAACTTTAACGAAAACTCAAGGACTGGGCCTACCTGATGAGCCCTAAGCAGAACGAAACCGGTAGTAGGCTGTCTAAAAGTTTTCAGCAACCTCATGAGTAGTATATTCAACCAATCTTCCCTTCTTACGTCCAATGATTTGTTTGACCGAATTAAACTTTGCAGGTTTTCTCATTTACACTGAGTGTTCATTCTTGCCTCTGACTTTCACACCTGACCCAGTATTACGGACATTTTGTGCCCGATGTGCGAGTCTTGAATGTGCTAGCGTTTACCGAGCCTTGAAGAGCATTTAGAATTGTTTATCTTTTCTCCGGTTACTCGTCTTTAGACACGTGTATCCATATCAAACACTCTTACATACTTTTGGATTCCTCTTGTCTGACTGGAACCGTTGGTGACACGACTCGCCATGCATAACACGTAGCCTGGTCCTCTTATCACACAGTGTTGGATTCACTCTTAGAGTGAAGTGACATCTGCTTCACTGAGCCCCCGTTTCCTGACTAACTCACTCCGAGTTTTCTGGTTCCACCTGATTCTGCCTATAGGTGTAGGACATCGGTGGTCAAAGACCTGAAGGCGTCTTAGATTCTCTGCCCGAAGAGGCCGAGTCCACAGGTGTACAACCACAAAGCCCGCACCTTAGTCTGATACTTGTGACGAGATATGCCTTTTAGATGCCACAAATGGCGCAAATTAGCAAACACAATTTTGGTTTTTGAGATTCATGCGTTGACTTCGTCTGTTACATTACCGTCATAGCTGATGCTACTTCCGAGATACATATGGCGTTCCATCACTCCCAGTGTGACCCCTTGAATCTATAGAAACATGTTCAAAGACCGTATACCCGCCGCATGAACTTGTACTTTGTCAGCGCGAAGCACATTCCAAAGGACTGGATGACCTTCGACAGCTTTTCCATTATTGCTCGAGCTTCCTGTTGTTTTTCAAAATTAGTCTGCATATTCCAGATCGACAAGGTTCTCGTTTGGAAAGATCTGATCACCAGGGTTTTGGATACTCTCCACTGCTCACTTCATTACTTCATCATCGATGACGGTAAACAAAAATGGAAAGGGTGGACGTACTAGTTGGACAACAACGCATGAAGGGAAGCTCTTGGAGAGCCCATATAGGCTCTCATGTGCCCTGAACTTCTGAGGTACACCGTGTTAAGCGTGTTGGAAAGAACCAACCGGTAGACAGAATCGAACGCACTTTTTAACCGAAGGAACACCTGGACTGCCGGGCACATGTACGCTTGTCGTTCCTCTAACAATTGAAGGACATTGCCAAAATAGCCCCCCCCTGACTGGACTCCTGCATTCTGTTCCCCGGTTCCGTCTTCATCCGCCTTCCTAAGACCGCATAAAATAAAAAAACGCAGTAAGCATGGTTGGAACGAAGGTCAAACTAATTCCTCCGTGATTACGACACTCAATGCGAGCACACTTCTTGAAAATGGGCACCACCATCGACTCGCCCCACTTGGTTGGGATGGTCTCTTCTGGCCAGATAGAGACAAGTAAGTTAGACGACAACCGATTGCGGATTTCATCTCCGTCCTTAAACAGGGTAGGCGGGATTTCGACAAGTGCATAAACGAGAGATTCAATTGGGCTCCATGTGAGTCTCTCGCAAAACCAAATTGATTTGCAAATGAGTGTATTTGTCGAAATCTGTCCAGTTTGGATTCAAGTAGAACATAAGGTTGACGGGAACTCAGAGCCTTTGCCTATTTGAGAGCCCCAGGAGAGGCAAAAGCGGTTGTAGACTGTCAAAGAGTTTTCAGCAACAATATGAGTAATGCACCAGTCATTTACGGAGTAGTTGGGAGTTCGTCGGGACCAGTAGCTTCGTGATACTTAGGAGGGGAAAAAGCATTCGCTTGTTTCCAAATCCGTAAGCCTTTCCACGTTTACTGTCCAGGGCTGTGTTGCAGGTAAGGATGCAGATGCAGGTAGCCAGTAGAATTGCTGAAGCTATTCAAACAACAAATCAGACATTCTTCTTTTTTTGGTGATGAATGAGCCATTTTGCAATGTTTTTTCACTGTACTATCAACAAGAATTTCGAAACTTACCTCTTCCATTTGGAGAAAAATCGCAAATTGGGGACTGACCTCACCATTATGGAAAGTACGGAGAAGAATTTTCAAAGTTTCGAATGACTAAAGGACGGACATCTAGCAATTTCAGCTTCCTTTCGCATCTTCATTTTCATTCCAGCAGGGGGGGAGAAAAGAAACTAAAGAAACTAAGCAAATTCTACCCGACATAAGTTTTTTTAATGCTTACTTCTGTAACTACCAAGTTATACACACAAGAATTCCCATGGTTAACTGCATGTTAAACTCCCCACAATCAGTGGGTTTAACGGTGAATTTTTAACATGAATTTAGCAATGTATAAACTACCAAAGCAAAATGTAGTTTTCGGTTTTTTAATCAAAATAAAGGCTCTACATTCATGTTGTCTTGACCAAGAATGCTTTGCTTTCGAACAGACTTGAAGTCGCACTTGTATATATGCTGGTACCTGAAGAACACGCATCCCAGGGATGTCAACACCGTTCAATGACGACGGAATTCCCAGTAAGTAGTGCCTGAGGGGTGGACGCCGGAGATCTTTTGGCGACTTCATTTGGATCTGTGAATTACAGAGTATCTTAATATACCCTGTAAGATTATTTATTATTTCAAAGAAAATAGGGTGTAACTAATAAAGCGGAAAGTTGAGTCAGCTTGAAAATTTACTCGAGTCTGTCATTTGTGATCCCGTCCATAGTTATCTTCTGTTGAATACTTCTGTTGTCATATGTGGATGCAGTATGGCGTATAAGGCCTGCTTCCTTTGACCGATAATCTCGTTACTACATCGCAAGTTGTATTACAAATGCGAACGGGATTCAGTGTAGCATCTGGCGGTACTGAAAGTTGAAAATTCAGTGTCACAGTGGTGCAAAGGACTCATTCGCGGCATACTATGTGAACTGGTTCGGTTAGGTGCAAAGTGGTGGCGCTTGGGCTGGATCTGCAGTTTCCATGAGTCGGCGAATAAGGACAGAAGTTGTGTAGACTGTCAGACAAACACCTTGTTTTACGACCAATACACAATACTCAACATGAGCATACGAATGAGGCAGGCGACTTGTCTCCAAGGTATGATCTAATGATGTGGGAAGACCTGAATTTCGAACAGAGTTTAGATGCCATAAATGTATACTCTACGTAATTCTGAGTCTTTTGGATATAATTTCACTGACTTTTTCGCCCTTATACGAAAGATGACGTAGCCTGGCTTCTTGTTTACCAAGTGCTTTGTCTGTATTTCTTTCCCAGAACTCAATGTTCTTAGTCTGAAACGGGTCGGATAACCATTCTGCATAGAACGCTTTTCTCAGATACTCTAGTTCTTACTGCAAACGGCCATTGGAACAGATCTGAGCACAAAACCAATTCTTTCTTAGGAAAGTAACAGCGGCTCCGTAATGCAAAGTTGAGACGGAATGGGATTTTTGTTTAGCCCATTTTGCGCATCAGATATAAGCTCATTGTTGCGAGTTTCCCCGGAGATGGCAAGGCCTTATCTGTTCAGGTTTTTATTCTAGGACCATCTTACGCAAAAGTACCGATCAACGTCCTACTCCGCAAAATGAACAATGTAGTTGAGAATTTTCGGACTAAAACTTTTCTTTGATGGTCTTGAGGTTGTCAGTGTTCAACAGTATGCGAAACTACATGCTTTTTGGAGAATGAAGGTACAGCACTCCAAAACTTGGCCTGACCTCACAATGCATGTTGCTTGCAAACTGCAACATCAAAAAAAGGAAGTAAGAATTTGACGTAGAACAACAAACGAAGTCTGAATCCCTCATTACTTGGGTTTTCTTTCCTTCAGAGTTCATGCGTTTAAACAGTACTCAGCCGCCGCATCTGGCTTGGTTTGCTACCATAGATTATCCGCTGCTTTATCGTTTAACACCTAACCATGAATTACAGAGCAGTCACATTAAAACCGGGATCGATGTGTACTTCATGCGCGACCCACACAGCGGCTTAGTGACCTTTGGAAGTCCGTTCTTCACTTCATTTCTAGCTGATCTTGGATAGTGAGCTTGCAAATATTCACACACAGTTGAGAAGAGACAGTGAGAGAAACGACAAAATTGATTTGGATCACTCAAATGCATCGCAAGAGCGGAGGTTGGATTGCCAAATCTGGAGGACATGGACTCTTCCAGAGATTGGCAGCCACTTAAGTCACACGAAGGTTTCTTCATACCTGCTGTGCAGTAGTGGTTCAAACTTAGGTTTGTAAGTATTCACACAATTTTCACAATCTACAACTTGATCGGATTTTGAAACATGAGGGATTATATGTAAGCCTGGGTGGAAAAAGACCCAATTGCTGCAAATTAACAAAACATTTGCCATCCCCGTTGCCAAACTCAGTCAGTTTTCACGCGGATGTGGTGGGAGGTACTGCAGAAGTTTTGCTATATGAATTCGAATAATAATAATAATAAAAAACCGTAAATTGTCCGATGTTAGAAAATAGTACAATACTTCCGGTATTGGCCTGCTGTTGGTTTTTCCCAAAAAGAAGACTTTCAATAGGGGATACCGTCCAGAAACTATTGACTTAACTCAGCCTTCCAGTTAGTTTCGATCAGCCCTAAGCAACAAAATCCCAGTTCCTGCACACGTAAATGCTGCCTCCAATTCTTGGAGAGTAATTGTCCGCCTAGTAAAAACGGTAAATGTCCCATTTATTCAACTCCCAACTCTTCCGACTGCGTACACCTCATTACCATTATCGTTTCTTTTTGAAGAGCATGGTCACGGACATAAATAGTGAATGCAAGCGATGAATGCGAAAGGGTTACAGGAGAATATGAGATAAAAGAGAGAACTGTCTCATTCGGAGTTATGCCGCCAACAGTTCCAGTCAGATAAGATGAATCCCAACCTACGTAAGAATTTTGGTATGGAAGCATGCGTGTAAAGTCTAACAACCGAAGAAAGGACAAACAATGCTGAATGCTCTTCAAGGCGCAGTAAGCGCTGGCACAGTCAAGACTGGCACATCAGGCACAAAGTGTCCGTCATACTACTCTTATGATCCGTTTGGAACCATCCAAACACGAGTCGGTGGGTTTTCTTCGTCTTACCTGAAACAGAGATAAGGAGCAGAAGACAGTAAGCAGCGTTCATGTTCGTGAAAACTATAGTCGTTCGCCTTAACTAATGAGAGGAATCGCAAACATATCCACTGCTTTCATGTTAGAACGACACTCAGGAAATTTAGAATGCACTGAGGCGACTATGTGACAAACGATCAATGTGCAATTCCGAGTAATTTAAGCTCAACTGTGTCTGAAGAGAGCACCTTCACGTCCTTTGCAGCTATGCAATCAGAAAAAATTAAGTGATAAGACGTGCAAGCGCTTCAAGGAACAAAAGCTCAAAACCTGATAAGGTAAGCCCGTAACCCTATACCTCTCGTCAGGCTGAAAGATTTTGCTAAAAAGCTTCAAACTCCACTAGCCAATTTGTGTTTGTCTCCAAAGATTCGACTAAATTTCCACATGACAGGCCTCAGTCACTTCTAGACCGAAAACACGTTATCCTGCTGTTTCCGATTGCGCTCGGAGAGCTGACCACAAGTATGGTTAAACTAGAGGGTTTGAAATTCCCATGTTCAGTTCAGTTTTCTTTCTCAGTAAGGCTACTATGTCGATCCCAAGAATTTTAATCTCTTTGAGGATGGTTCAAGTGAATTTCGGAAGTATTCCGCGAACTGCCCTGTTAAATCAAGCATAGTTAGTTGTAGTGCCCTGGGTCAATTAGTCCAGTCACTTGTCGCTCACAGACCAGTAGGCTCATAAATGCTATTGAAGTAATCATCTAAACATCGTCTTGCAACAAAGCCTAACTTGGAGGAAGTGTCCAAACACCCCCTAGACTGGGCTGGGTTTTACAGCTTTCAGTCCTGAGAAGTCTACTTCTGAATTTGGTTCTCGATGCGTCCTCATTCTGTGGTACCAATGATCTGCTATCTTTTTCTCATGTTAGGCGCTCTGTCCCTTTAATTGTCATCTAAGAGTAAAAGCGGATTAGGGATACCCTGAGTTGTTTCATCATTTGCAACGGGCTTGACGCCTGCACTGTGCAAGTCACGATGATCTGGTCATGAAATAATAAAATACTAATCGTTCAGCTGTAACACTCTTTCGGTGCCCAACTGTCACGACACCCGAAGGACTTACCAGGGCTGGGATACTGCCAGGCTGATCAAGCCTAGACTGGAGAAGTCAAAATGCAAAGGTCAGGTTCAAACCACGGACCTACTGGTCAGTAAATTCGCGCTCTAACCACTGAGCCATCTCGCCCTGGCCATGAACCAGTGTATGTTTGGTGAAGTTGTATTTAATTTGCTAAATTGATATTTTATCCTGGAAGTGAAGCCATTCTGTCTTGCAAAGCCGAGAAGCACTGTATGCTTGTTTTGTCTTTATTGGGAATCGCCATCAGTGCTCATCTTATAAAACTCCAAGGACTTCTGAACCCGCGACTTCCCACTTAACTGTTTCGCCACGAGCGGTTAAACAGCAGTGTGATTATCTTGCCCTTAGACGTGAAGTAGCACCACTCAGTTGAAAATTCCAAAATTCCCTCGGACTAACAATAATCTGTAAGCAGCTCAGAGCGAATACTTCGTGCGATGAAACTTCTATCTAAGAATTCATCACTCGATGAGTCAAGTGATATGAATCCCTTGATCGGATAACGTGTGGCGCTAAGTTATTTGAGCTGCTTATAGATCGATAGAAACGTGAGGGGGTTTGGGAGATTACATTTGGGATTTCATCACGTAATCGAAGTCAGATGTACAGTGAATCTCGTATTTTCAGCATAGATTAGACTTACTTGTGGAACTAAACCTCAATGAGAAATTTCCAGATGCCTTCGCACTACGAACAACTTGCGAAAAGCCTGCAGCGGTACGGGCAACAGTGGCTTGGTCGTTATCTTTCGAACAAAAATGCCTATTATTCTTCACCCGATAACTATAGGAGAGAAGAGACTAGATGCAGGACGACGATGAGCAAAACCCTGCGTTAAATAGTGAGCTACAAATGTAAAGTTACCACCCAACTTCTTTCGGAATTTCAACCACCTGGTTTCCCCATTTCCTTTGCATCCGAGCAGCTTGAAACAGACGTTACAGGGCATTAAAATCCTAAGTTTCTTCGGCTCAGATGAAGGTGTTGAAAATACATCATTCATGGGTAACAGAACTAAGACAGTTAGGATGAGTAAATCGATCAATACAGCGCTTTCAGAGTAATAGTTCCAGAATATTCTGGGATGAAGAATTTTGTGCACGCAATCTTGGTTTATGTGTTCACATAAACATCACATTTCAAGAGGCTAGCTGTTTCCTGTTCATTGGTTGCATGCGATTCTACATACACGTTCTCAGTGGCTGTCATAGAAAATGGGTAGCGCCAGGTTCAAATAACAACAACCAGTAGGAACTTCCAAATGGAACTTGCGGGTAAGTCGCTGCATCGCAACTTGATTTCTGTTAGCCATTTTCCCAGAAAGGAATAAGAATCTCATGTTTTGTTGAGAACTGTTCCACAGAATCGGCGAGCATTCGAGATGTAACAAAATAATTCCGTTATTCATTCACTCAATTCATTTCGTTCACTTTGTTTTATGTATGTTTTATCAAAGCTATTATTGTTCGGTTAGATAGTTCGTACAGTGATTTTACTGAGAGATATCAGTTCACTGACGTAGTTGGAACAAGATAACCTACACGTACTTTTAATGCCATGCGACTGTAAAACTAATAATTACGTTGAAAACGAAGTAAACTAACTACAAAGTTGGTCGTTTGCATCTACAAACAATTAATCATGTAAAATCTTCAGAGAGATTTTGTCAACTAGGCATCGATCAATAAAGCCTGGTGTTTCAGTGATCAGAATCAACCGGGGCGACTGATCGATACAGCTGTAGGTTGTTCAAGTCTACGCAGTCTGTCACATCTCGCAATATTCCGGAACGATGAAGCGAGTTAAACTGAGTGATTCATCTCAGAGGAATATTGAGTGAACTGTGATGAAATCCATAGGTCGATCCAGGATCACTTACTGGAGCAGAAATAAGTTTCGGGACCTTTCCGCTCCTTAGAATGTTTAACCGTTTTTTCAGTTTCGCCGATACATGATCCAATATGACTAGAAACTAGCTGATTACGGATTAAAATTTCGGTACTTTGGAGCCATTGGGGGCTCCAATGGAACTAAATAAACTGGGAGAAACGTGGGACATTTTCTTGAGGATACTCGACAAAAAACAATGCGGCTTTAAATTTATCTAGTTTAAAATTCACTTTATATATCTATTTAATTCTTCATGTGTTTTAGACAGTATTCTTAGCTAGACTGAATTCGGTTCGCAGTGCTCGATTGGTATTTGGAAGTAACTTGAAAGGAGAGCTCTCCGTATAATTTCAAGCAGTCTAAAAATCAGCCACCTGGACCTAGAAACTTGACAAGATGCACATCGCAAGGAAATTGAGCTGGCTATTCGGAACTATACGGATTTCATTGCTCTATATTCGTCCTGTACTTTCAAAAAGTAATGCTTGCAATTGTAACTGAGCAAGCACCTTACAGATCGATAGGTTGCGTTTTGGAGGCTAAATGAAAGCTAGTCAGAAGAACGAGCAGTAACAGGAGGGAACCGACATATTTGAAGATATTCAGGTGTCGCCGTCGGTTTGAACCTCGCGTTAACTTCTTGCAAGCATTAACCAGAACGAGTATTCTGCACAAATCCATGTGGTTTGATATGTTAAAGCAGGAACTGTACGATTGACAGCTAGATGTGACTACTGAGCGGTGTTAAAAACTTGTGCAAGAAATTTCATAGGGTTGCCGAAAAGTTAGGTTCACGCTCAATAAGAAATCTCAAAGCACTTATCACACACGGGGTTGATTAAGGCCTCAAAGTTTTGTTCTTGGTGTAATAAGTCTGTTGCGCTAATGACAACCAAAGAGCCTAAGTAATGTCTTTGACAGCTGTCAACTTATGCTTGTTAGTTTTCAGTGCTGTGCTGCAGTCGTATGTAATGGATAGCGTCGTTTAAGTTAGTCATGGGAATTTAAACGCACCAGCCGACTGCACTTACGCTAAGTGTCAGCGACGGAAGGATAGTTTGGACGAATATGCATACATTAGCTCGCAATCCGACCCAAACTCGAGTTCATTTGCTTTCTCAAGCAATGACCCTTCACAAATTTAGCTATCTGCAGGCAGCTTTAGAGATCTTACATACAAATTAAATTTTCAAGTGCGTCATGAGATTTTTCACGATAGGAAGGCAAAATAATACATAAATAGTCGTTTTGGGTAGCGTTCTATTTTGGAGAAAGTGGTATGGCCTGTGAATTCGGTCAGCATGACTTTATTTCATTTATAAAAAACGGACTACGGAGTGGATTGCAAAGTACTCATCCACCCGGATCTACTATTTTCAGCGACAATCAGTTATGGAGGCGGCGGTGAGTGTCGTATGCTATAGTACCGGGTGGAACCTGCAGGGTGACAAAAATCCTGCAGTACATTAACGTTACCAGTCCTAGCAGCCAGTATGCTTCCATTTGTTCGCCGCTTTCCTGGCTAGAACGTTTGAGCTTGTGTTGAGAAGAGTTCGCAAAAGATGCTGAGGCGACCTTGTTTACGGTGTTTTAGCTCGACACAATGTTCGTATGTGTTGATTTCACCTCTTTTTAAAGGCACAACCATTCTTCCTTCAGCATCTTCTATAAATACATGATAATTTTTCACACCAAGTCCTCGTAGTTCCGGTTAATTCTAACGCTTCATTATGGCAGGCCTTCCCTCTTGTTTTGCAGTAATTTATCATTATTATTTCCCTCTGGTGTGCCGATTTCAACAATTATGGTGGTAAAGCGACAGAAGAGAGCATGTGTAGACTGACACCACTCTGAAGGGCATTCCGACCAAAGTTGCCGGTTTGTTGACGTTTCTTCAATGTTTCTTAAGCTAATTAGACCAGGCATTTGTTCAGAGAAGAGCCCCTGACAGACTTTGTGTGTACCAGATGAGTCTCTCGCAAAAACCAAATTGATTTGCAAATGAGTGTATTTCTCGAAAACAGTCCAATTTGGGTTCAAGTAGAACATAAGGTTGACGGAAACTCGGGGACTGCGCCTACCTGATGAGCCCCAAGCAGGGTGAAACCGGTCGTGGGCTGTCGAAGAATTTTCAGCAACCCTATGAGTAGTGCATTACGTATACCATGATTTCCTTGACTTGGTTGGTCAGTATGTACTGTTCCGCTGATATCTGCGTTCTAAATCTCTAATATTAATCGGTATGTTGTTTTATTCATGTAGCATTTGTTGCGCCATGCTCACTGCGGTTGAGGAGAGCATTCGGAACCGGAAGAATCAATTCATGCTATTCGCATACATAAAGAGTACCAGATGCTTTTAATCGAATCATTATTGTAAGTCACCAACACTGCACATCCAGATATTCGCAATGGTTCCATTATTGCCACCGGGATAAGTGTTCTACACTGAACTCTTAAAAGAACGACCGTTATGGCTAACTTGTCTGAGCATAAACTGAAACTAGAATGTTCTAAGTTCACCTTAAAACGTTCAGAAACAATTTAACTACTGAATTTGCGGATGCCTTTCAACGAATAATTCTGAGCTTCAGAGTTGAAAGGATTGTTTCAAGTGACAAGTAGGCGACGCTTTCTGTGAGATGAATTTGTAGGCTATGATTAAATAAACACACCAGAATAGCAGTAGTGGATTCTGAAATTTCATTCAAAGAAAGTCTTACTTCCAGAGTAAAGGAAACGAATCTTATTCTTTGTTGAATTTAGGCATTTTCGATATAATTCGGTTCTAGCAAATTGATTTTAGCAGAACGGCCTGCTCTCAGAAGTACAACTTTGTTTCCAGCTGAGACAAAAAACCAAGTGGTAAACTTGGGGCGACTGGCGCGTAAATGTACTTCATGATAAGCTGAAAAGTGAATGTGACCTTCATTGATATCAAGAACAGCCGCAAGAAACACAATAACTAACCTATAGATAAGATACTATTGCATCACGATAAATAAGTGTTGACTGCAAACGCCCACTTATTTTGAAAAATAACCCTTATTTTACAAACGAAATATTTGAAAATCTAGATAATGTCAACATACTCTCCATTCTGCTGTGGTGGTAGGTTTGAAAGTTAGGTAGAACACAATTATCTGTAATTTCTTCCTTGAACTGCACAAGCCTTAAAAGCTAGTTTATTGGTGTTGTGAGTCACCACCAATATGCCTTTCAGAGTTTTTCAGGATTCTGAAATTAGAGCTTGAGCACTATCCCTTCGCTTAAAAACAATGTGATTAACTTTCAGGTAGGATAAACCGCTGGGTTATTGGTCTGTTCACCGAGCATGGTATTTGGATTGTCGACGTCCCATCACCAGTTGAGTTGACATCATCAGTGCGAGGCTAATTGGATAAATTTTTCCTCTCCTGCCTGTGCTTTTATATAAGCCCCTCGATTAGTGATGAAACGTTTACACTCCAACTGCCAAGCTCAAAGAAGAGAACAACAACCAGTCAGTGCAACCGAACTACCAAAATTGCGTCACGTCGTCAACATGATAAACCGATACTGACCTCGATTTGGAAATTTTACTCCACGCGGCGCAGCGTTGACTGGTTCCGAAAGATGTTTTCTCTATAGTTGGTGTAAAATAAGCCCACAAATTTCGCTGTTGTCTTGGACCGCCGCATCCTCCGAGTTTCGCACAAGAGGCCTCCCAAACGTTGACTAATTGAATAAGCGTGCATCTGGTCTGTCCACAGAGGTGGATTCTTCGAAGACATCTCGGAAAGACTATCTGTCTGAGGTTCCATTTCTAATGAGGCTTGTGTGATGCACGTTCCAGTTCAATGTGTAACAAATACTGGGTTGGGATGCGATCTACTGAATCCGTTCAAATCCTATGGGGATATCACAGTTGAATCTCAATTACGTGAGTTCTCTTCATAGTGCAGGCAGAAGTACGCTGACCTCTGTGCTAAGACTACCACCATTCACTTCTATAAGTCAAACGACTGTGACGGGATATGAAAATATGAACTTGGATTAAAACGGCAAGTATGTATGTTGTTCTTCTGATCCTGCGGTCTCAAACTGACTCTATGAGTTTTGCATTCTAGCATTTTAGGACGAAAACAGAGCTGGACATCATTTGGTATAGACATGTTATTTAAATGAATTTGTCAACGGATAATGGCGAATGTTACGTGTTCTTTACGTACGAAATTTGTTAGACGGCTCCAGAACATACCAAGATTTGCGTCTGGAACAACTGAGTGGAACAAATAACGGAACTGCCTAACAGTTCATATCTTGTTCAGAGTGGATAGATGCATGCAAACAGTCACCCATAGTTGACTTGCGCAACGAGCTAGCTGGCAACAGACTTGATAATGGACAATTTTAGTAAATTTACATCTATGGAGATATCAGCCCGGTGCTGAGTAGTTAGTGACCTAGCTAAGCAGTGGTTGTATTTGCATCCAAGTTTACGACGAGTGTCCTACCAGGTTGGGAGCTGGTTGGTGTAGTAGCTTGGGAGGAGATTGGAGATTTGTCGCTAAATAAGATTAAACGAATCACGTAATATGAAGTCATTTACAAATAAAATGAAAGTCTGTGAGTGTCAAACAATACCAAGTGTGTAGCTGGTGAGGAGAGGTTTATTTGCACACCTGTGCTTCCTCATTGAGGCACGTACGGCTGGTCGTCAAGCTTGGTCCTAAAACAGTCGTAGATTTGGCGCGAACCTCCTGACTCTTTTGATGTATAGACTGGTCCCTGTATTTAAAAACACCTACTTGAAGAAATATAGACTTCGGTGAGTCGGATGCATAAGTGCTGATAAAGAAAATTTCTGCTTGTCTTCTGCACCCACTTCTATCGACTTTTTTCCAGCCACAGGCTGTGTCAGGATACTTTATCTAGTGAGGATTCCATGGTTCTGTACAGTAGATGTTGCCGTAATCTTCACAGGAATTTCCGGTCAATGCGTAGACTAATAATAGTACAATCGTATAAAAATACCTACGGTCTCTTGTTTTAATAGTACACAGTTAACATATTGAGCGTTTTACATTAGCTTTGTATCAAGCCGTGCTGGTCTAACTGTCTTGCAGCTACGCGTTGATTTTTCTACAAGAAAGCCAAGTAGTGCAAGTGGGTACTATGCAGAAAAAAACAGTTCTAGCTTAAGCACAGTTTAAGCTTAAGCACCACAAATATGTTATCCACGATTCGGGTCCCTGATTCATTTGCAAAGTTGATCATCACCAGTCAATGTCCCATAATTATTGTTTAACTGCGGGTCCACTGGTTTTCGGCAGTTATGTGACATTTAAAGAGAAGGCTTCAAAACACATTTGAATAATTTGAACATTTGGGTTCAAGTAAAACATAAGGTTGACGAAAACTCGGGGACTGCGCCTACCTGATGAGCCCCAAGAAGGGCGAAACCGGTCGTGGGCTGTCGAAGAATTTTTAGCAACCTTATGAGTAGTGCATTACGTATATACATTGGAATAATGTTTCGCACTTATGAATATGTATGAGAGTGACGTGAGTGGTTTTCTCAGACCCTCCAATGACTACAGAGTGAGTGGAAACCACCTGGCATGACCATCCTTTGGTAGCACAGGAACAATTCAAACTTCTCATGGGTAGTTGTTGTGGTTGTTGGGTTTGCGCCCATACAGACATTATTACTGCTTGTACCCCATGTAAAGAAGCGCTCCATACTGTCAACAAACTATAAGTAGCTCAGAGGAAGAATAACTTCACAGGATGAGTGAAATATCCATCTGAGAAGTGCTCACTCGAGGAGGAAGTCAATACGTGTCCACGTGATGTGAATCTCATGAGTAAAGAATGGGTGGCGCTCTATCCTCTCTTAATGCGAGTTATTCACGCTGCTGATCAGCCTTCATGCACGAACGGTTATGGCTAGCTGGGTTCCCGACGCCCTGCATTTTCATGAGATGCTCAATGCTGATGATTCTCAACAAGGACGAAACAGCTGGAGTGTGCCTCTCGACATTTTGGCATAGAATGAATTTACTTGAAGGGAAGATTCCGGGTTTGGACATCACAATATACCCAACTGAAAATGAAAAGTTAAAATCCACTCAGGCGGAAATTATGTCTCGGCCGCTCCATTATAATAAAGGTCATGCGACCTCTACTGGCTTATTCCCTTTTACTAATGAGGGAACAGTCGCGTGACACGAAAGTTTGGGTAGCGGAAATCCTGTCTGAAGAATTTCTGAAGAATTTCGTGTTATACTTGCTCCCCGTTGAGACAGAGCCCGTAACATCTCCGCAGACTTGTTTGTTCAATAAACAAGGTTACTTGTTTGGAACTATTTATCTGGATAACAATTTTGTACAATCATTGCGAAACTTTACTGAAAAGTACATCTTTTTTGCGTCTCAATGTCCATTTCATCTGTTTGGGTGATTCTTCCGCACGTTGACTCTCTGGAAAGAAGGAAAAATTTTCCTGAGGAGAACCTTTATGGAGAGTGAGTTTATGATCAACAGCCTTGATATTGCATCGCTCGTTGCGACTCGAAGTATATATAGATTACCAGCAAGAACAGTCGAAAGTCAAATGAAGCCATTAGATGGCAAATGAGATATAATTAAAAAGTTATCAAGTGTCCATTTGAGTACGGTCTCATGTTTGTAGGTGGTGGGCGGGCGTCTGAGGCTGAGATTCCCGGAATGAGCGAAATCCTTTCAGATTTCTGATAAAAAGCGGTTTGGAGGAAGCTGTGTTTTCGTCCATGATATTGATATGAAATCGAGGAAATGGGACCGTTCGATCAACTTACAGAGACCCACTGACAGAAATCAGTCGACCCAAGAAATCGGCTCGGCAGTGAATATATCTGTAGGGTAGGAGCCCGAATTCTCAGCAGCAAGCAGTATTCCAAGAAAATTAAACTTTATCACCTTGAACTTCATTTGGCAATGGCGGGCGAGCACTGAGGAACAATAAACATATTTATGCAGAAAGACATAAGTGTAGGCATGAAATATAACCAAGCGTTTCGTAGATTATCTTGTTTGTAATATTACTCATCAGCTTTTTCAAGAAAAAAACGAAAAATTGAGCGGGTTCCGTGACTGCAACCATTTGGCGTTGAACAAATTCAAACAAAAACAAGAGGGATGTCATCAGGTCAGCACATATCTAATGTTTGGTCACTGTGTCCTAGTTGGAACTATGGATATGGTCAAGCTATTATGAGACAAATTCCAACCTCCCTCTGTCGGCTGCGGCTTTTTGGCCTATCGGTATCCGGCAGATGGAAATGGCTTCTCAGAAACGACAAAGTTTTCGAGGTTACCACATCATGTCGATTGCGTTTTTTGCAAATTCTTCGTACAGGTGATTTGAATAAGTGAACCATTAGTCAAGGTCAACATTTGCTTCGAATTGGAAAACAGTGCCTAATGGGATAAAATATCGCGATTTGCCGGAAAATGTGAACTTCTTAAGATGGGTGGACGTTGCGGGTAATTATGCGGCTATAATCATTTGTTGTTTTATTTTTTCTTTGTTTTTTTATTGCTACAGCCTACATTATACTAATTAACGCAAAATACACCGGAGTATCACTCCTGTGCCCAACTACCGTTCAGTTAGCCGTCAGTTTGTGCTACTTAGATCAGATGATAAAACATGTCCTTTTCTGGTAGTTGGCTTGTTCGCTGAGCTGCGGCGTTTAATCACCAATCGAGGTGACGTCATCAGTTCGTTATTGGAAAGCGTAGTGTTGCGTAGCGATCTGTTGGTGGTTGTGCGAACAAGCCAACGACCATCTACGCTACCTGGGCTACCGACTTATTCCTCTATGTCCTAGGTACATCAGTGAAATCCTATCTATTTTCAGGTCGAAATTTTCGTGGACAAGTGTGCTCACTAGGTCATTTGCTAGACGAAATTCTCTATAGTACGGACCAAATGGTCAGAGAATCAGAGCTAACACTAACCCATGCAACTTTGCAGAATTTGATGAAGTCCGTAAAGCCTAGTTCCGTATTCGGGCACTACTGTGGTTAACTGGGAAGGAATAACCTCTTTTGTACGTGTTTAAAGGAGTGCTTGAAGTAAAGCTATCATACTCTGCGAGAATTATTCGCTGATGTTATTGAAAGCGATCATAGGGACTGATGACTTGTTAGATGACTGTATACTAGCACGTGTTCGCTGCGATTATTTCCCGCTACAAGCAGTGCAGAGGTACGGTTGGAGCAACCATACGTTTGTTTATTTTATTGGCTTGTTGGATTAACGAATCAGAACTACTGTGCGGCGGAGTCTCCAGTAGCCTTAGCACTCCGACTGGAAGAACAGCGCACATGACCAAGAGATGTTAGTTCGATGTTAGATGTCGGGTAGGACGAAGCAGCAACCTATCTTCAGAAGAAAATCCGCATGACGTGGTTGATAGTGAAGAACTGTTTATCCGAAGGTTTCATGCGCTGACAGATATGGTTTCGCTGAACTTGGCGTCAGTTTATCGGAGGCGTTTTCTACTTATGTGTGAAAGATCTCGCTCGCCACCCTTTTTAACTAGAAGCTTTCTTAAATTGACAGAACTTTTTGAATGACTGGATGTGTTGCTTCTTCAAAGTGACCCTATTGTGAGGTACACCTATTTCAGCGACCAGTATATTTTAATCGGGCGGTTAAATAGACTTTTAAGGAATAGGCCACGAAAATTATAGCTAATTCATTTCTTATTTGGGCAGTCAAACACAGACAAGTGTTGTCTAGTCTCATGGGTTTTCCAGGTGGATCACCCAGACTTCAGAGGTTGAAAAGTCTTTCACCTATATTGTTTTTATCATGGCCAACTCACGTAAGACGGCTATTCATGGCATCCGACTTTATCCTTTTCATTTTATCCATTCTATCATTTTTGTACAGAACTAGTTCAGAAAAACAGGGTTTCCCTTCGTTAACTTAAATGATCCTCTTGTTTTCGGTTTGATCGCGTGCAAGCAGATGTCCTTTTAAATCCGCGATTCATGTTCTTTCCAGTATGAGCGACTGGATGTAATGTGGTAAACAGTGTAGCTTTGAGGTAAGATCTTGGCGCAGTTTACCCGATGTGAATTTGAACTGAATACTGAACTGAATAACGCAGATTTTCCAGTAAAAACGAATACCGTGATGTTTTTACAAAAAAATCGAACAGCTGATTTCCGATCATCCGTTGCTTTTATTACAAAATTTTTAAACCTCACAATCGTGCACCATTCAGTGTGCACACCCAGACTATGCACTTTTTTGGAAAAAAATAGCCAACTGATTTGGACAAAAATACTTCCAGGAGGTGGAAAAAATCACGAGGGATTTAGCCGTTAGCTGGAGGTTTGTGGGGTTTTCATAAACCACATGGGGCTCAGTAGCCTGTTTGAATAGGTGAATGGAATGGACGCTGGCTGATGGCTATACAAGTGCATTCAGTGGTATCACGACGCCGCGCGCCTGCCTGCACGTGCAGGAAATAGTACCTGGTTTTTGCATAACATTAAATCTATGCACACTTTTTTCGCCAAGCGAACGTTGCGAATGCTTTTTCACGAACCGAATCGGGGACCCATATGCCATCACACGTACTACTCAGCTAAAAATTTTCTGATATTCCTGATGCGATTAAACTTAGGAATAGCTGTGCATCCAACGGTATTGCCAGCTGATTGACACTGCCTATGCACCCGGTCCAAATTGCAGTTAATCTTAGCAGTCCGAACATAGAAGTAAAACCTTGTCGATGAATCGCTAGGGAACGCCTATCCCGGGTGAAAATTTCTGTAGTTTATTCAGCTTGTTACGGATTTTGACTAGCTGCCTCCAAATCGGGAACTCATGAGACAGACCGTAGTACAGTGCATTAACTGAGCACGATCGCCGTCTCACTATGCATTGATTAGATGCACCAGAGTCCGTGAACTGTCAATATTTTAGAAGCAATCCTTGTGTTGTCAGCTGACTCTGATTAATCTAAACCTTCATCTACTGCTGATTAAGTGAGCTGAAAGTGGTTCCTTTATACTACTCTGTACTGGTTCGTTGTTATAAAAATGAAATTACTCCTACGTGTATTTGTATAACTAATGGCTTCAGAGTGCCCACGAGTGGTGCAGTTCACGGCCCGGCTGATACGTAGTTCTGCACATCAACGGGGGGAGAGCTCACAGAAGATGCCTCCAGGCAGTGGACAAATTGGCCTAGTCGAAAATATTATTTGCTCCGAAAGAAATAAACTATCCCCAAGCAGGATGATTCCACGTGCAGCGCAGCACTTTTTTCCCGGTGGAAAATTGGCGCCACGCACGCGTCAAAGTCTGACGAAAATAGAACAGAATTCCATTTTTTGAGGGGTCAGATAATGGTTCCATGATCATCTGTGGTGGACACTCGCCAACTGGTACAGTCAAGTACATTTACGGTGGATTTTAGATAGGTTAGGAGGATGCTGTTTTGTGCAGTGGTGACCACTGATCAAAGCCAGTAACGTTTGACATTTCCTGTTTAGCACCCAGAAAATGTCATGAAACTGTAACGTAGTCTAGGAACGACCGGCGTGGCAGGGATGCACATGGCAGATCTCTTTTCGTGTTTGCATGTGTCGAAGTCAGTTTATTCACTACCCTCAGGATCTCACGCTACACGATCTAATATACCTGTATTCTCACCAACGAAAAGGCCGTGCTCCAGAGGAGGCGTCAATGATTACTCTTGATGACGGAGTGTGAATCCCACAGATCCCGCGGCCACCTGTAACTAAGAAAAAGGTAAGATTGGTCGAGTAAAAAACCGCAGATAAACAACTAGCTCCGTGGCTGCTGGCTTGTGGGTCGGTAAGATCTAGGCGTGCAACGTTGCCAGATGCAATGACCATTTACTTGAACTCCTGGAATCAGTGAGGATACAAAAACTAGAAACATGCATCCATGGTCATGAAGATCGAAGCCTGTAAGTGGCTTCTGAAGGAGAAAACTCTAAAAAGATTTGCGTACCACGGGTTTGATGTTGCACAAAAAGGCAACAAAAGTTGCTGAGCAACATAGGAGATAGTTGTATGGATTTTATAAGCTTGTCATGCTCTCAGCGGCCAAAGTGCCGAGGTGTAATATAACAATCTTGACTGAAACTCATGCTACGGAGGAGCATATGCTTGACAAAAAGTGTGTTTATTTAGGAGCCGCCACTACAGGGAGTTTTGCTCTTCAAGAAGTCATTTATGCAAGAATACGGAAATCTGGAGACCGAGTAACAATAATGATGACACGAAAAGCTACTGGAGAGGAGTGACGACACTTAGTGTTGGGGATCAAATAGACACGCAGTGTAAAGCAAACAAATACACGGATGACTCAAAATGTCTTTACAGCTTAGTTTTTATATTGAACAGGGACGTAATGGAACAAAACGGGAAGCCCGCTAAGGCATCTGCAAACCGAACGGCCCTTCGCTGAGTTCATCATATTCAAAGGGCAAATTCTGAGAGCCAGAACTATAACGCCAATGAAATGGGTGTCCTTTAAGGCATACACCGAATAGAATAAAAAAAGTTTCAACCCATATGACCTTTTAAAGGGTTGTGGACACCACCTCTTCTCAGTATAATAAATTAGTCTCACTGGATACACACTTTCAACCAAAGCAATCTTAGGGGAAGTCCAGTACAATGTCAAAAACAAATGCTTCGTAAAATGAGGTATTCCCCATGGCGACACAGTAAAATCGAATGCAGTTTCATGGAAGTGAGAAAATTCCCAGTCTTCTAGGGCATAAGGTCGGAAGAACACGGTTTCGGTGGAAATTCCTAGGATATATCCTTATCATTTGAGTTCGTTGCATTGAGGAATGAAGACTACTCCACAGAACGTCAAAGAGAATGTTAAATGATACTAGAAATGACAGCACGCCAAGCGACTGTTTAAACCGAATGCATCCAGCAACTTTCGCTTGTCCACCCACCGAGTGTTCTTTCTGCATTATCCAACGGAAGTGCTGTCAACTGTGGGAGCCTAATTGCTGATGCAAATACTGTTAGGCTCACTATCCACCCATTTGTAACGGTCAGCGTGTTTGGTTTTCAGCAATCAATAGGACCATATTTTTTAGTTTGTCTGTCCATTTCAAGCAAAGCAAAGTGAAGAAGGTTTGCAAATTCACGGTCCAACTTTTGTGACTCCCCACAAAAGGGTGCGCTTACCAGAGTGCAACGATTTTAGCTGGTCCAGAGGGTGTGCCATCTGTGAGTGAAACATTGCATTTGTATAATGCAGTATAATAATAATATATAATAATGTAATGTTATGCAATATATAATATAATCTTCTCAGTGAATAGGGCCAATGATGCTCACTTACTGAGCATATCGAAGTCCATCCACCCGGGGTTTTTATTTTCTTCCAAATAGGCGGAGAATGAGGTGTCTCGAAAAAAAGAGCATCTTGGGCTTCAAAACACACTGGCATGCCAGGGTCACAACAGCCTGAAGAAAAAATATGCATCGTAGAATCGAATAAGTCGCTGTGCGGGTAATAAAATAAAAAAAATAGCCACACTTCTACGGTTAGCTTTAAAAATCGTGCAACAACATGCACGTGTTTTGTGAGATCGTCTTTTAAATTCTCCGCAAGCATTGAAAATACGAAAGGACACTATAGGTTATAGTACATTTTTACTTTTAGTTCACTGGCCACTGGTTTTACTTTAAGGGCAGTGCGTTGTAGAAGCACCAAAAATATTTCGATAAATACACTCATTTTCAAATCAATTTGGAAACATCACAAACAGGAGCTTCAGCTGGGTTCCAGGTGAGTCTCTCGCAAGGACCAAATTGATTTGAAAATGAGTGTATTTATCGAAATATTTTTGGTGCTTCTACAACGCACTGCCCTTAAAGTAAAACCAGTGGCCAGTGAACTAAAAGTAAAAATGTACTATAACCTATAGTGTCCTTTCGTATTTTCAATGCTTGCGGAGAATTTAAAAGACGATCTCACAAAACACGTGCATGTCAAAAATGTTGATTTCTTACACGTTTGCACAAATTTTTCCGTGAACTTGCATTGTGCGCATGTCTAAGTCGTTTTCTACCTTTGTTATTAAGGCTTCCAGAAGGCTAGTTAGAACCAGCGGTCTATACATTCCGCCGACGTCCACAGGGCAGTTGTACATCTAGAAGAAAACAAAACGCAAAGTATGCCTCATCAAGGTTGCCAAAAGTTCTTTGCCAACCACGGCCGGCTTTGTCCTTCGTGTGAGTCTTTACGCGGGCACAGTACGTTAGTTTGCGTAACTTTTTGTTTATAAACGAGAGGTTAAAAGCAAATTGGTGTGCAAGTGGGAGTATTTGGAGTAGATGTTATCAGTTTAGTGTCTTCGTTTCGTTTTACCTAATTCAATATTTGTGGGATCAAAAGTTAAGCCCTTCCCGTAAATTTCATTTGAAAGTTGTTTCTGGCTCCGGCTCGGTGCTGTTCAGGTAATCCAATCCCCCATGATCAGAGCACTTGGCTCCAAACCCGAACAGTTAGACCTTTATCCAAAACCGAATCCGAAGAGTAAACTTAACGAAGTAAATGGCGAATATAGCTTCCTACTGAGAGTTGAATTATGGTCATTTACTGAATGCCGAAGAGGTTAGTTCAGATGGGTGACAATTAGCCTAACTCAGCAGAAGAGCTCTTTATGTAATCCATTACTTTAAAGGTTAAAAGTTCAACTTCCAGAGGAATTTAGATTAGCTACGCGGTATAAGCAGAGTACTCTTGGACTTATTTCGCCCGGCAATTTGCAGCTCGCCACATTAAACCGCATTTCAGGTGGCCCACCTTAGCACATGAATGGAAATACATCCTCCACAGTTTGCAACACCTAAGTAAAATAACCCTACATACTGAGGTCAACGGAACGGCCTACTTGGATTCTACTTCACGAAATTGGTTAAATGCCTCAAACTGGAGTGCAACTGTTCTGCAAGTGGGCCGATTCTGTACTAAATTACGCTGGTGACTGGTTGGATGAAGCCGGGTTCAACACCGCACTAGCGGTAAGGTCCGTGCCATAGTACACGTCTTCAGCGACCAAGCTGTAGCTCCTGCTTCCAAATCCGGGGATCTTGTCCATGTAATAGGTGCGTGCACCTATGCCTATTCTCCGTTTTCAATTACTAGTTTACTTGAAGTTACGATGAGAGGACAGTATGTTATTGACGTCCAAGTGTCGGTGAACGGTTTTAAAAATAATTCGGATGACTATTATGAAGGCCGTTTACCCTGTAGATGCGTCAGTACAAACGCTGTCTCCACAGATCATTAGACAGGTGGTTGACACAAATCAAACAATGAATCAAGATGGTTTGTTCGCCCGTTTACTCAAATTCAACTACACTGATTCAGTGTGCGTAGCAATCGGTACAAAGGATTGGTACAAATGATTCAGTCTGTCTGACGGGTTCAGGACGCTTTTTATGCCGAAAGCGATAAACTACCCAGTTTGGTGGTTTCATTTTTGAGTAACTGAGCTGGCAACGATAAACTCATATTTTTATGCCACTCTGAGCTACATTTGACGGGATAATTTGCTGCCACATGTCCGAAAGTATCTGCCTTCCTGTTGTCCTTGTGAGAAAAGTTCGCTTTGGAGAAGGGTCTACGAACCGTGAATGTTGTTCTTATAAATTCATATCGCGTTTTTCGAGTGTCCAGCAAAAGCGAACTAACACGGTTCGATCCTGACTTATTTACGTATTTAAGCTTCTTGCCCATGTAAATTTCTTCGGCTTAGCTGAACATAAAGTCAGTAGTTACTGTCCATTCGGTTAAAATTTTTAAGGAAGGAACTCACATGCATTGCATTGAGAAATGTCATTCTGGTGAATTCCACGGTCATGTGAGTCCTGGGAGCTTCTGCATGAATCATCGTCATCCAGATGGATAAGCTGAATAGCACGTCCAGCAGTAGAGCACACCATTCATCCTTGTGTTTGAAGCTTCCGAAAAACAGGAAAGTACTGAGAACGACCAGGTTCACCAGACTGATCGCAATAATCGGAACAGTATACAGTAATGTGTATATTCCTGGAAGACAACTGTTAAATAATCTTTGATAAGTATACGAGTGATAGAATACATCAAAATATCGTCCAACGCATGTGTTGTTTCACTTTGTCACCCCTACAGGTTTCCATCAATAAGAGTGAAGGATTCTCTTGAGTTCGGCAACTCATTCCACAATGTCAGTTTTTTTTACTATGATACGCCCTATATAGGACTTTAAGAACAACTCAGTCGGTAAACGCGTGCACACCACTGCAGACACGATCTAAATACGTCACCAATTCACCCGGTACCTAGCTAATAGGTAGGTAAAGACAGGTCCGTATAGGAGATTTGAGAGGCTTGGCAACATTGTACCGTGAACATCTAGCCGGGGTAAAAAACGAATTAGCTTAGTCATCAGTAATCAAGGTGACCAAAGAAACTCCCCACACTGCGTTTTCTGCTTATTCGCGTTCGTTGAGAGACCATATTTTCCAACGACACCTATATTCTTACACTTTTACAAATTCTCTCTTCTGCCCTGACACATCCCAAAGTGAATATTCTCTCTGAACATCCCAGTACTAGAAATGGCCGCTTTGTTCACCATGCATCACGCTTCGTCTCAGCCTGTGTGTTTGAATTCACTAACAATCCTAAAAACGTCGAAGTTCGTTTCAAATGTCGAAAACCAGTCTACTTAGCTGCAAGTAATATCAGAAACCCGAAGCAAGCGGAAAAACAAACGGCTATTGCTTGTATACGGAATTCCCTCCGCGTAAATGCAAGTGTCCTCCGAAAACAAGGGTCCAGAATGCGAGTGCTGCAGTGGAGACGACTTTCCCCTCGTTCCCTTCCAGCAACTCTGCTGACGCGAGACCGCTGTAGCCGCATGTCTCGGGTGAGCATTGTAGTGAACCACCGGGCAAAAGCGCCTCTACTTGATCGTATATTCATTGATTTTCACCTCCGCGTGGTTAACTTGGCAACGTCCGTGAAGGGAGTGTCAGAAAGAGAATTTCAGGACCCCTTTTATCTGTTGAAGCCTTCAGGGGTTGCAGCTGTTATTCTACCAAGGAGAGTTCGTATGGTGCCCCATGTGTTCTTGTACAACAAGCCGAAAGCTCAGACATCGCTGTGGTTGCTGGTTAAGGTAAGTCGTTTTGGGTTGGACATGAGACTCTCGAAAAATGTAAAACGTCTACTACAAATGTGTGCCGATCAAAGAATGTTGCCGTAGCCGTTCCTGGAACGCCCGATGCTCACCAATGAACCAGTCCAGAATCCAAATAGACCATACTGCCCCCAGTTACCGGTGACAAGGTTCAATAGCTCCCCGTCTCTCCCTCTGGAAAACCTACGTGGATTCCGCTGTTGCTTCTCACTGCACTTTTCAAGTCTACGCAAAACGCCCGCACCTCGCTTAGCCACTGAGAAGCTCACGAACCAGGAATCCAACAAACCTCCAACACCTGCCTACTGGTCTGATGTCAGATGTTAGCCGTTACTGGAGACAAATATCCAAAGCACCACTCAATGCAGGAAATCCTGCCTGCGGTGCAACTCAGCCGACCTCATCCAAACGCTCGACCTCTGATAAGACCGTGGTTTTGCTGGAGGCCCGTCGACATATTTCTATGGATGCAGCCAAACCTTAACTCTAAGCCTATTTCGTCGTCAGTTAAAGCTGAGTGTCTTTGCAGACCGGAATGGTTGGTGGATCCGGAAGGCCGAAGGATTAGGCGAAGTGAAAAATGCTGGAAACGTCCGAGATCTGTCCCACTTGATGCGTTTAACTGGTCCCTGGAATCCTCTTGTCAGCGAAAATATCATGGACTAAAATGATTCTGATACCCACTTTGGGCAACAACTCATTTGGCCACCTACCATCTTCATTCCTGACTATCGACCTTCAACAGAAAGATGGTCTGTTATTGTGGAACCCCTTCGGCCTCAGAAGCGCCCGAATGTGCACTTCTACTCAAGTTCTTTGTTTTTGAGGCGTTGTAGGCCAAACCGGTTTCAATACGTCTGCCGAGAGCTTTTTCATTTGAGTACCGATTTTCCATAAATTCAATTTTATCCTGCATTCTTGCTTGGGCTAGTGTATGAACACCGTCCCAGTTGAAGTTATTCCCTTCCTGATGTTCTTGAACGGAGACGAGTGAGACTTGTTCATACCGTTGGTGCTTGTGTAGCGAGGTGGATAGATTCCTCCGTGTCTGCCCAGCAGAATGTTTGTCACGGTCCTTTAATTGGATATTTTATGTAGCACCAGTCTCCTTCAGTTTTCCTTTTGGCTTTGGTAGTACTTTTCCAAGTGTGCCCACTGGTTTTTGTGCTACAGTTATGTTGTACTGCTGTACCGCATCCCTGCACTCATTTCCGAAGTGTTTTTGATGTACAGGTTGTTGTCGGATCGGTTTCCTCTTTTGTTGCTGATTTGGTCGGGTTACGGTTTCTCAAGGTTATTCCAACAAAGTTGTCTTGGATACCTGTTGCTTTAGATGAAACCGTATGGACGTTTTTCTTCCTCAAGTTTGGATTCCGTGGTGTTGCATTGTGCTTCACTCCTCAATAAGAGTGTCTAGATGTAGCTTTGGTTGAAGTAACCAGGGTGGTTACTATGGTAGTTCAGAGGTTCATCTGTAGGACTCGCTTCCCTGTAGACTATGGTTTGTATATGTCCATCCGGCAGTGATAAGTGCGTCCAAGAATATCCATCTCCCGTAGTTATCTTCTTACACTGTAAAGTTAATGTCGCCGAAAAAGTTGTTTTATAATTCATCTGTTTGGCGAATTTCGCTCATTTTGCTGCTAGCGGAGGTATAGTCCGCGTAATGGATCCATGAATTTGGATTCACGTCTTAAAGTAAGTCCTACGGCCCCGGTCGTTGCACTGCAATATCCTGATGATTCTGAAATTGGAGATTAATTTGGTGCTGTACTAATTTGTTCGTAATAGTTTCCGCTGAATTCAAAATATGTGACAAGACAGAGAATGATCAGTTAACAAATATATTCTCTGTTTGAAGATCCGCTTGAAAGTGCATGACTGTCAAGTAGTTCGCATTTGCTTTGGTTGAAATGAGGTCCACAGATATGAACAGCGAGCTCAGATCGGAAAAATCATTATTTTGACTTCCCCGACTTGTAAGTCCTTTAGTTTGTCCAAGAACTGATTCACATTGTTCAGAATGTATCGAGATCCACTAGCAGTACACCCCAGTTTGATAGAAGGCATTGTTCAGAATGTATTGAGATTCACTAGCAGTACACCCCAGTTTGATAGAAGTGTGTCTGATGAATTCAGTGCACAAAGGTCCGAATTACGCTTACTAACCTGCGTAAAAAGGGCATATTACAGCGTCTTAAGAGTCACGTCTACCAGGCTACAGTAAGAGCAATATGTTGCATGGTTGCAAGATATGGTTCCAAGACCCTGCGTACAGAGAATGTGAGTCGTTTCCAGAATGACGCAAACTCCGGGGTGGATAATGTTTGATTTGACAGAAGATTATGAAAGGGAATACGGAGAGTTTGCTTGCTGTTCATGAGGTTTGTCTTCAAAAATGGCGTATCACTGTGCTTAGCTGGAAACATTAGGGGTAATGGCGACTCGTCGATGTCAGCGGCGTTTTCGCTATCAGTTCCTTTCCAGATTGTTTGAGCGCTTGGGTATGTGGACACCCTTTAATGCTTCCGACAGGCCTTCTTCTCTTCACTTTAAGGCTGCTGCAGTTTCGTTTTCCAATGATAAGGAGAATAGGAAAACTGGAATCACGTGTTAGATGTCCAAATCTAAGCAATACGATCCGCTGGAAGATTCAGTGGTGCAGCCATCCAAATACTTTCAACTCGATTGTTGGTAAAACCTTGGACCCTGAAAGGCCCAGATTAAAAAGCAAATAAAATAAACTTTTATATAACCCAAACTACAGTAGTCCTGAGAACAGCAAATGGAAGCAAACCTACGACACCACAATAGCATATGAAATAGGGAGTGTGTGTGGCCGAAGCAACGTCGCTTACCTGACTCTTGCGTACGTGTCCAAACCAGTTGCATAAATGCCAAGAAGGAATGCGCTCATGAACACTGAAAAAGTTGACGAATATATTGTTTTTGTACGCACTGCATGTCGATTTGGAGTGTTCGGTGAAAGGCCAAATTTCTTTTGCGAGTACTACCAAACTGACCACTGCCACTGCTGTGCATGGGGACACACATGGCCTCATTTCCTAAATGTTTTCTGGAACCGTTAATGCTTTAATTTAGTTCTATGGATTCGGACCACAGTTTGTCAAACAACGATATTAAAGTCAGTTTTATGCTAGGAATACGGATGCTTTTACCTTTGGATCGCTGTCATACTTCACAAGAACGGAAAGGAATGAGCTCACGAATGTGGGATATCATATCAGCTTGGGTACTTATAGGAATCACTTTTCAAGGTCAATCTGGACTGGACAGTGTCTGAATATCATATGTCCCATAAAAAATATAACATAACTCCAGAAAACAGTCCTTCCACAGAGCCAGAGAAATCACTCCCAGAATAGGTCAAAAACGTCGTTGGCCATTAGTAGGATAATGCTGGACCAAACGCATTCATTGCAAAACAGCTGAAAGTCATAGAGGAGAATGAGAACAGAAATGATGTCGTCAAGGTCATTGTTTTCATTACATTTTATTCCGCAAGCAATCGACTTTTGTGCAAGTACAACAAAGTTAAAGTAGATTCTTGCGAGATCGTTAAACGGTGCCCCCTAGTTGTCCCATGCGAAAGGCGGCAAATGCTAGAAGAAACCACTCGGGACAGATGGGACACTTTAATTGCCTTCGCATCTGTCCATCTTTCCCAGTAACTTTGCACGATCAAGCAGGTGGACCGAATTGAAAGATGCATTTTGAAAATATTCCTCAAGGCAGAGTTTCGGAAGGTTCAAAATGACTGTTCAGTTCTAGAGCTTTTCACCGCCTCGACTACAGTGTAGGCCTCTAACCCCGAGAATTGGCCGAGAGTTGTCAAACAGTAACCGCCTTCTATGTTTTCCTGAAGCAGCCTGTTTTGCCTTCTATAATTCCTGTCTCCGTACCAATCCAAGTAACCTTCAACCTTCGTAATGAAGTTCAGTTTTTTACATGCCTTGGTTTGTTTACAAACCCATAGGTTCCCTCATCCTATCTTTACAATTTATCGTATTTCAAAAGAATTCAAGATGATGCAAAACATCTGGGTCCAATCGGTAACCTTGTCATCCTCCTTGATCTTTCTAGGGAAGTGGGCGTAGAAACTTTTCCAGCGCCTTTTTTCTAGTTAGATTTTCATCTATCGCTTTGAACCAAGAATCGACAGAGTGGTTTGTTCATGCTTGGCCGATGAGACCTTATTTTTGTCAGTGGTTCGCGTTACATTGCAGAGTGTGTACCGTTCCCAGGCTACTTTGTGACGGCCGATGCAAAACGTAGGGAATATGAAACTTTAAGTTTGTTGGATCTTCCACGGCCAAAGGACAACAAAAACGCGATGGTGATACTGCTGGATTGAGCAACTAAAAGACCTGCTTGGCTCGAGAGTCCGATTGCCAGCGAATGCTTTTGCCGTATAAAATGGAAAGCCTTGACAGACCATCCAGAAGTTTTTCTGAAAAACTTACGCAGCGGATTACAGGTTCTTCGTCTGGCGGAGGATGAGCTGCTGGAAGTCATGACACAGATCTTTGTAAACCATTTCTCATCCACAGAACCGCTGCTATTTTATAATCTCTTTCTACAGTTTAGCACAGATCTGCTGGACAACAATTTAACGATATTAGGGAAGTTAGTTCCACCAGATACTCTTGCAAAATTACGCATGATCTGAGGCTTGCTGGGCTAAAACTCACAGAGACGATTGGTTAACAGGGATTTTTGACTATTCCATAACTATTGTGTAGTAGATCATTTTTTATGATGTAATCACATTGAACTGTGGATTCATCAAGAACACAGTGGTGATATTGTTTTTGGGATTTTGTCATCTAGCTAGAAGTTTGTCTAGAAGTTTAAATGCAGATAAATAGTAGAATAAACGGTTAGTAAATTAAAAAGACGAAAACACAGGCAATTAATTGTCAGTGCAATCCAAATCTCATCCAGTTGGATGGTGTGAGGTGGCCTAAAGAGCCGTTTAGCGACTTAGATTATTCACTGGGGTCAGATGACCGAGGCCGACCTAGGGTCTGTACGAATCGTTTTTGACAGTCCGGCACTTGATTCCGTAGTCCTATTGTGACTGGAACGTCTAAACTGTGAAAAGCCTATTTAGAAGTTTTATGAAGTGCTTATGTGAAAACCAAAATCACAGTTCAACAGTCGTGTGCTTACAGCAAGCTATCGGGTGCGTGCTCACTGCATACTGATTGGCACTTGTATGTAGATGTCTTTATAAACGACCTGTAGAGGATATTTTAGTCCTCGCACATCCTAACAATTTCTATCACATTTACAAACGTACGAATACTTATACTCCAGTTTATTGGTATTGTGGCGATAGAAAGTTTTTCCGCTAAACGCCAAGGGTACACTCTTAAATGTTCAGCATACCGTAAACCAACAGGAACTTGGCACTATTTACAACCTTCAGGCCCTAACTCTAGCAATATTCGAGAGAATGCTCGTCTGAACTTAGCTTGGACTTCACGAACGAATGTGCATCTTTGATGTCTTCCAGGTGGATGACGAAATTCTAATCATACGTTGTTGCTCAATAGCTACCCAAAACAGACTACATTTAAAACGAGGTGAAACACATAGAACTTGGCTGAAGTTTAAAGGTGACCATTTGGTCATTGCTGTCAGACACAAGCTACTTACTGCCAACCAAATGAAGATTACTTTTTACAGCGGATCATGTCAGCTTGAGAAGTGGAACGCAAAGCGTACCCGAAACCCCTAACGATACGTTGTAGATCATTTCACAAGCAGTTCAAGGTCTAAAGACGTAATATACTACTCATAAGGTTGCTGAAAATTCTTCGACATCCCACGACCGGTTTCGCCCATCTTGGGGCTCACCAGGTCTGCGCAATCCCCGAGTTTCCGTCAACCTTATGTTCTACTTGGATTCAAGTTGTACGAAAGTAGCGAACTTTGCACGAAGTTTGTTTTTCAGGAGATTCAGCTAGGTTCCAGGTGAGTCTCCCGAAAAACCAAATTTGTTTGCAAATGAGTGTATTCCGCCAGTTCAAAGTGTTTTTCCACAGCCCCTCACCGAAACTGTTAGGCTTCAGAGAAGCAGTATTAACAAACAGCGGCCTATGAGCACAAGAGACTTTAGCATGTCTTATGAAGAGACTGGCTGGTCCGCACGTCGACTGACTGTGTTCACAGTTTTACGCAGTTAAAATGTAAAAACTTGCTTCGTCGTGCTTACTTCAGAGGCTTTTATTACCACAGTTGACTTGACACATCTGCTTACAGACACTTTTATTTGGACAAAATTGAGAGACACAAAAGGTGCAACCATACAGAGTGTTCGAATGGCTCAGTGGATTTGGACACGCCAGTAAAAGTCATCCGGAATTCCCTTCTCTTCTCATAACTGCGCTTGGAAACCAATAGATTAGCAAGAATACACATTTTCTTAGCGAGCCTAGGGAAAGATGTGGTATTTCAGCCTACCAGTAAGATCGCCTAACAAAAGGACAATGTACTCGAGGTGATTATCCTAGTTGACCTGCGAAATACTTCGGGTTTGTGACGGCAAGTAAACATTTTTGTTATGCTAATAGCTGTAAAGGATCCACAAATCAGAATATTAAGCCAGCTTGATCTACTTTAGTTGACAGCGTTTGGATCGAAGAATGAGACTTAGGTTGCATTGGAGAACTCACTATAGACTGAAAGAGTTACTTTCAGGTGGGCATCCCAAGGATCTTGAAACTTGGGAAGGCACGATACGGTAATCGATGCTGCCAAAGTCATCGTCGCATGGCCGACCAGAACGCCGTTAAAAAGCAAACCAACCACCTGAGAAGGAAACAAAGAGGAAATAAACGTCATATAACCACGTTTTGTCTACAGGTGGCTCATTTTTATTAGCTCTCTCTCTTTGATCACAACGTATACATAATCCATCGCTGTAAGAAAATGTCCTTATTGGTGGGCAGTCCTGTTCTTGCGAGATTTTATAGTGGCATAGTTAGACCGAGTCCGTATTCACCCTCCAGGTTATGAGATAGTTAAAAGCTAGTAAATCTCTGTTCATAAAAATGGGCTCCCTCAAAGGACCTGTTTCTGGATAACGGGACAGTTTGAACGCCCTTTTGGCGTCACGAAAGCAACATACTTCACAACTCACATATTCACAATCTTCTACGCAAGATCTCATTTGGTTTGGGCAACTAACAGGAGGACTGTGAAAGCGACGGTTGCGTTTTTTAACGACAAGACGCGCATCAAACTGTATCGGTTCTAACTGATACGGTGCCATTCAATGAGCAGACGATGGCCAAATCTCTCCATTGACGCTATATGGCATAGAGTGTGAAGGCTACACAATGAAGGCAGCAGCTTTGATACAAAGCTGCCTTTGGTTGTGTGATATAACCGTATCTGTCCCGTTGGTTTGTCTAGTTCCGGGAACCTCAGCTGGGGAGACGACAGTTACAAAGGCGACTGAGTTGACTGAGTTGACGAGGGTTTTCATGCATCGTCGCCAAGTCATGGACTGTCCATTCCTGGCTCTCTCCATCCGAGAAATTGCTGAGCGAGTAGAGGCCTGTGAGGTAACGCCTTCTGGCATACAGAGTATATGGCTTAGCCAGGGTAAATTTTGGAATGTGACCAGTTGAACTATGGAGTGAGAGTGGACTTCTCCGGAAATTATCCGGCACACTTCGGCATTACTGATTTGACGTTTCCACCAGAGCCACGGAATGCTTGGGAGGCACCGGCGTTGGGACACAAAAAGTCTACAAAGCTCTTCTGTAACCAGCTGCCAAGTCTCTGAAGCATAACAGAACAGTCCGAAGCGTAGCATTGTACGCTCTACCCTTGACAGTCAGTTTGGTGCTACGTCAGCTTAAAAAATGTCGAAGGTTGACAAACGCTGTGATGGCCTTATGGCTTTGAGAGGTGATTTTATCTTTTGTCAGTCCGCCGGGACTTCCTAGATTGGAGAACTTATCTATCACACTGATCAGTTCACTTTACAAAAACGAGGACCGGATATTTCGCACTAGAGTTATGAAGCCACAAGGGATTCACCAATTGCCTTGGAGGGTGCAGGATGCAAACTGTGTGGATTGGGTGCTCCGTTGCGCTGGATTTCGTCGTTGTTGGAGGATGGATTTCGATATTCCCGTGGAATCCATAAGGTCGTTTCAGGGGCTGGGTTGATGAAGGCGAACCGAAATGACCTTCAGAGTATGCAGCCCGTCGTTTGGGATGACGTTCCTCTAAATGGATGGTGATCCCACCCTTTTCGGGAATCACCTCATTAACACCTACCCCACACTAATTAGGTGAAATAAAGTGTAATTTTTCTCGTTGCGAAAGCTTTATCATTTTCTGGGCCTGTGTTAGTCCTTAGGCTTTTCACTATTCGAAGTTTGAGGAGTCCGCGCGCAGTCATTGGTTGATGTAGCCTTCTGGCTTCAATGAAGACTGCTGTTCGTGATGAGATCCAGTGTTCATTGGGCTATGCAAACGAGCTCGGGTAGACGGGTTCAAAAGCTGTTCAAAAGCTGGTTCAAAAGCTTCTTCCACCTTTTCCCTTGTTATCATTGTTGAGTTCCGAAAACCTTTCAACCAACTCAGCCAAATAAACAGTTGGGCTATGAAGACTGTTTGCATGTGATCGATTAAATCACCAAGCATCACTTATCCTGTTCCAGAGGGGACGAGAATAGTTACCCATGCCCGCACAATGCCATGGTCAGAGTCATGTTGCGTATTCTAAAACAAACGAAAATCTTGTATTGGACTTCTTCACTTGTAGCTGACTACCACGTGGTCCACCAGAGTCCAGAGCTGGTTTTCAGTTGGTGGCTGGAAGTAAGTGCTGTTCAGCGCACAGATGAAGAAGCCGCTTCCCATTATTTGAACGGTCAACGCCAACTCCGGCTCGGTCGTCAGGATAGGCGTCTTCTGAACTTTGACGGCAAACCTGGGTTTTCAATCATCTGCAGGAATCATATCTATGTAATTCTTAACGACAGAAGCATCTGCAACGAACCTTGGTGGAAGCTTTTTTAGCCTCAGAGCCGCTGTCTGTCGGTGGGTTTCCTAAGAGTGCTTTTTCGAGGCACGACATACGCCGATCGAAGGCACAAACCAGGTCTGTGCAAGACCTACCTATTGTCCGATTTGACAGCACGAACTTTGAAAGCTGCGATGTAGGACAGAGCTTCTGGATGTACCAAGGATTTGCTTTGTTTTATTTTGCTGGGCAGGATTTTAGATGCATAGGAACCATAAAGTGATTGTGAGCTAAATGAATTAGTGGAACTTAGATGAGGGACCTGTGGGGAAGGAGTAGATAGAGGAGAGCTGTAATGGCGAGTGATACTTCCCGACTGCCTAGGCTAAGAAGAAAGCCTGGTGGTGGTAACTTACATTAAGCCTTTAGGCCAAAAGGCCCACATGGCAGTGAGAAGATACAAAATTTTGTTTGGAAATTAATCCCCTAGCCTCTGACTAAAAACTAAAAACCGTGGGATAGCAGCTGTTAATCATTTCTTGAAAGATGTTTCCCGAAGCAGCATGTCTGCTTCCATAGTTCTGAGAATACTGGAGGAAAAGCCTTACTGTTCTGGCAACCTGTCGCATCGAACATTATGACTATGTCCTCAGGCTGCTTCATAGCACGATTTTTCGCAGTAGTGGGACGCACATTTCTTCGTCTGACTATTCATAATTGGCCTTTCCGTCATGGGTGAGCCAGTGTACCACAAGATGATTTCAGTATTGAAACCCAACCTGCGAAACAAGGTGACGAGTTTATACCGGGTAAAATGAGGATGGTGCGAATGCAAAAGCTGTTTTAACCAGTGTGCGGCTGTCTTATTTTCAACAGATTTGAGTAAACGGAGATAGCTAGACAGTGAATTGTTGCGTCAGAAATCACAAGTAGTACCTTGGAATGTAAAGACGCTCCCTGCGACGATTTTTAAGAAACAGAAATTGGAAGGTTCGTCTGATCCTTCAGATAACGCCGACTTAATTGGCAAATGAGTCGGCTTAGCCAAAGCTTAGAACTAGTTGAGGATGGTGTTTAATTCTGTCAGTCGGAAAAGGAAAAAGTGGTGATAGATAATCTCAGATGGCTGTAATGCACCAAACCGTCTCGTCCTTCGGAGTTCCGCGATGAAATCCTTCCTTGTGTTGCATGCCGACGGTACCGAGACCTTGTTTTACCACAGACTGACCCCTCATAACAACAACCTTGCTTGCCGTCACTTCCAAAACAATGAGTGACTTTACGAGCAGCGTGAACTGTTTGATTCAGTATCACTAAACCCATCAGACCCGTGGGTCATTTTTCTGTTCCTATGGATAAAAATGTAAGATGCTTCAGCAGAGTACTTTGGAACTTGTTTCACTTCCTACCCTCTGAGACTGAAGAAGCAAACGCATAATCTGGTGCTGTCGATGTCAAAAGGCAACTGATAATTTTGGTACCGCTAGTGACGAGTCACAAGGAGAACAAAAATCATCCGACTTACTACTACTTAGACGTGGACAGGGAGAAGAAAGTGGGTCGGAATGGGACAACTACTATTCAGACATACTCACTAGCACGAGCGGTATGTTTGGAATGGAACACAACAGCTAAATGGGCGCTTACCTTACACCAATGAAACTGATCTATTGAGATTACAAGCATCTGTAGGAGCACTTTTGCAAGTTGGAGTGTGAGGAGCTGGATGGACAGCGTCAACATGCCTTTTGCATCAACAGGTCTGCAATGAATGATCAATGAGATATTGAGGAGAACTATCTATCAATTTTATATAAGCGTTATCTCTAATTTTACCCCGGAGCAGCTGTTCGAAGCTGTCACTTCTGTTTAGCCAGTCACTAAGAGCAGAAGGAAACGAGAAGCATTCCTTCGCCTACTCATTGTATGTCAAAATGATGGAACTATACAAAGTTGTGTTTGCAAAACACACTTGTGTTCATTATTCAAACTTTGATGGTTTTGTTGCCCTAAAGGTGAAAATGAACCTGCTTGACTCGGTCATGTACTGCGCATCCCGAAACATCGTCTGCCAAGACGAGCGTTCTTCAAAATGGTGCAGACTGAGAGGTAGACTTGGTAGAAGGGTCTGAAGAGAATTTCAGAGAGTTCAGGTGTTGTTGGTGAGGTCTGCCTTCCCAGATGGGATCTTCGTGGCCATCTTCTCCTGCACTTGGCTGCAAACATTAGAAGAAATGGCGGCATTTGTGCTATCAGTTTCTCTCCAGGTTGCCTGACTGAGCGCCTGGAAGTGTATGCATTTCAGAATGCTTGCGATAGGTCAGTATCAGGTCCCCTTCCACCCATTCTTTTCTCTTCTTCTCACTTTAAGTGTAGATACATAACTTTGTCACTGTAAGGCATTGAAGCGACAGCTTCAACGCTGTCGTTGTCGTTGTCTGTGATCATGATGACATTGCGCGAAGATTTGTACACCAGGTGCGATTCAAGGATAGCCGGACTATATTTCCAACATCTTGAAAGACACTGGTTATCCGCACGGGTTTCTGGAAAGAACTGGAAACTGCTTGCACAGAAGATGGTACGACAGCTGTCTACGTCATGTCACCTCATCTGCAGATGTCCTGTATGGGTGATACAGCTACTGAGCTGTTGTTTTCAGCCACCCGATATTGATACAAACGTCAGAAGACCAGATCCCATGTGTGTGCATCAATGTGCCCGCTCACCTACAGCAAATTATATCAACAGAACTACAAGACGAACGTGATCGGCAAATGAAGTTACACATAAAATCAATAGCTGGGCCCTAGTATAGCTGTTGGAGAGCGCACCAGTTGGGCATTAACACCACATTCAGTTTGCCATATCAAGTGGGTGGAAGACTACCACACAGAACTACATACTGAAGACGTCGCCAGTGGAAACTATCCCGATCCACCGACGTACAGCAAAACCGTGTGTAGCGAGATTTTCTACAGTTCCCCCTAATGTTGTCTTCATTGGTTCCGCTAAATATAGGTGCATATTTGTCAGACTTCATTCATAGTGCAAGTGGAAAATTTCATACTCCGCGTAGACTGAAATTATATGAAGAATATTCATCTTAAACTTTCTTTTCCTCGGCGATTACTTGAACACACGAAATTTCCTTTTCAAACTCACTTTTGGTGCGTAAATTTAAAGAATGCTTTTCGGAGAGGGGTAACACTGAAAATGAAAAATCAAAAAGAGATATTTTGTGACTGAACAGAGGAGAAGGTTTGTGTTTCCGCCTATTTACGAGGCCAGTAGCAGTTGGATTGAGGGGGGAAGTGCCATTCATCAGATAATATTGAAGAGAAATAGGAGGTGTCAGCAGTGTCCTAGTGTTGCCTACCCGCCCTGTTGTACGAAGTAAATAAGTGTGGTTACGCGTTGATGATTGAGACACTTTGTAAATAACGCTGAAACCCCAACGTCGCATTTCATCGTACCTTATAATGTCATGATGCTTGCGTGAACTGAGTGGTAGAAACCGGTCCGCGGACTCTAATCATTCGAAACTAAATCAAGTGTTTTGACACTCTGGTCCGTAGAAATTGGCGGTGGCCGGTGGTCTGTTCACTTTTTCTTGGTTAACTCGTAAAGCACAGTCATTAAATAAATAAATAAATACATAAATACATATATATATATATATAGAGAGAGAGAGGGAGAGAATAGCACATAAACATCCTTTATCCATGGCGGTATTGCAACTAGCTCTATGTGGTTTATCACACCTCGATGTCTAAAGAAGAGTAATGAAGCACTCATGTTCCTGGGGTTTTATTGTTGATGAGAGCGAACGTTGCACGACACTCGCTCCCGCCAAGAGCCCCCCTGGGAGAAAACGTTCCTTCCTCGGTGTGTTCTTTCACAGCAGTCTGTCTCCGCTATACTGCAGAACCAGCCAAGAGAGACTTTGTTGGCTGGTTCTCCCTGGATGGAATATTCACAATTTCAAGGCCTTTTTTGGTCAACTCAATGCTAGCAACTCAAAGACACCGGAAGACCGTATTACTGGTAACATTAAGCGACCATCCTAAGACAGTGTAATCTCTTTTGGAGTCCAGTTAGGTTGAGGAAAGTGGTTATCTTGGCGGGAATTCGAAACATGTTACGAAATTTTGAAATGCTTGAAAATAAAGAAATACAGGTAACATAATAAAACGACATGTGTAAACACCGTAAAATTTAGTCAGAAAAACTTCAATAAAGGAAGTCTTGTACTTAGGGTTCGGTGTACAATGAAATTCCAAAACGCACTGGAGGCAACCCCTTAAATTGGACAACTGACAAGCACAAAAGACGGCGGGATTTCTATTAGAGCTTATTGCATCTCAACGCGACGACTTTTTTTCCTCAGTTCCCCGAAGTTTATTCTGAAAGGCGAAACGAGGTCAGCCGTTGTTTAGGTAACACATAGTTGTGATGGCAGACCACTGAATGAACACTCTCCACTGTCAGACCGATCCACTTCTTCTGCTGCCGGTGCTGATGGATAGTCAACTGAGGTCTTCCTTTTGTAACAGGTCGTAAGCATTCGGGTGTATACGTTTACGAGCGAGTCCACTTTCTGTGGTTTTCCCCCCTAAGCCTCTCTTAACAGAGAGACCTGACTGTCAGTCAACGCTCTTATTGCACACTGTACTCTTGAGTTTCTAATACATGTTGACTATGATGATGGTAGCACTGTTTGCTCAAGTGATGTCTAGTCATTCACTGAGACTAGAATCACCGGCCGTATAGATAGGGGGTCTCACCACCAACCTCAAATTGACCACACATCACATTTGCAGGGGAATACGGAGATTTGAACGAGGATTAAGATCTGGGCTCCATCAGGAAATAAGGTCATAATAATCACTGGCCTTGGTGCTGGAGCATTGACTAGGTTTCATGGTCTTTACTGACGGTTCTAGGATTCACCTCCCATTTCGGGGTTTGCTGTTATCCGTCACGCGGTGAATCAAGCTACTGGAATACACAACTTACGTAGTTTTGACCACACCTCGGAGGTGTTAACATTAAAAATGGAGAACTTCGGCTTTTTTAGCGACCTTACGCCCAAGTCTCGAGTTAAACTATTTAAAACAGCACTTTCAAATGTTCTAGAAGCTTTCAAGATTAGGGAAAGACTACGGCCAAACAACGCTTATCTGTTAATAAAATGGTATCAGGAGAAGGCTCAGTTATGTTAGGCAGGCTCACACTGACTGATAATGGGCGTTTCATTGAAATTCACAGTGGAGCCGTAACAAAAACATTTCCGTTTCATTCAGCCGACAAGAAAGGCACATACTTGTTTCTTTAGTTTAAAGGCAACCACGTTAACACCGACAAAGGGCGCAAACTGATGTCTGCGTTGAAAATGTGTATACCGTAACGGAAGATTTGCTCTGCACAGGCGTTAGTCTAACCTGTCTAATTTACCTGCCACTCGTGTGGGCTACGGGCCCTGCTGCTGTGGATAGCCAGATACCTGGCAGAAAGTACGGCAGAACATATTTGATAGTTCAAAATCCGGGTGCCGTGAGGCAAACCGTCGGATCAAAGGTGAAATCGCGATCCTTCATCGTCAACAGCCAGACATCTGTTAGATCCCGGTCATGGGATTGACCCGATCAACTCATACCGAATATGTCGCGCAACACAGACCTCAAGGTTTTAACGATAAGCGAGGCGCTGTTGATCAAATCAAACCAGACCGAATTGTATGCGCAAAACCAGTTGAAGCAAACGAATTGGTTATCCTGGTATTCAGTAGGTGGCCTTCAGAAATCAAACAACCAGTGTCTGTTCGACACTGTTTCCTTTCTTTCTTTATGTAGCTTGCAGGTTTTACGTCCGAAACTGAAGAGAGTAAAAGAAATGCCAATATATCACAGCATGTTTTCTCTCAGTTCTAATGAGCTAGGTAAAGAGGGCACACTATTTCATTTTGAATGGATGTCCATAAAAGGCCCTGAAGAAGAGACCCCAAATTGAGGTAACATTTTGTTCTCTCGACAAACTGACAGGTTCACACTGGTTACCTAATGATTTACGCAGAAGGATTTTCTTGCTGTACCTGCAGGATGGCGAGGCTGCTGGAAAAACAAAGACATTTTACACGTTCATTACGAGCTGCAAACGGTCCAACATACGTCTTAGTTACATGCACATGCAGGGCTATCAAATATATGAAACATCCATTCCATGTGAAACGCACCGATGCAAATGCTGCCCAAAAAACACAACTAACTAATTATTCACCTATTGTATTCTTCAACTCTGTGTGGTGCATGAAGGCTACCTCATGTTTCATTTGGCACAATAGTCGATACATTGAAGTACACGTTCCAGACGGAACACACAATTCATCATACTACTGAAAACTCTTCGACGGCCACCACCGGCTTCGCCATTCTTGGGGATCATCAGGTAGGGTCGGTCCCTGAGTCAAGGCGTTTTCAAAAAACCTAAGAGTGTGGTCGTCGGCCAACAAATTATTTCTTACAAGTCGCGTGCAGAGAGCGTTGGTAACAGCACATAATAATCACACCATCGAAGTGGAAACTCCTAACGGGAAGGGATTTCGATGTTAGCGAAATACACTTATTTTCAAACAAATTTGGTTTTGCGGGAGACTCACCTGGAACCAAGCCGAGTATCCTGTTTATGATGTTTTTAAGCAACTGAATGCGCTGTACCAAGCCGCCTCATG
Source organism: Clonorchis sinensis (assembly GCA_003604175.2). NCBI lineage: Eukaryota > Metazoa > Platyhelminthes > Trematoda > Opisthorchiida > Opisthorchiidae > Clonorchis > Clonorchis sinensis. The sequence continues at coordinate 109,126,187 of CM030370.1, read as the reverse complement.
TTTCGGTTGGTACGATCGTCGAGATATCGCGATACATATGTAGATGTAATACACTACTCATAAGGTTGCTGCAAATTCTTCGACAGCCCACGACCAGTTTCGCCCTTCCTGGGGCTCATCAGGTATGCGCAATCCCGAGTTTTCGTTAACCTTGTGTTCCACTTGAACCCCACTTGCACGGAATTAGCAAACAAATTTGATTTTGAGGGAGAATCACCTAGAACCCAGCTGAATCTCTCGTTTATGATGGAGAATTTTCAGCAGCCTTATGAGTGGTGTATTAGGTCTATAGATGTGTCGCGAATTTCGATGTTCTTTAAAAGTTATTGGTCATTGGACGATACTCTTATTTGAATTTCGCAGAAATTTTGGAGTACAGTGATGCTAAATTGTGCCTAATCACAATTAAAAACAATAGAGACAAACCGGGTGCTATTAAAATGTAAAAGGATCACACGCAAGTGCCGGGGTTAAACCGGGTATTACAAGGTTTGACTATGCAGTGGCGTTCGAACTTTCCGGCAATTCTTGAGCTACAATGTCCGCAGCAATGTGGTTTTTTCAGTCTTATTGGTACGAAATGCAGGCTGATTTCGAATCTCAGACATAAACTACTGCTTACAGTCGAACTGCCAGTAGATATGACAATCCAAATAAAAGAAGTACACTGGTTACAACGTGGACGAGGTGCATTCCGTGACCCCGAAGAATTCCGTAAAATTTTACACCAACGGTTTCGAAGTCTTTCTGTGGCTGAAACACAACAACAAAAGAAAGTGTATTTTTACGGTTTACAAACAATGTTTTGCAATGATTGTATCAAATCTTAACACCAAATTTATCCAAAATACGCTAATATAAAGGGAAATACGACTTACCACGGCACATAGCATCTAGTTAACAGTTTCGATGTTTAGTTCTACTACGATCTCCTTCGTGTTCTTTTATTCGTGGTGAAACGATAATGGCCTACCGATAAGGTTATCCTATTTGGAGTGGCTTTCAGGACAAACCAACATATTACATTGATGCGTAGACACTGAATGAAAACTTTAGCAGGATCAAAAATGTAACACTTTTTTTCGCATTGCAGTAGCTAATTACCAAATGGGCAACATTTTTGGCATTCCTGGGTGTTTGAGCATCAGTATGAGGTTTACCCTCAACTCACCAGTAGTGACTTCCAGCGAGTCCTATGGTTTGAAGCCCTAACGTGCGTTAAACGCTACGAACTGGGAACCATTTACACCCTTCTGCAAGATAGTAACTTCGAGCACGAGAATTTTGCGACTTATTGGTGAGTACAACACATATGCCGTTTGGGGCAAAGGTCGTGACTTGAGTAAGTGAGTTGGATGATGGTGTCACTGGATGCCAACCTGTAATATTTAACCTGAACGCTGTGTCTATAAATGGTTGACAAGCTTGAGATTCACACGCGAACCGTGGAGAGACAAAGCTGAGGAGTACCCCGCGAGGATGGTGAGGTAAGCCACCAGGGACAGGTGCCCCCGCTGTGTGCGTATACCTTGCAGATAAAACAAAATCCTTCAAGAGTTGCGATCTTCAGTAGGAGGCAAGTTGGGGAAACGCTCTTTGCATCTGTGGTTTTCCTGGCACCTCCCAGAAAGACGCCATTTTACGAAATGTAAGTTTAATCGACATTCATAGGTCTATGTCGGACTATAGGTAAGTAGCTCAGACTGGTATTAGTTTCACAAATAGGTTGCATGCCATGAGAATTTCAATATAACTTACGTAGAGGATAGCATAGTATCCTGTGTGCCGGCAAACACACCGAATAGTTGCGCCTCTTCGTCGCTTCATAAAACAGCTGTCTCGAGTGTCCCATAGATCTCCGTCCGTTTTTGCTGTAGGGTTGTATCTTGCACAGATGTAATCCACCGAGGTGAATTCAATTGGAAGTTTGAAGTAGATATCCAGGACCATGTTTGGTGAGGGCTAAAGCAGAGCACAAGGTACGCGAGAACGGACTTGGTTAATTTATACTTTGAATATCGTCAGACTTACAGTTTCGTCATTCGCAACAGCGTCATACTCGACTGGTCAGCTTGAGTTTACTGTCAGCTGGAAGAAGAAATAAAATACACGACGAGCGAACCGTCTTTCTGACAAATTAACATTCGAGGGGCCAGTCAACAAGTGACCACAAGCTGTGGATCCCGTGATTGAAGGATGAGCGGCGCTATATCCTGTCTAAGTGCGAGTTAATCACACTGGTGATCAAATGCCCGTGGCCGAACGGTTTAGTCTTCCATTTCTAGCCAGGAAACAGCCGTTTCGAATCGTGGGATTCGTGGAGATTCGCGGGATGCGCACCACTGATGATTCCCAATGAGAATGAAGCCGGTGCACAGTGCTCCAAAGTTTTTTGTATCAGATGACTTCAGTTGTAGGACGAAGCCTTCATTGGGATTCCCAGTTCTCATAATATCAGTGAACTGTTAGCTTCTAAGACTTGTGGCAGTGTCCCGTTTACGTGTCATAGAACGACACTTCGTAAGCCACACCTATTTATCGGCCGATCTTATTGGGACTTGAATGAGTCTGTCACTGTTTCAGGTATAGTATTCCAGCTAATTTAGTCCCGCAAGCGCGCTTCTGAACCACCAACCATTCTGTTAAATTAACTGGATTGTCCAGTCTCAGTTTCTACGGTACTGCAAGGGAATCTTATTTTTGTATCCTAAAGGACACCATTCATATGGACGAATACAAAGAAACAATTAGTATCTTGACATCCAGTGGGCATCTCGGATATTTTAGAGACTGAGAAAATCCTCTGTATAGGAAAGAAACGATAAGGAGTAGATGGGATCCTTTACTGTTGCATTATGCCCTTTGACCTCCTGCGCTTCGGAGATGGCTTCCGGAAAACGAACAAAATCTTTATTCACACGCGATTGCGTTTCACAAAGTGGGTTTTCTTGTGGTAATTTGTGTCGCAGTCATCAAACGAACGGCCTGAGTTCCTTTTTATCCACACGCGGTTGCGTTTCACAAAGTGGGTCTTCTTGTGGTAATTTGTGTTGCAGTCATCAAACGAACGGCCTGAGTTCCTGGAGTTCTCTTCTGTCTCTGACTGAACTACCGTCAAAAATCCATTGGTTCGTTATTTCTAATGGGTCTTATTAATAGAAATGCTTACCTCGAGGAGTTCAGTGTACACCAGTCCCGAGAAGATGGCAAGGCCACCAGCGGTGATGTCCTTAAGTGCCCTTATGCTTTCCAAACAAATCACCATTACGTTTCCAGTTATCCTCTTGATGATGATGTCATAGTTCCAGCCACACTACAGAACAAAATAAAAGTGCCTAACAGTGGATAAACAGTAGATAAAAATCCAACTTCCACCTACCTGTTCGGTGCAGTTATGAGAACATTTGTGCTAAGCATTTACTTTGAGGAGGGCGGTGTAAGAAGCTTACCTACTGCAATTTGTTAATGACATATTCGCTCTTGGTGGTGCTGGAGAGAAGTGTTTTCTCGAGTAAAAGCATTGTTTCATGCCAATAACTTCAACGCGTACCTGCCCAGTCCCCGAACTAACTGAACAAGCAATCGCCTTAAAAAAAAACTGTTCAGCTGTAACACCCTTTCGGTGCCTAGCTGCCATGCCACACGAAGGAAGCACGAGGGCTGGGATACTGGCAGGTTGCCCAAGCCTAGACAGGGGAAGTCGAGAGGCAGAGGTCGGGTTCGAACCACGGACCTTTCGGTCATTAAATTCGCGCCCTAACCAACTGTACCCTCTCTCCCCCAACTGCCTTCAGCGATTGGCTGTATCTCCCACGCTCTCCTACATTCCGGCGATCGAATATATAGCAGCTGGAATCAAATTGCCCTTGGTACAAGGTTTACATCAGATAAAATTAAGTGAATTGAACTAAAGTGAAGTGAACACTGCTGAAGCCCAGGCAGACAAATACACATTGCCTAGCTGCTCACCGACTGCTATATCTGTACGTTTATATGAGTACACAAAATGGAGCCTAAACCGTTTTTTACCGACAACCTATGCAGAGTAACAGCTGGTTGGTCACTTGACGATCAATGTTCTCCGTGAAACGATGAGGTCAGAGAGAACCTGTTGCTGCAACGCTGGCTCCAGTTTCACTATACACGTTTGACCTCTTGTTGCTGTTGCACCCAGCATCGTGTACCAGGCCTGTCGCCTATTCATGTTCGCACAAATTTTACTAATTTATAAGGGTTTTTCTATTATTCGTCTATATGAGGTCGTAAGGCATCCAATGGAACTTCAGACCGAGATTGAGTTTGTTCAGCGGTTCAAAATTACTGACCGGGATTTCCGTGGCCTTAACCCAAGCCTGAGTTATGATTGTGTAGGTTTCGGCAGATTGCTTATAACTCAATCCTCGTGGTTCCTGGAGTTGCACAACAGCTGTGCACCGAAAGGGAACTACAGTAGGACGACTATTCGTCAACAAAAATGCACTCATAGCTTTTAGGACTTTGCCAAGACCATCTTATGTATTTCTTGTCAGCGCTGCAGTTATATTTCTCCGGGAATACCAAATGAGGGACCGTCACAGATTTCGTCCAGCAAATGAAAGCAATATATACTGAAAAGCCGAAAAGTGATCTACGGCTGTCTCATCCTAACTGAGTCTCGTGACCTCTCGCCTAGTAGTTCGAACAATTAACTGTTCGGCCATGAGCGGCTGATCAGCAAAGAGGGTTAACTCGCACTCAGACAGGATAGAGCGCTGCTCAGTCTTCAATCACAGGATGCATATAACGTAGTCACAAATTTGTTGACCGGCTGCTCGAGTGATGGCTGCTCAGATAGAGGTTTAAAGGAAAGTCTAAGTGCGAGTTAATTCCATGCTTATCAGCTGTTCTTGGTCAAACAGTCAACTGTTCAAACTACTAGCCGGGAGTTCGCAGTTCCGAAACTTCATGAACCTTCGTGAGATAACAATTCTGTTGGCTCCCAGTAAGGATGGAACAGTCGTACAACGCTTATCGGCTTCCCAAGGTAGACTGCCCTCACTTACAGGACAAAAACTCCGTTAAAACTACTAAATCTCCCCACGCTAATGTCAAGATCAGTTTCTTTTGATAGATCTGATTGACCGTTGGAAGATGTTTCGAAGGATCACTCAAAATGTTCTCTTACAAGTGCTCTCGCCAAAAGGAACCATCATGCCCAGTAGAAGACATCAAGCTTATCGTTATACTTACACGCAGAAAACATAAGGCATGCCAAATTCAATGTCTAGAGAGCTAAGAACGCAACAAACCATTCTTCCGTAACTTACAGTTACCCTGGCAATTTCATTTTTTGCCGCAGTTTGGAAAGCATACATGACTCGTGTTGGTTGTTGGAATAAAGTGGAGGTATTGAAATAATCCTGAAGCCGGCGACCAAATACCCTCATGAGGCTAGTAACTGCGTGGATTACACTGCATTTGGGGATAAGAAAAGCGAGACATGTGGAAACAAGATAGAAGTAGTGGTTGCGGATAATAACTGGATGGTTGCATGCTCACAAAGCACGGCCCGCAATACTACTAAACTTGGTGTTATGCTCATTTCTGCTAAATTTACCTAAACGTTTGACTAAATGGATTTGCCAAAGTGCCCAGTGAATTTGTGACCCCAAAGAACAAATAAAGCCTCCAAGCTTTGAGCGGGCCGTCTACAGGAATGAAATCCAAAAAAAGGTCACCCTTAGTTTTCTGACGCTTTGCAAAACGTGAGGGTTTTCTCGGAAGTGACTTGTCAGATAATTTCACTAAATTTCGGATGTTTTTTCCTAGGGCACAGCAGCTGGATTTGGGAAAATCGGTAGCTTCAGTTTTACAAGTAACAAATGCATGTTTACCACACCACCCCAGTTCCACAATAAAAGTATGTGGAAAATTTTTTGACACTGTAGCTCACTACTGATGAAGTAATAACTTGAAGGATGACTTGCTTCCTGGCATCCTGTAACCATCCGGTTGATATCAGCCTCAGTGACCTTGAGATCTCATAAGTATATTCACACTGGAAACCAAAAAAAACTGTTCAGCTGTAACACCCTTTCGGTGCCTAGCTGCCATGCCACATGAGGGAAGCACGAGGGCTGGGATACTGCCAGGTTGCCCAAGCCTAGACAGGGGAAGTCGAGAGGCAGAGGTCGGGTTCGAACCACGGATCATTCGGTCAGTAAATTCGCGCTCTATCCACTTGAGCCATCTCGCTCCCCTCACACAGCAATTAAATAGATACATGTTCATCCGGAAAGATGCCTCTAAGTTTTGGAAGCAAGATGTTCCTTCGTGTTAACCGGATCAAGTGATCCGAGAAAAACGGCTTAGTGAAACAGTCATCCATGAACTAACTAACTTACAAACGATCATTCAGCTTTGGCTTGGGTCGATTACCCAGTTGATGTATAACGAGGTCCAAAATATTTCTGAAATCATTATACACTGCTTCGAAGTCGGACGGCGTAAAAGGGGCGCACTCATAATGGATGTGGTCCAGAACGGTGTGAATATGGGTCTCCAGTAGGACTGGCTGCAATTTCACGTAGCCATAAAGCATGAAAATCATCAGTCTGCAGTACATTGGACCTGAAATTTGAAAACACGAAGAAACTGGGAGTACACAACATGAAAGCATGTATTATTTATCATTTTTTAGCTCTAGCCTTGTAAACCTTGTTTTGGAAATCCCGTTAAAGTTAACTGTACCGTTGTTGAGGTTGCCGATACGTAACTTTGAGTTACACGTAGGTTTGACGATCCTGAATATCAAAATCAAGAATAGCTTTCGAAAGTCTACGGTGCTACCTACACAAAGGTGAGCAAACTTAACAAAATGTGTCCAGCGGGTTTCAAGCATCTGTGGCGCTACCTGATTGGGAAGCCCTGACTGGCGGGCCAATCGATCGACACAACCAAGGTGGGTTAGGGTCGTCTCTCGAGGCGTCGAGCGTTCCGCATACATCACACAAGTACGAACATGTTCATCTGTTCAGGCGTGAAAATCCGGATGAGCGCAGCGTGCGCTAGCGGAGTAGTGGTAACACGCTCGCCTCAGATGTGTGGAGTTCAACCCCCTGCACGGTCATTGGATATGCACTGCTGACGAGCTCTAAAAAGAGCGAAACTCAAGTCCAGTGCTTTCCTCCTTTGGTGTGGACCCACCAGAATGATTGCGCCAGGACATGAGGACGATTGTTCAAACGAGAGTCACGTGTATGTATGTATCCTACACAATCCCGTAACCACCAACATCTAAAACCTCGATTGTCCACGTTCGTAGCGTCAACGCGTGCACACATCTGGCACTGAGCTGCACAGTGCACTGTCAAGGGTCGCAGCCTGAACAACGGCGAGCGGAATGTTGACGACGTAGTGTCGGTTGTGGTCGTCCCTTCTAAGGACAATCTCGTGATTCTACTTGGCGGTGCGATCACACGGAACTCATGATGGGACAAGTCAGGGCAGGCTCAGCAATCGGGGCACGAACACACACATGCTCACTGGCTAGTGTACCAGTTTTGTAGAGGACAGCCTTTGCGGCAAGGTGAATGATGCGTACATATGAGCAAAACAAGTGGAGATCAAAGGCACATGGACGGGGTAAGCAAACGATTACCACCAGCAAGTGATTATCACCATTTGACGGGAGACTATTTGACCTGGCAGACCACCTATTATCAGGGGCCTCACACTTGAGTTCCAGCGACGGACGACTAAATCTTTCTGGGTTAAATAAACAGCACTGAATTTCCTGCAAGGACAGGAAGCGTTCTGAACCAAGAAATGATAGAAAGTACCCATCTGAGTGCAGTGTCTCTGAAATAGGAACCCTCAAGATGGGGGACAATTAAGTATCCCCTGTGGGCGTCTTTTGGTTAACATAAGTGTCGCAAAGGTGCTCTTAATATCGAGACCGAAATTAAAATGAATGCGGCACCAGGAACAAAACTCACCAGTTCACTTGACTGGAATGGTCACGATCAACCAGCGGGGAAAAGAATTAGTAAGAAAGCGAAACATTTATGATCTGATCGATGAAAACCTCTGAGTAGGTACTCTCTTGTTTGGTTTTGACAGCAACAACTGACGCAAAATCAAAATATCTTTTTACGTGCATTCTTACTGACTTACCAGTAATTTATTGGTTATTTTTAACTGACTGGTCCACAAAATACAGATGATTTTTTAAAACTGAACTAGATATACAGTGTCCTGATCGAACAAACGAGAAATCCAGTATTTCGGATTGTGCGCAGCACACCAACTAATGAAAAGGAGAATAAATCCAATCCATTACAGACTATTATCAGTAGGAACACATTGTTTATTCTACGTCTGGTACTAAGCAAAACCCGAAGTAATGAGTTGGAAGAGAGCTAGCATAGTGTAATCGCCGATTGACAGTTCATCCAAGCAACGTGTGATTGTCATGCCTCAGCAATTAGAGTACGTCCACCGCTAAAAAAACGCTCATTAACTCTCAACCTTTTTATTCGCATTTTATTTGACTTCTCCCATTTGAATAACTTACTTGCTCGCAGAAAATGAAGCCTTTCAAGATCCGCGCCATTCAGTTCGGGGACTGAGCACGCACTCATGTTGACATTTTCCCATTCGTATCCTCCAAAGCTGTTCATCCGGCTGCAAGGCATAAAAGGTGGGTTTTGAAACCATGTGTGATTACTGCTGGTATTGTGGGGGAGATTTGGGAATTTGGGGGGTGGAGGGAAGAGGTGCAAATTTCGTCCTGTAAGTGAAGCCGAGTAGCACTGTATAGATGATTCATAAGTTATACCATCAGCAATTATCGTCAGCAGTGCGCATCTTACGAAACTCAAGGAAGTTTCGAGTCCGCGACCTCCCGGCTAGTAGTTTGAACACTTATTGTTCAATTCTCACACTTTAAAACTTGTCGCTTGTGGCCGAACTGTTAATTACAAAGACCGCTTTCTGAGAGTTCGCGGGTTATTGACTCCACGGAGTTCCGTGGGATGCACACTGATAAGGAGTCGATTACGGATGAAGCGGCTGTACAATGCTTCTAGGCTAATTAACATAGATTGCCTTCACTTACAGGATTCAATCACCAGTTGTACCATTATTATTATAGGAAGCCAAGCATGAGGGAATTCAGAGTAGCTCCAACAGGCTATAAAGATGAATAATCCGAGAAGTCTGGGGAGGGGTCCGAAAACACCACTATACACCATCTCCACTCACTGTCTCCGCTAACCTAACCGACTTGGCTGTCTTAGAAGAAACTTGGCAGCGTAAATGGCAGAAAGCTCAACCTCTTCTCAAAATATTCCACCAAGACATTTGTTTTGTGCAGTGCTTAACAAGTGTAGATTAGTTTCCTCTAAAAATCGCTTCCTTTGCGCTCGCCCAAAGATTATATTTTCCGGTGAATATTCGGACCTTGCACATATATGGCTTTTTATGGGCAACATTTCCTTATACGAGCGCTTCTCAAAAAGTACTCTTCAACAATTTTGTATCCAACGATTTTGTGTTGAGTTTATACCAACTCTGCTTTTTAGCCAGCCAAAGGAACAGCATCTGTCGTGAGTATCCCGTCAGAAAACGAGAACCGCATTTTCGTAATGGTCATTACAACTGGACCGACTCTCCGCCCATTAAGATGTTCACAAGGATGTTGCACATATAGGTATACATTTGATCACGTGCACGTCCATTTATATATCTATCGACCCACCTCCACACACCAAGAGAACATCTTTATTACACTGACGAATACCAAAGGAGGGCAGTAGGAAAAATCCGTGATTAATATATCGAAATTGAAAGATGGCGGCGACGTAATTGCGTGACCATCATTGCTTTCATTCCTAGATGACTGATAATTGATGAAAAGCGTTGATTTTTTGGGGGGAATCCCACACACCCAACTTCAACCCAGAAAGGAGTGAGGAGAGCAAATAAAGGTTGTTTAGCGTGGTTCAGTCATCAAGTTTTGTATCACAAAACTTATATGGAAATCGTGAGTAGTATAACATAATATTTCACACGCAATAGCATATGTAGAAGATAAAAAGTGCTGAAGGGTGCTAAAGTTAGTCATCTTCAAATTGTCGATACTAAGAGATCGGAATGTTGATAGATGTAAATTAAAACGTCACAAGAGGTTCCTTTGAGTAGAATTATCATGGTCGTACAGACGAATTCATGTGTGGTGAACCAGACGCATACTGAACGTGATCGGTTCTAAGGCCATAAGTAGATAACCTAGCGGGGTTTTCGTTGTTGGTGGCCTTTTGTGGTTTGAGTGTACTGGAGTTAGTCTGCCTTACTTCGGAACGAAATGAAGTCAATTGAGTGACAAAAGATTCCTCATACTACCGACCGATGACCCATGACAAGAACAGAGAAACATACCATAATCGATTGTGGACTTCAGCAGTCGGCTGTCGCCTGGAAACCCGTGACAAGATCGGGGAGGAAGCTAAGACGCAGGTAGCAAGCATACGGTCTGAACCACTGGGAGTCTTGATTTTTCGTACAGTTTCTTCGGCAAGAGTGTTGGCGAAATATTAGAGATGCAATTACCACTGCTTGACAGTAGCTCTTCCAGGTGTTTTAACAACCTGAATCATTCAAATTCAGGACGGCTGTAGAAAACAACTGACTGTTTCAAAAAGTTTAGATCCTCTTAGGGACAATCAAAAAGCATGTAATAATATCCCGTTTGGTGAGATGTCGAATTTGACTTCTCGCTCGCCCCGGTTGAACAAAGCTGTCAGAAAAGATACTCACTGCTCAGTCCAGATGCGCTTTTGTTTACTCTTGTTTGTGCAGACACATCGTTCCACAGTATGGTACCCATATCTATGGGATTTAACTGGCCGTTGTGCTCACACTCCCCAGTAAATTTTGTGCTATCTTCAACAGAGGTGGCATCGAGTTGGTGAGTTTAACGTTAACAAGGTTTTAGGGCTCCGACTAAGCTTCTTGTACAGACTAGGAAACAGTTGTGTTCAGTGGTTACTTCTTTGGAACGAATCTCCTGGGACAGGATTCGCCGGCTTCGTAAATATCTCGGATACACACGTCTAGGCACGGCTCCAATCCTATATAGTTTGATTTGTACTAGCACTTACAACAACCAGCTTAAAATGAACTCTCTTTTATCTCATGTTCCCAACCAAATTGCGAGTGGCCCTATCGTTTAGTAAGTTCCAATTTACCAAGTTCTCTTCAAGTTCTTATCCATAGATTGCGCACTGGACAGAAGATACACCCAATTGAAAAGTTCCTGTCTTTTTGACTTCCGGCCTGTTGCTGGTTGTATCCCACACAAGAACTAGTTGTCAACGGTTGGACAGCAGCCAAACTGAAGTTGAAAAAACCGATGGTTTTGTGCTTTTGTTGTGAGATTTAAGTCCCGTTTGCAAAAGAATATAGCCAGACCAAGAACAATGTGAGATTTGAAAGTCTTAGCAACTTGGCCATGTATTAAAAGGAGGTACGGATCGGTTCTAACCAGATGAATCGCATTTTTAACACTCGCCTTCTTGTTTCTGTTTTCTTGAAAATTTCAGATGAGCAAACTGGACTTTTTTTGATGGGAACGCAAATTTGTTAGTCCCACTTTCCACAACCATAAAAGTAGCGAAGCTGCACAACTTCACCTTATACTCATGGTTTCCGACGAGTAGAACAAGGAATGAAAGTAAGGTCACCAGCCAGCTGTGGAAGTAAAAAAAATGACTTGGTAATGTTTGGCCAGCTATGAGAGCTATCAGCAATAAGTTTGTGGATTTTTTTGAATTTTACTGGACTACCTCATACAATACTTTAGCTGGTCGCTAACCATTAGTGTGCTGGTAGGACACTACAACTTAGTGTGTTAATGTAGGATGCTTGGGCTCAGTTGGAAGCCAGACTATCTCTCCTATGCATAGTGCATCACAAAATCAGCTATGAATTTGACCGAAACTGGTAATAAAGAGCGTTCTTGACTAACACCAGAAGCACGAGAGGATTCAGTGGTCTGTTGGCGGTAAAGTTGGATTCGCGCTTTCGTTAACAGACAAAAACACTTGATTATAGCAATGAGCTTTGCTGATGCGTTGTCGGGTAAACCCAGTGCGAAACTAAATGAAGCAGACAATGGTTTGCTGCTAGACTGATCCATACAGTTTTTGCCAGGGCGAAAAACACATCAACTGGGTCATTTTCGAGCACCTCTTGTTTTCGAAGATCCTTCGAGTGGTAGGAAAGCGGAAATTTTAGAGGCGGTTTCCCATGAAACTGATTCCCCGACAATTTTTGCCCACTGTTTTGTCACATTACTTAGAGACTGGAAGCGAAATCGAGAGCCTCCAGTTAGACGGAACAGACTCTGCCTCAAGCGGAGCAGATGAATGTGTGTGAAAGTGAACGAATTACAAGTACGCTTAGTTGTGAAACATCTCCACTCCACGTACCAGACATTCGAAAACTCTGCATTTTCCGGATTGTGTTGTTTCTTTCATCGTGCCTAGGATGACGCTGATTTCCCCAAGGTCAGGGGAGAACCTGGATTGGTACCGTCAAGTTAGATCTGGAAGGGTTCATTCTCAATCTAAGATACGGAATACTATGTTGAGAACGGAATCCCATCTCACTGTGTGCGGGCCTGGCCTGCGATCGCCGATTTTGAGCAGCACCAGTGTGGGGCATCTGTGAAGCTTACTCAGTCTGTTACAGAGGACATTCGACGTGAAGTAAACTGAAGCAAGTAATGTCAGGTACTGGAAGTAACTTCCCTTGGATACGTAGACACCTGCGAAGGTTGTCTAGTTACGCAACTATTTGAAATTCTCCTATCAAAACTCCAGAAGTTTGGTCGATGTTTGGATGGGTGAGGACTGTTCGAGAGCCCAGAGGCGGTCAAACAATGACTTGGCAGCGGAGTATAAAAACCATTACCAGCTGCTCTGGTCATTGCCGTCCTCCTGGATGGGGACTCCGAGACGGGCCACATCAATGGTTAGAGACATTGTCAGACATGGCCCAGTCGCGCCCTCAATGGCGCTCGTGCATCCAAGCTATTGCCTTCAATGCATAGCTCCATTCCCAATTCCCCCACTTAACCGTCCACTGACGGTGTTGTATTGACGCACCAATTTTTCAGCTCCCGCTTCCAATGCGCAGCTACCTACCACATCTCCCAAATCATCGGTGAACGAAACTGTGACAGCTACAACCACTTCACGACGAGTACGCGGTTCTTACAGCTGACAGCGATGATGATGATGATCCACTTTAATCATTATGGGGCTCCTCAGCTAGACGCAGTCTGAATAGGTGGCTGTGGAATCAAACTCAGACGGTGTTGGGTAAGGCTTATTTATGATATTATTTCGGACCCTTATGCGCAGTATGTGCAGGATAACCGATTAATAAGTATCATGGAAGAGAAATTCATCCAGCCTCATGTCCGCAGTATTTGAGTTTACAGATGTGGGGACAGATCGTTGAATAGACTTTATTAGAAAGCGTACTGCTGGTCAAAACATGGATCTGTATGTGCTAGAAAACTACTTGAACTGGTTCACTTTATGGTCCAATGTAGGTTGTCTACCTTGAATTGGTTACGGCTCAGGATAATGGATGACGGTCAGAAATAACAAGATTGATTCATTTGCGTAAAAAGCTTTCACGATTTACCATGAAATTCTTTCATTCACCGTGATTCCCAGTATTCTGCTCTCGCACTGTGCGTCGTACTCTCCATGTATATAGGTGAGCCTCAGGCGTGGCAGTTCCACCTTGACTGAGTAATAGTCTGTGAGTTCAAACGACATATTCATCGCGGCACAACCTGGATACGGAAAAATAATACCCATTTATTACCGTTAAGGCATGGATTCCGTCCAGATTATAGTCCAGGCAATCTCTGACACCACAGGAATTAAAATTTTACCGATGCGGAATTGTCCGAGTCGCGAGGGTGTTAAATTTAGTGCAGTTTTGCGGCAATGAATACGAAGAAGATGTATCGGATTCGCGCCGCAAAATGAAAGACAAATTTAACTTAACAAATTAAAATTAGCGTGTATTCGTCAGCGCTTTGAAAATTTTTCACGTTCTTCACATTTTCCATCTTACGGGCGTGTTATCTTCGCTTTGCGCTGAAATGTGAGGTAACTTATCGCATTTAAAAATAAACTGATCGAGAGTCCTGGTACAGCATTTTTCCTCTCCACCTTTCACAACATTGGGATGTCGGTTAACTGGAGATTTCCGCCCATACGAAGCTAGAATCCGAAGCAGAAGGATAAAGGTTCCTTCACTTAGTCACCAGAAGGTTTTCAGAGGATTTAGGAGAAAGCGCCACGACACAAATGATCCGATTTAAAAGTATTTGGTAACACAACACTGCTTATGATTAGACGTAATACACTACTCACAAGGTTGCAGAAAATTCTTCGACAGCCCACGATGTGTTTCGCCCTTCTTCGGGCCCATCATGTAGGCGCAGTCTCCGAGTTTCCGTTAATCTTGTGTTCTACTTGGACCTAGATTGAACGGGATTCAGTTGGGTTCCAGGCGATCTCCCGTCAAAGCCTAACTGGTATGCAAATGAGTGTATTTGTCGGAATTTGTCCATTTTGGGTTCAAGTAGAACATGAGGTTGACGGAGACTCGGGGACTGCAGCTACCCGATGAGCCCCAAGAAGGACGAAGCAGGTAGGGGGCCGTCGAAGAATTTTCAGCAACATTATCACTAATGTAACTGGCAAACGGTATATTCGAGTGACGCGTAATACCGGAACCTCCGGGAAGGCAAAACAAAGTCGGAGCTGAGTTCCTATACGGTACTATTAAGGCAAGATAGGAATTCACAAAGCTTACCAACCTCGACAGTATATACTCGTCCACAACAACTGGTCCACTTGGACTACAAAAGTACGAAGCAAATGAACAAACAGGCTCCCACGTGAGACCGTCACACGTGCATAAGGTCGGCCACAAATAGCTGGATGACCTCAAGGCCAAATGAGTGGAATGGTAAGGACAAACAAACGGCAGTTCGTACGGACGCGCTAAACACAAAAGTGGACCGAGGGTTACAAATTGGGACAGAAGAAACGTGGGGAATTTCAAACGTCAAAATAATGGACGATACAGATGAGAGGGAGAAGGCTTTCGCTGCGGAGTTACACCAACTTAACAGTTACAGACTATTGGACAGGGGAGCAAAATTCTCATATGCATCTCGTTTACAAAACTGAATATTCATATTCTCCTTGAACGCGTCTTCCTGAACTTTCCTAGGTATTCATTGACTGTTGCTCAAATGCAAGCAAATACTACAAAGCAACTCCACGAATTCCGTAATAAATCTCACTTTTCAAGAGATGCGAAGCGGATTTACGAGAAAACATACTACCCGCATGCCTCATCAGTAGTATCCACCGTTACACAAGTAGTGTTTTTTTCAAACTGCTTATGTTTATTTTCAGTGTACACACATCATTATTAAACTCTTCCCGTCGGGAGGGGGCAGATCGTGCCAGAGTAAATTTCATTTGGGTACTTTGCTCCTTCATTATACCTAACGCATTCTCTGGTTTGAATTACGTATCACATCAGGCGATGGAAATCAGCCTATTGGTTCGAAATCTTTCGTTCTCTGTGTCCTACGGATGCCAGGCTTGGCCATTTCGGAAGAAAGATCTGAGACATCTTCAGGTTTTTGTCAACATATGTCTTAAAACTATAGCTGGAATCTGTTGGAATAAGCGAGTTTGAAATAATGTGATCAGAAGAGGGGATTTTGATGAAGTAGACGGCACTTCACTCAAATAATGCATCCAGCACTGCAAGTTAAGTTGGTTGGGTCACATGTTACGCCTGCCAAAAAACAAGCGCTGTTTCCATTCTTAATTCGGAGTGGTGCAAACCTAGAGGTGGGCAAACTTTGCATAAAAGGAACTGAGGCATTTTATCAAAAGTTTGAGAGCTGCTCGCTTTCCAGGATAGGGTCTACCGGGCCTTCTCAATGCTTGGCTGAAGACGCCGAACGGTTTGGTGGCTAAGTGATGTCAGTGACGTTCATGCTGTCAGTTTCTATCCGAATAGTCTGAGTGAGCTCTGCACGTGTAGGTACCGCGCATGTTTGTGATAGGCAGGGTTCCTCCCTGTCTCGATTCCCCCTTTCCATTATAAGGTTTTATTCAAGTAAATTGGCGGGGTCGTATGACAGTGGAACAAGAGTGTTCTAAATTTGGTGCTGCTGTCAATGATCATGATGTACTAGTTATGATGATGACCGTAATGATGATGATGATGATGATGATGATGATGACAAAATTCGATATTGAAGACCTGGTGACTCAACAGTTCTATCACATTGCATGCTAACAAGATTAGGTGCTACTCCATAGATGGAAAGATTTTTTAGCAGAAACAATTCTTTTTTCTTTTTGTTCACTCATGGAAAATGCCCTGTCCTACGATCAAAAATTTATTTTCATGTATCTCCTGCTTTCTTTTTGACTACCCTTAGTATGGCAACTACCGCCGAAATGGGACTTCACGGATGGTTATTAGTTGAATTATATGTCGGAAATTAGACTTGCATTCAGGAGTCCAGAATCTGAAAAACATTTGTAGGCAATATCACTGGATATTTCAGTGGATCGGTGTTTTACTCATATTTCTTGTAAATCTTTGTAATCCTACTTGCTTTCTCCCCTACACATGAAAAAAATGTTGGTGACAGCGGATTTCTGCTTTACGCTATGTCTTATTTTCTTATTTTTGGCAATTGGTCAAGTTCAATTTATTTAACCAGTCCGCCGAAGCGGTTTTAGCAGTCGTTCGATCAAACAAAATGACGAAAATGACAAATTTTACCAATTTCAGTTAATTGTAGAGCTGCTGAGTATGAACTAACCTCATTTGTGGCGAGATGGCTCAAGTGGTTAGAGCGCGAATCCACTGACCGGAAGGTCCGTGGTTCCACCCCTGCCTCTGCCTCTCGACTTCCCCCGTCTAGGCTTGGGCAACCTGGCAGTATCCTAGCTCTCGTGCTTCCTTCGGGCGGCATGGCAGTTAGGCACCGAAAGAGTGTCACAGCAGAACGAGGACGATTTGTAGTTTTGTTCCTGACCTCGTTTCAAAAGACTTCCCACTCTCGACCTATAGTTTAATAGTCGGTTTTGTAAGCGTAGCTATTTCTCGAGCACCTAATGAGTTCAAGAGAATTTTTCTTCAGCAATGTTCGCAATCTTGAAATCATTGTCATATAAACAAAAAACTCTGGCTTTTCAAGGTAATATGAGTCTGCACTGTATTTAGAAAATAAGGCTTTGATCAAGCCAGGGGTTCAGGTAACTCGTTAACACGAAACCGTACGACGTTGTAAAGAGATTCACAGAGGATCAATACTAACTGACTGACAGCTAAGATGTTCTTAGATTCAATAGATAAGGTGATGCTTTGAGGACGAAATCAAGCACCGTGGAACCAATAGGAAAGTTAGGGTGCATCTTCAGAGATGGAGGATCTCATGTTAATCTGGACGGATGCCAGTTGTGGAGCCCTCTGGAGAGATGACTGTCACATTGGCAGCGTAGTCTTGGGGAAATTCATCTATCAGATAAAAAAATTCTCGAATAGTATTTGACTGGTTATAATTTCTCAGTGCGCCTTCGTGTGAGAGCATAAGGCCCATTCGATAGGGGGGATTTCATGGCAAAGGATAGGTACATAGCTCGTTGATGAAAACAATCCACCAATAGAAACCAGAATTGGTCTTCTGCTAATTCGAGTCACTTTTCAGCAGCAAACTTACCCCAGGGTGATCCCCATACTAGCTCCGGTAAGTTGGCCAAAATTTGGTTGACCGCTTTTGAGCATTGCGGGTGGACAAGTAATGCGTCCTTATACGGGTGGTAACTAAATTCGACCTTGCATTCTTCGTGGTATGCACTAAAATGCATCCGAAAGAGAACCAAGTGAGCAAGAGGCAATGGGCTAACGCATGCAGAATTAAAATTCACCTGTTGTGAATAATCGATTCAAATGGTTTCCAAATTGACTTGGAATTTTCAGTGTGTGTAATTTTCGAATAGACAAGATACCCTACCGGAAATAGGCCAGGGACAATGTGATGTGTGCTATTCGCATACAGAGGCGCTTTTGGGCGAGGACCGTTATTTCAAACAGTAAAAAATAATCGGTTTTTATTCGCGTAAAACCTATGTGACACAACTTACATGCTGAGGAGAAAACCACTCAACATGTGGATCAATATTCCGAAATGGTAACTGTCAGACCTTTTCTCCTACGGGTTATTCGCTAACAAGGAGAAACTCATTTGTGTTTCATCCAACAGGTGCGGTTGCTAAATTTTCGGAGACTCAACCGCAAAAGAAATAAGGTTTGCAAATCTTCCACGGACCTCAATGGATTGATCTCACCAGTACGTTTCCAGAGCGTCCAGCAAAACAGCTGGTTACGGCTTGTGACTGTTACTCTCACCAGCCCTCAATGGCGCTCATGCATCCAAGCTGTTGGTTTCAAAGCATAGCTTCCTCTCTAGAGCACCCAAATGTAACCTCCACTGACACCCGTGTAGTTACGGTTGTATCAGTTGTAGCAGTTGTATCAGCTACGGTCGCCGGTGTGCAGCTATCTACCCCACACCTCCAAATCATCGGCGAACGAAACTGTGGCAACTAGAACCACCATACGGAAAATAAGCGGTTTTTACAGCTGCTGATGCTGATTATGATCGGCTTGTTTGAGAAAATGAGGCAAGTGGTACCAGCCACTCCATAAGCAATACCGACAACTTCTAAGGTAGGCCACGACAACGGGCCAAAAGAATATGATTACTTTAGGGCGGTGCATTTACAGGCCTCCTCAGTTTGATCGTCCGTAGTTATACAGCAACTTAGTTTAATAACAGGTAGACTCGGGTTCACGGCACTACTCAGGACACATTATCCACCTTCTCTGCTGCAATTTTTTGAGCTACTATTATCGAAAACTTCGTGATTTTTTGAACACATGAACCTGTATCTCTAAAGAAATGTGGAAGCATTGTTTCATCATCACCATCATCGACAGCATGACATCGGTGTTCAACACCGATGCTTCACTGCCGCATTGTTTAGCTACTCAGATATTTGAAGTAGCTTAACAGAAGATAACAACATGCCATGAAGCCCAGTTTAGTGCCTCACCATTCCTCTGGAAGCTGGCATCGGTGACACCAAGCTAAGGTCATGAAGAGTCAAGAAGTTCTTAGGTTACTTATTATGTCATTGTTAAATGGATAAGGAAGCACAAAGATACAAGGATTCACATGGATAGCACTCGCGCAATCGTCCTTTAATTTGTAGCAAGTATTTTAGATTTCAAGTATCTTAAGCGCACATAGAGCAACGCTATTCAATAAGTGTACAAAAAAGCTGATCTATCAAAGCTAACTTATGTCCTACGTGTTTTTTTACACGGCCGTATATAACAATATAACACTATATTTGAGCGTCTGGAACGTTTTTACTCTGATAGATGTTGTCGTTTAAAGTTACCCACGATTATTCTCCAAGTAGTACTAATCTTTCATGTGATACACACAAACCGATGAATACATTGATATTTGTTTGGCTGAGAGCTGAGAAAACTCATGAGAATTATTGAAACCCCAATCACTGCCTCAGATTATCTCTCGTTTAGAATATCCACGATATTCTTTCCTGCGATTTATATAGACTACACACCTTCAGCAAACAAACCTCCACAGTAAACAGCTCTCCCGTTATCGTCACATTACTCAAGCTAACTTATTCCAAAAGCAATCTCCTATTACTTTCATATTCACAAGGATAATTTTTCGCCAGTCATAACTGGCATGGCTCAACCATTTTAGGAGGCCATCTGGCCTCCATGGCTTGTCGGTGAGCGCGGGATAATTGGCGTAAACAAGGCTATGAAGCAAGCTAGGGTAGCATAGATGAAAACTGATTGTATATTTTAATTTGGATCAGTTAATTAGTTAACCTTTCACGTGTGCATCCTGGTTCGGACCGCTACACTGTTGGGACCGTCTATCACGATGCAGTAGCACAAGTAATGCTGGATTATACACTTGCATGGCCAAACTGGAATGCTGCAACTTAAAAGAGGGAGCTGTTTTTCCTGTAGTAAGCGTGACATTTCAACTCATTCAGTCCAAGATGAATGTCAATAAAACGAAAATTGTCTGGAAAGACTGTAGAACAGCCCAAAATAATTTTCGTCACGTTTCTGGACAGACACGTAGGCATGGTCCTCGGTATCTGGAATTATCGATCGACAAACAGAAAATCAATTTGATCCCAAGCTCGTTTGCAGACCAATTTCTGCGTTGTAAATGCCGGAACCGTGGAGGCGTGACGTGACATAAGACCCGCGAGAATTTGTTGAAATATCTCGTTCTGACGGAAGTACTCTTATGGTAGGAATGCAGCGATGTACGCTGGGCAACATAAAAGATGAGAACAAAGGTCTTGGTTGCAGGAAAACTGAACTATCCCGAGATCAGCAACATGGCTGAGTATGTCCACATAAAACGCAAGACTCGAAACGATACGAGTTTTTGGGGTTTTGCCTCTAAGGTGTACCACTACACAGTCCCGTACTGCAGCTCAACAGATGGGGAATATTAACAATAGTGGAAAGGGCATGCATAAACCCCAATCTGATATCTCGGTGAGTAGCTGGATTTGAAGACAAATCTGAGATTACAAATGAGTCAGTAGTGATTGTTGCCTTGGTGAGAATTCCGTCCATAGTTAAAGTGATCTCAGGAGTGATTGCCTGTTTCGCAAGTCGCAGTAGGCACCTGGTCTAGCTGGTGATACTCATCAAACTGCACAGCAGTTTGGTGACGGCTTTCAGGTGATCATTGCAACTAGTAACACAACAGAAATTTGGTTGCTCAAGTTGTCGATCAACACGGATGTTCATGGATAGGAGCTAGACAGTCGAATCAAAACAAATAAAGTTATGACTTAACAAAATCATGTACTCCTATGTCAAACAACCCCAAACATCATCCGGTTGGCAGAATTGACCGGGGTACCTGAAAAGTAGTCTGTTTCGTGTTGTGTGGGCCGGCGTGAGCCAGAGATGAGATAAGTGCTATTCGTCTCTTAGATTTATGCAGCTGTGCCGGACGTTGAAGATTATGGTTGTGCTCCTCTGAACAAGTCTCTGGTGCAACCCCTTAGCGAGATGGCTCAATGGTTAGAGCGCGCATTTACTGACCGGAAGGTCCGTGGTTCGAACCGGATCTCTGCATCTCGACTTCTCTTGTCTAGGCTTTGGCAACTTGGCAGTATCCCAACCCTCGTTATTCCTTCGGTTGGCTTGGCAGCTAGGCATCGAAAGATTGCTAGACCTGGATTATTCTCCAACCTGATCGATTCAACTGCGTCTTTTGTTGAAACGTCTGTGTCTGGTAGGTGCCGGGATAATATTCTTCAGCCGTCTGCCCCTTCGGGGGTATGGTAGTTAGGTACCGAAATGGTATTACAGCACAAAGATTTTTTTAACCTCTTCCTCCATGCAGGTTGCGTCAGAGTCTCCACCGTGAATATCGTGGGCGCACTGTTTTCTATCCCCCGCTGGTTTAGAGTATTTCGGATGTCAATTCCGCCTTCAGTGTTGTCAACCCTCGATAAGTTCCGGAACAAAAGTTCGGATAGGGTCCTGGGAATTCGTCTGCAGGGCTTTTCACGAAACGATGTGTGAAGAGTCTGGTTTCCTGGTTTTCGCTTTAATTTTTTCTTGTTCTTGACTTTTTCGAGGAAGGAGCTGAGCTACTCATCGGTTTTCAGCATTTCTTTCGTGAGTCTCACACACTACATTCAGAGTTATCCATAGAGTTGATCTTATTTTCGCTGATGAATAGGGATTGTAGCACAATGGTCTTGGTGAGGCAAATGTAATTTAAATTACCAAACAGAACCAGTAATTACACATTTGAAACTGCCCCAGTTATTAAAAAAACAATCAGGAAGACTGGCTGTATGCCGATAACTATTTTTGTCGCATTCCTTGTCGCGCCTTCGCTATTTTGTCTCTTATCACCAACATGACACCGGTAAACGCACGACGGAAATCCAAAAGCGTCAGCAACTTGGAATTTAGGTCTCGTAGAATAATGCTCACTACTGATGGTTGAATCGAAAGCCCACGGCTACCTCGTTTGTCCAGTACTTTTGAAGGTGGGACCTACCTGATGAGCCCCAAGAAAGGCAAAACTGGCCGTGGGATGTCGAAAAATTTTCAGACACTTTATGAGTAGCGTATTACACCAATAAAAGAAATACGTCTTTGTGTAAACAAAAATCGTCGGGATGAACAGGAAACACGATATGCGAACTAATGCACTTACGTAAACAAACTAATATCCATGTTCACATGCAATGGACATGATTCTCCGACGAGCTAATGAAAAATTAAATGTGGAAGAACTGTCAGGGTTGTCGAAGTTCTGGTTTCCTTGCGTCTGAGAGGACAATAATCCCAGCAAACAGGATAAGAACACTGAATGGAGGCATGGAGAGAAACATGTGTTTATGATCAATGTCAAAAGGCGACTTTTCGATGACCCAGAAATGGTACTCAAGCAGTTGGTAAGATGAAACCCGACTGAATAACTCCCCGTTTACCGGAGCACTGACAAGACACCCACCGCATCACACGTGGACTCAAATCTTAGGCTACAATATCCAGATTTCGCGACTTAAATGCTGAACTGCATTATAAATAAAGTTGTTTGAAACGAGTACAGGGATCTGTAGTAAAAAAGCTTTGCTACTCACCAGAATCCCCATGACCTGAAGAAGTTGTAAGGACAACACAGAAATCCCTTTTACATGCTCCATTTGGTAGCCGCATAATCTTCGGTTTTGATAAGCCCAGAGAACAGTTCTTCCTTACAAAAAGCTTGGGATGTCCACTAAGTAACTGTTAAGCCGGATATAGCCAGACTATCCCGTTCACACACAACATCGCAAGTCTTCCAACGTCACTGAACTGCTGGCTCCAAGCGTGGCCCATAAGAAAACGGGTCGTACACGGATCCCCAAAGTAAACCTTTTCCATGCCTTCTGTTGTGTGTTGCAGGGCAATTCTTTTTCACCTAACCAGTTAGTAACCGTCTCCTCTTAGTGTTGTCGATGATATCAGCAACTACACAATGCTTGATTATCTTTTGCCTCTATATTCTCACATATGACTGTGATTCTGGATTTCATGATCAGATGGACTAATTTTGTATACATGGTAAAACTCACTCGTGTAGTAAACTGATCAACACACAGTGAACACAGTGGATCATGATGCGAAACGAGACCAGATGGTTGTTCACAAAATCTGACAAATGCGGGATGAGGAAGCTTTTCTCCACAACTAGCTTGTAACAACCAGGTACGAGCACATGAGAGTCTGGGCTTCTACGCTGTGTGGATGCCCACAGGGTTTGGAAAAGGGAGTATTTAATTGATATACACAAGAATGTAGATTCCAGGACAAACAAAGGAATACAGAAATGCTTTTGGTTCCCTGACATTACTGTGTAAGCCAGAGTATATAGACGTTAGGTGGTTGGTCTCCGATGACGTAATCTTGCATACATTATGAGCCTGAGCAGCAAGGACAAACTGTTAAGCTTTTGATGCTAAGTTTCTAGATCTGACATTATTTGTCCTTCCCCTTAGTACAACTGTAGAACAAGCTTGGACATATTTGTTTCAAAAAGGCAACGGGAAATCTGGTTGAGTGAGTGAGTATGGAAAATAATTTCTTGAAAGTCATTTTTTAACGAACCACCTCTATCCCAACTTCTGGCTAAAACGCCAGAAGGGCTACCTCAAGGACTATTTCTACAGGTTGTATTCTGAAATTTTACCAGAAAAAAGTAGAACTAACTGATAAGGGATTAAATCTCAGTCAAGAATAAACCTGGTGAGAAAACAGAGGCCTGGTTTGGTTCGGCTTTCAGTGATTACGTCCAAGCAGAATTGCGCTGCATTATCCGATAGTTTTAAATTCCATCATGCATACTCACCATCTGTTGCAAAGTGTTGTTTCAAAGGCATTATGTTTGAGCTGGCCAACACCCTGCACACTCCTTTGCGCGCCAAGGTATCGATCCTATTTCCTTGGGTCTACATCGGCACCTAGGGATCGTATGCAGGACCAAATTTGGTTGCGCAGACTATCTGTAGTCTTCCTACTATGTGTAGGCGTTAACAGTAGTTTAAAAACTTTGGAACAACAAATTCGATTCGGGCGCCAGCCTTTCTAAAGTACAAATGTTATCTTTCTTATCGCTCTCAGAAGCGACAACACTGATAGCAGGGATAGCAGCATCACGGACAGTTTCGTGACATCGTCTTTGTTAAAAACATCACAGTTCACAAAACGCCGACAACAGTGATACCGGTTCAGAAGTGGAACGCAACCTTAACAGATCGTTTTGGTTAGACCTACAGAGGAGGAAATCATGCAATGGAAGGACGACACTAGAGTCCCTCGTTTTACGGAACCTCATATAACTGGAACTAAAATAATCCACTGTATACTTACCTCATGTACAACTTTCCTGGCATGCTCCTTTTCTATGTTGGAGAAATACCCTCTGCAGTCGTAAATCACTTCTTCAAGACGCAACCGATATTTTTCCCAATGATGGCATGTTCCTTGAAACACGACCAGCCAGAACATGATAAAAGTGAAGGCAAACAAATCAGGTCGGACCGAAGGGTCCATTTTTGCACCCATTCGCCTGGACTGTAATTTATACGATGAAAGTTATCCTGAAAAGAGGACCAGTCACAGAAGTTACAAAACGCACACAAAGTATAGTAGAGCTGAACTGTTCCAGATTGGCCGCTTTTTCATATTTTCGCGCACACTTGTAGGACTATGTAGAGTGGAATTTATCCTACCCAAACATTTAGAACTGTGTTCTTCAACCCGGCCAGGATCTGATGAGCGGTTTTAGTATTTACGAAATACCATTTGTGTCTGACTGCTGAGTTTACTGAACGAAGTCGAATTTGCGTATCAAAATGCATTCACGCAATGTGATTTTTATGTCTTTACTGCAATTTAAGCTACGTGGAATATCAGCGTGAACTCTTCTACTATTTGGTAAATTATACGAATTACCATTAAATTTAACTTGTTGCTTTTTTATTATTTTATTATTATCAATTATTATTAAATTAAAACTATTAAATTAAATTATACGACTGCTAATAAGTCCTAGAATTCTAACCCAAATTTGGACGGAGAGGTTTTTGAATCCTCAAAGAGATAAACACATATTAACATCACTTTCCTCTCGTGCTGGAGAGTTTTCCAAACAATAGTGAGGTGACCGAAAATTCTACAAATTCCGCAACCATCTACCGCTGATAAAAAAGGGCTAAATTCCTTCGATGCAGCTCTTTGTTATATGCCGATGGGGTACTCCGAAGACAGCAGCAGTGCGCCAGTGCACGCGTTAAAAACGGTTTATTTTCACGTCTCTGTTTCTGAAACAACAAGTTTACACAGTTGGCTGTCGATTAGGTGACAGCTGATCTGTTCACTCAGTTTGGCAATTAGTTTGCAAACGTTTCGTAACCATGCGAGAGGATATCACCACTGCGCACCCCTGGTATGTACTGGGTATGCCGGGGTCGGCCTCATTCAACACGAGATAACTGGATTGATGCGTAGTGTGTATTTTCCCGATTTTCGAAGTTTTTCCGGTAGACAGAGCATCGAGTGTGCAGGTTAGACAATACGCCATGCAGTGACGGATCGGTTCAAGAAGACACCCAATCAAACCTTAGTAGTTATAGAAGTCTTCACAAACGAAACTGATCGATTTATTCGTTAGTATCCTGTCTTACTTAGGATCTGAATCGAAGTTGACTTAGGAACGAACTGACCGCTGACCCACGGACGGTAAGACGAAGGTGCTCATGTATACTAAGCACTCATGAAAGCAGCAGTATTGAGTTCCAGAAAATGAACTTTGTGGTCAATAATCCAAAGTGTTTTTGTACACCTTATGGTAATTTTAGACGTCCTTTCCGGTTTCCTCATGAAAAATTGTGTTAATGCATTTTGAAAAACTGAAAATCCCTGGTAATGCACGTTTCACAAGTGTTGGGATAGACTGGAACTTAAATAAAACGATTGAATACGCCTAAATTGAGCAACAGGTGCTTAGCACTTAAAGTCACGCAAGATGTGGGGTACTTTCTGCAATAGCGCAAACTGAATTAATGCCCGAATACATCCAGCTTCTTAGGAGTAAAACTGAAGATTTATTCCGTCAAGTTATTTCAAATGTCAAGTGAAGCCGATAATGCCGTACACTGATTCACGGCGATTGTGCATAATTCTGCACATTATTCTATCTAAAATATCGAAAAATAAACATTAGGCTGGCTTACTAGGTTACCCGAATTTCTGGTGAGTTAGAGCGTCGCTTTTAATATACTGATGCTGATGTAACCACCACTTAGCCAGTTGAACGTATATGTTTTGGTTACTGATAAGCGTCAAAAAATAAACGTGACTAGGTTTTTTCGTCTTCGAGATGCTCGTTGTCTTCCCAGACAGGGAAACTATGCGTTGGAAAACGAACGACCTGAATGAAGGCCCACACATATTCATGCACCAGTGAATCATTGGTGTTAAACGAAATGCGTCTGCCATTTTTTGTCAGTCATGTAGCGGTTGTTTATAAATAACAATGCAAAGACCAGGTGTGTAAAACTGGGGCTAGGGTGCTGGTTCCAGGGGCTTCCTTCCTTCCAAATGTCATCTAATGCCGGAAATGCGAAGATTATGTTTTCTGAATTCCGATTTCAAACTGCTGATGTAAGTGGTTTTATGTCGTGAGATATTTCCAACTAAAAAGGGCTTTTGTACTCGTGCTTCAGCAAAGTTGACGATAGTATAGTCCAGTCGGGCGGATTACAAATCGCCAGAGATAAACGTAGTGCTGCATTCTGTAATCAATGTGGGAGTACTAGCAACTTGATAGGAGAGTCCTTGTGTAGTTCTGCGTTCAGTTCACCGACAACTAACTCGTTAGTTGTCCAGTTTAAACATTTTATCTCCCCCCTCAAATTCGACCATGGAAATGCTCAGTGGGATTCAAGTCCCGGACTTTGTTTCACTCCTGGAGAGTTCTTTATATAGTATGTATTATTTCGGCATCTTGACCCTTCCTGGCACAAGCACAGAAATTCTCCAACATGTCTTACTTCGCAACTGGACAGTGGCTTTGATACATTCTCCCACCAGAGGTTCATCTCATTGGCCCACTGTACCACTAATGGTCGGTGCTGCTTTTTCAGATATGTGCCCGCCTCCTATAGGACAGCACGAACAACCCTTTGTTCAAATGAGGATTTATCATACCGGAGCCGCATGATTGCTCAAACCGAATTCTCACCCTTCTTTTCCGTGAGAAGCCATTACATTGGCTCAATCTCTATTCTAACGTTTTTATACACGAAAAGCTATTCTGGTCGC
Source organism: Clonorchis sinensis (assembly GCA_003604175.2). Lineage (NCBI taxonomy): Eukaryota > Metazoa > Platyhelminthes > Trematoda > Opisthorchiida > Opisthorchiidae > Clonorchis > Clonorchis sinensis. The sequence goes on along the minus strand of CM030370.1, from coordinate 109,098,608 downwards.
TTAGTTTCGTAGCCCCCTTCGAAACAGAATGTTTATGGTCATGATCAGTGGAGCCGAGAAGAATATCTGTTGCGTTTCGGTGAGAGAGTGGTGACATGTGCAGAAATGACAAGTTCAGGGGTCTAAAAAGGAACGCTTTCCTCGTTTGTGTCAGTGAATTCCCCTGTTCTCACTTCATCCGTCTGGGTGGTCTCGATCCCAGAAATGGGCTAGTCGACATTAAAATGCAACAAAACATGAGACATCCCATCTGCAGTGTTTTGAGCATTATAAGTGGAGTTGTTTCTTCCGATGAGGTAATCTGATGAAGAGGCACTCATTCTTTAAAAGACAGAGGATTTTGGGAAATCCACTACCGCAGGTACGCTATCGCATTTTCTTGCAATATTTCCGGTTGTTGCTACTGACAGGAAAACTAAATCTTAACATTCATTGTCCAAAAGTGGTCCTCATGTGATCACAAATTGACTCCGGGGGTAAGCAACACAAGTACGGTGGCCGAAGTTCGGTTCGTGGTTGTTCAATGAACCAATGCGGAATATGGTTGCAGACTTGTTAATTCAGCAAGGTGGTTAAATTGCAGCACAATATCTACAACCATTCGAGATAACTGAACCATCAGTAATTTACTCTACACAAAGTGGGATATTCATGTGATCCTGTCACTTGAGTTCTATCACTCCTACGGATCGGTTTGGAATACGAGGTCCAGATAAGCGAATTTTTATGCAAATGGCTTCTGCATTGGCCAGTAGCTTCATTCAACTAGACTTCGGCAATTTTGCTGATGCGTCCGGGCCTGACGAGGAGATATCCAAAAGCACTTTTTCGGAAAGGTTTGGTAACAATCGGTAGATTTATTGTTTGGCAACGTTTCGCTTCTGACACAAAAGCTCCGTCAGGTAAAGTGACTAGGTTACGAGGTTGGTCGAGATTTAAGGCGGAAGGTGAATCAATCAGCTACGTCAAGCTAAATCCCTGTTGGGTATCGGCCGAGGGATTTTGTGTATTAGGGTGGGTGACCGAGTGTTAGGCCGATGGGGAAACCTACATGGATTTGGGTTCAGCCTAGGGTCCAGTTCTTCCTGTTCGGTTCACGTGAAGATCCCTCTTGAACTTTGGTCGGGTTGGGATTTCCACCCCTTACTTAGCTAATGATTCTACGTCCATTGACACCCGCACAGTCACTTGTCAGCTCCGCTTATCTAAGACCGCTTTCCATATGCTCACCAGTTCCACACCCTAGAATCTGTTCATGCTGCGAGGCTTGGTAATTTTCACCGCCTCAGCTATCAGCCGCTGTGGTGTGAATCGCGGTCCCCGTCTTAAAACTTCCACATTATCTAGATCTGTTGTATGTCCCGTGTCTAAGGTATGCACCGTCATCGCTGAGTCTTTAACCAGCATATGGCATTCTTCCGCTTTCTTTGGTGGTTTGTTTATTCCTTTTTTATGCTCACCAATTCTGTGTGCAATTCCCTGGCGGTCTGTCCTATGTAAACCTTAGTGCAATCGTAGCAGTTAATTTTATACACACAGTAGCTAGTCCTTTCAACCGGACCAATCGAACCAAGACTGAGCGAAGCATTTTCCACTTCTGGAAAGCTACTCGAATGTTGGCTGAGTTCAGCAGCCTTCGAATAACCTCCGATGTTTCTGCTTTACATGGAATGACTGCTGTGCCAATCCATTCCTCACTGGGTCTAGAACCGGAGCCAATATCCGTCTTGACACCTGATCAAACTCACTGGGTATCCTATTTCCTTAAGTTTGTTGGCAATCTCGAGTTGAGCTGCCGTTCGGTCGATCTCTTCTGTGCATAGCGTTCTGACTCGGCTAAACATAGATGAGACAATACAATTCCATCTATGCTGTTCAAAATTCTGCTTAGAGTGAGTAGACGTTTGAGTAGAATTGTAGAGGAAAAACACGGACGGAAGACGGTGGTTGTTTCATGGCATGCAACCTACACCTTTTGGTCAAAATATTTGCAAAATTGAACTAGTGCACCATGCTATCGTCCTTGTTACCATGACCACACTTAACTACGGTAACACTGAGGGTGTGTGGGCAGTGATTCAGTTAGAAATTTAATTCACTTCACTAAAAGCAATAACAGTTTACAGACGTAAAAATACTCACAAGGTTTCTGAGAACCATCCGAAAACCCACGAGAGGTTTTGCTTTCCTTGGGGCTCATCAGGTTGGCGCGGTTACCAAATTTCCATTAACCTTATGTGCCGATTGAGTCAAAATTGGAGAGATTTCTACAAATACTCTCGTTTGCACAGCATTTAACAGCAGACTCAACTGAATCCAGCCCAATCTCTATTTTGAGATGTTTCGGCTCGAATATAGTGTCAAATGAATCATTAGGGGGCCTGGTGCAGCACATTCAGTTGAAGCCCGCCATCATAAACGAGTGATTCGGTTGAATTCAGTTGAGTTTCCTGTTGAAGCCAAATAAGTGACAGTCTGTCCTTATGTATACCTGTTCACAAAAAAATGTTGCGAGAAAAACGTACCGTTTGCAGGCTGTAGGTTATACGAAAATCGATTTCCATTATTTGAACCGTCACGTGCCTGGCCGTAAGCGGGACAGTTCCATTTGCTCACTATAAAATATCAGCGTTTGGAAGAAGAGCTTCGTAATTTCTTGAAACCCCACTAACTTGGAAGAATCAAATTCTATCATACCTTTCGATCGGCACGGAACCCAAAAATACATACTTTTGATCTAGAAACTAAAACATTCTTTTGCGAATATCCATTTTAATTAGTTCGGAATTTCTGCAACGTCCTACTTACCTTATCAAAAAATCAGAAGAGTTCGTAGCCATAATACATCTATGTTGAAGTCAAGTAAACCCATTTGCAATGTAGCAGAATGTGCAGTTAATACAATTTTCCAACCGATCAGTTTAACTCCCTTGAGTCACGAAAGTGTCCAATTTTTCATAAAAGCGTTTACCACGGAATGCAAATTGACAAACACCCCTGAAAATTCAGTAAATGTGATTCATGCAAGGAGCTTGCGGAAGCGGCTAGGTTAAAAAATTTCTGAAACAGGCTGAAAAACTTTAGCTTGGAGAGATGCAAGCCTTATGAAACAAACGTTCCGTAATTTGTTTAGTGCAGGTAGAAAATTTGAAGGATACCGTCCATTTGTCCATGTGCTCGGGAGGATCCTATCTCGATGGCGTCTCTGTCAGATGCACGCTATGTAACCAAAACATGCTGTTCACCGCCAAACAGTCTGGCTACTTCTCACGGGTTCTCCAACTTACATCTAGTTATCAACCCTATTCGACCACTTCACCGGAGATCTGGAAGCCCATCACAACAGACACCTTATACCTTCAAACTAAGGGTGCTGCGGAATGAAAGAAACGTTCATCGTATTTGTCAGTCGACCATACACTTTCTGGTGATGCCAACTCACTGTACTTCACCATTAATGGTCACATCGCAATTAGACACCAAAACAATGGTGCAAATCAAAAAGTATTCACCAGCATTATCGAGCATGAAAGTTGAGCTGTTGATGATTCGTGCAGGTGTTCCATTTTTGCATCTGAACTAGGAGAAAGTTCATTGAGCACCCCAGCCATATGTCCGCTGTGAACAGTAAGCGATTTGGAAACGTTCTGGCAGCATTAGGACTTGGAAAGATAATAAGCAGGCTAAAATTTTAAACGTTCATTTAAGCAACAGAACCAGCCATGTAAACAGGATGTCATAAATTACACAACACCATTAGTTGGAGAATGGTTGAATGCAGTTGTGAAGCTCGGCAGGACAGGTGGACATATTTCTACTTCAAAGCACGTCCGTCAGACATCTTGCTGCAATAGAACCCCAGACGATAAAGTATGTTCGGTATCGGAACAACATAGGGGCGTAGTGACTTCGACCGACTGGCGTTCATGATGGAACTGTTCTTAGGTGTCAGTATTTGTATTTTAGATGGAACATTTGAAATAATCAGCTTAAGAATCTGATTTAGAATAGAGTCAAATGCTTGCTCATCTGGATTTTTGGAAAAAAAACTATGGGTTTAGCAGCTTAAGATGCTGAAGTAACTTAGAGAATTGCTTTTGCGTCATTTTAGTCAGGGTTATTCGGGTAAATTTACGGCAGAAGGCAAACTTAATATGATCTTATGGGTTAGTTTTCATCCAGAAAATTCGGGGTGATAGAGGCGGATATTTTCTACCTTAATAACTCTTCGACAGCTCGTTATTTCCACCTCCATTTGTTTGATTATATAAAGGGTACAACACTCATGCGTCCTTCCGTTTCGTGGTGAGGGTGTATTTAAGTAGTCTTTAAAATTTATCAACGTTTTCCTTGGGTTTGAGGGTGCTTTATACCTTCGGTGCATTGACCTGACCAGGGCTGGCTCCCAGCTCTCATTTTTTGCCTTGCCAGACAGCTTCCCCAAGAATATTTTCGCTCTTTCTTGGGGATATCCCAACTTTTTGCTTTTAACTTCTATGCCTTCACCTGTTGATATTTTTACTTATTCAGCTCTCGGGAATCCTAAACAAGGTAGTGTACTTTCGCCGGTTCGTGGGACTAATCGATCAGCTAATCTCGCGGACACACTTCGCTAGGAACCAACGCTCACAATCGTTGACATGACAGTTATGATCTTGGGATAGTAAAGTCATTGGTTACATAGATTTCCTTCCTTTGCACCACCCTTGGAAATATACTACGTGGACATTACCCACCTACCTAACTTGTCGTCAAGACGTTCCACGTCTAATCCCAACAGATCATCGCAGTCAGTAACTATCTGGGCCTGGGTCGGATAAGTTCAAGTTTGGGAAATCTAACTTGAAGGGAAATCGAGATATGTAAGAATAACTGGCGATCATTATAGAATTGCGCACACAATGCAGATTGTATGTTTAGAATAAACCCCTCGTCAAGCCACGTCATTCTCCATTCGAGGTGCGGTCACCTGACCAGTCCCAAGTCAAGTTATATGAAACTGCGCTGTTCACTGAGACTTAATTTTGCATAAATGACAACCAACGACCTGAAGCTCAAGGCTGTTTTCTTTTTATCTGTAGGCCTGTTATGTCGAGCACTCTGGGCTTCATTGTATACGCACCACAGATGAGTTCTAGCAGGGGTTAAATCACTGCGCAGTACAGTTCAGATAACTAAATACTAAATTTAACGCCACTCACCGGATTACTGCTAGCAAAGAACTCATTCGCCCCAAAGCTACAATCAATCTGTGTGAGTGCTATGTAGATTATGCTCACTGTCTATCCAACTAACACCGCATCGTAGAAATCTTAACTGAACTCTGAAATTTTGAAGGAAATTTGAGGGTTATCATGTTTACACTGAATGCGTCGTTACGCGAACTTCGGGTCATCATGGTTAGATCTCCTGATCTATTCACAGAGCATGATTTCAGAAAACTCCAGATGGCAGTGGCAGAAAGGCAGAACATTATTGAAAACAATGCGTCCTATACAAGTGAGATGAAGCTACCTATGAAAAATAGTGACCAGTAGGCCAAGGGGGTATGGAGAGAACGCAGTTCTTCAGTGGCCAGAAAATGTGACATATGAGAAGTACCAAACTTGCTAAAGCGGATTTACGCCGTTTCAAAAACTTTTCTACGATACTAAGCCAACGGAATGCCCTAAACTCAGAGAGGTGGATGCTGTATGGATGCTGTAATTTGGCGTGTGTAAGGGAACAGACTGCTTCTGTATAGGCCATTTGCGTTGTGTACTCAATTTCAGAACAGGAGCTGTACATTCTTGGAGATAAGGGAAACTGTCTCGTAAGCTTCTGCCTGAAATTTAGGAGCTCATTCTATGGAAGCCGTAACAACTAGTTGCTAAAACTAGCCAATGGAAGTCACTAATTAGGTGTGATTATCTCACAAGATGACATGCAATAAAGGGTCCTCACTGTAGACTTAGCTCAACTATTCAATTTAACGATAACCGATCGCTGGTGACTTCCTGGTTTCCGTTTGTAGAAAGCTTCAAGTGTAGTTTTCAGACACTGGGTTCTCTGACCCACCTTGCTTGGAACAATAAGGTGACAACTTGCTCGATGAGTGGCTCTTCCAGAGACTACGGTTCTGAAGACTGGGGTGAACAAAATGCTTCGAACACCTGTTCACCTGATCTGCTGGAGTAGGAAAACTTGGAGTAGTTAGTTTCTTAGAAAGAAGCATCCCTAAGTTACGTGTTTTAGGGTAAGTAGGGAATAATTTTAAGGTGTATTTATATGTGGAAATGTCCTCGGTAAATTCTTCTCGTTTACCATCGTATACCAGCATCGTTAACATAGAACGCGTCAAATGACGTCATATTTTGTTTCTTCTTCGTGATGTGCGGGATCATAATAGAAATGCGAATTATTTGAAGATGTGGATGAGGTCGTGACAGAAATGTATCAACTGCATTGTACCGGAGCGCGTATGAGTGAGTACTGGTTGCACATTCCATTGCTTGTTCGGGTGGCATTGATACTACTGAGCGTGACCAAGTGACCGGGAGTAAAAAGCAGTCTATTTCATATTCTCATTTACGTTGTTTGCATTCCTGCTGATATTCAGTCGAAAAAGGATTCGCATACTGTTAATTGTGAATAAGAGAACCGCTTCACCGTGTGCATGTGTAGTTACAACCGATACATTCAGAAAGCTGATGGCATTGTTTTTTGATTCGTAACAGCAGAAAGTCTGCGCACTGGTGTGCGGCGTGGTTGTGATATTACACTTATGGGAAACTTAAGTCTAAATCGAAGGATGAGATAGTGTCAGGAGGCAAAAGCAAATTTCCGAGCAAGTTAAATCCATTCGGATGTATTTTGGAAACCAGCTGTGCAGCATTTAAAATGTGCTCAATGACTAGTGACGTTTATTTACTGGTTAACGAGTGTTTCAGTTTTTCCCTTAATCACTCATTTAATGTACCATGATCCCTCCAACAGATGACTGCCCGAGGATAGACTACTGTCTCTGAACTGTGTAGAAAAATCAGCAATCAGAATGCGTTTAAAAGCTGTTTCTTTGTTCACCGAGCCTGACGCTTTGCTTGCAAATGTTTCGTCGATTCGACGAGACATTATACGTCCACCCGCGTACTGATGGTTTTTCGTCGATTGTTGGCGGAACAACTGCATGCAAACTGTCGAGCCCGGCAAACAGATCAGATCCACCCGATCAACAGCCAGTCCCTGAAGGTCCATAGCAGCGTCTCCTACCAGCCACCATATATTGTGTCATTCCTTCACAGAAGGGCCGGGTTATACCATGATCGTTTCTTGGGTGACTATTGTTCTTGGTGTTTTTTCGCATATGAATACGGTTACTTCGGGGAAACTGCTGGCTGTAGCTAACCCTCCTCTGCACTTCAAACAGAAAATCTTTCCAAGACGCGAATGGAGTCATCTTTTCCAGGGCGCTTACTTCACTGTACTGTAAAGACTCTATCCAGCCCACATTCTTGTCGCAAATTACATGCTCAGACTATATGACTGGCTCTTAGAGTCAACACATGTGATCCCTTGATGTGGATCCCGTGCTTAAAGGATGTCAGGCGATATATCCTGTTAGAGTGCGAGTTAATCACATTGCTGATCATCTGCTCATGGCAGTAAGGTTAAGAGTCCAAGCTTGTGGCTGCGAGTTCGACGGTTTGAGACTCTCTGGAGTTTCGTGAGGTACGCACTGCTGATGATTCCCAAAAAGGATGAATCGGCTGTACGGTGCTTCTCATTCTGTCAGCAAAGTTTGGTCTCGTTGACAGGATGAATCCTCTACCAAAGAAGAAAAGAGTTGGCTGCCACCTGAGCTAGTTGTGATGATCCATTGCAAGGAAAAGTAAACAGCAGTGTGGCAATTTTGACGAAGATCTTTTTTTATGGCTCACTTCGTCCAGAATAGATAAATCAATGTGTGTGGTTTCTCCAAGATTACGTGATCGACAGACACCCTGTTTAGATATCAAATGAAGCTTGAAAGTCTCCGGGAATATCAGAGGGTTATCAGAGGAGTACCCAGATACTTGCCACCACGGTATCTGTTTCAACCAGAAAAAACAGTTTGCAATGTAGTTACCTGTTGGTTGTTGGTCAGGTGGCTGTTGATCTGTTCTCCGAGCTTGGTAATTGATTTGCAAACGTTTCATCTCCATACGAGGAGACATCATTAGTTCGCACCCAACTGCCAAGCTCAGCGAACAGATCAACATCCATCTGATCAACAACCAATAGACTTACCCGAGCTACGAAGAGTTCAATAATTACCAACGTAAGTACCTCCCTAAAATTTTGGCTTACGTCGTAACTGGTAACCTTGTCGCGAAATTCTAGCGCCTCTAAGAATAATGAAGAACTGACCTCGGAGATCGCCTCTGTTCCAGGAAACCGACCAAATTATCTTCATCGGCATAGTAGAATTACTAAACTTTTTACTCCTTTTTATGAACCAAGACAGATAACTCTGTATTTTCTTTCGGGAGCTCCTTTTTAAACCATCAAGGGACTGGTGGTTTACACGCACATTCCTAACATCTACATCAAGAAAGGAAGTTTTCTGTCAACGACCCGATTCTGTCAGTCCTCTCCCTCGAAGGAAGACGGCCGCAAACATTCTAAAGAAGTGGGTTAGTCTAAAAATTGTATTTTTTGGATACATAACTGAATAAGTAAGTGTCTGCGCTCTTTTCGGTTATGTTGATTGGTGCAAATGGCCTGGCTGTTGCCGCGGCACTCCGACCAACTGTCCTACTAAAACTTACTAGGATAACTCGAACGACAGTGTTGTTTTACTGCACATTCGCCCAGAAAATCCCCTAGTTTCCGCATTGGCATAAATCTTTGGAGACGTTGTGGGTATGTTACGGCAATGTGCAGTGGCGAACAAAGACGGCCTGAGCAAAACATTGTGGCGCGTGTTTGGTGTGTGCTTTCGCTGGGTGAAGAACACACATAAATCGATGTGTCGTATGACAGTAGAAACCAGAGTAGCGACGTATTTCAATCGATGAAGCATCATATTCAACCAAACCACAAAAATCAACTAACCGAAGCATTCAAAAACGATACTAATTTAGATACCACGTTGATAGCAACGAATATATTGTGGCGTATCACACAACCAGAAACTTGTTTTCGGCTGCCTGCTGCGGATTCTTGAGTGTGAGTCGTACTTAGTTTGCAGTGCCTAAAAACAAACCAATGTACCTGAAAGGAAAAATCACCAATTTTGAAACACACTCACACGTGTGTTCAGGTTTGACAGAACAAAAATCATTTATCTACGCACTGGAATTATAGAAACTAATCGATTGAAAGACTCACTCAGTTTGTCCTATCAAATGTACATGGTTTTTTCTAGCATGAACATAATTCTGGGAAGTGCCTTGTTATTCAGATAACTGTCAAGCTAGCTGCGACTGGTGAAGTATCTCGCACATGGTTAGGCTGTACGCAAGCAGTGTTGTTTCAAGCGTTTGAATGCATGCACCTAATGCGCGGACAGTTGAGTCTCATTTTGGTTTTATACTGGTGTTTGCCATGTGGCATTTAAGCGGCCCTCATCAGTCATTTTTTTTAATAAAAAGGGGTGAGACGTTGGGAGAGAGCGGGGCTAGAGTATACAGAGGTGCTTCAATCATCATGAATGCAGTTACCTAATTAGCATGGTTGTTCTGCTTAGAAATGTGCCGGTTTGAATTGTCGTGTGCGTACCATCCGAACAGTCCCTGTTGCATCATGCTGCGGTTCACTGTCCGCAGCCTAATTCTTTCGTAGCACTCAGATGTTTAAACAGAACGAGGTAATTTAAGCTCCTTTATTACTGACAGAATTACGTCCTTGACTTACACCCGTTCGAGGACGAAAGTTTCGTTGGATTCGGCCACGCACGCAAAGGCCATTTGTCCAAGTTAGGTCTTAAAAGGATAGTACGGCTGGATGTTTAACCTCAATAAATTTCTGTTGCGCAGAAAACGCGTTAACATTACAAACGACGTTGATACAAAACCCATACCCCACAATCAATACAGATTCTTCTGGGTACAAAAAGAAATGTTATGAAAACTGAAGTGAATTACTGAAACAACCAGGTTTCTAGGGTCTGCTTTCCCAAAAGCCCTTCTAGCGGAGATCTTCAATGCAGTAACGATGTTTACCACACTTCGGAAACCACTCTACTTCAATCTCTTTAATGCCAGATTGAAGAGCTTAGATGTTTTTAGGGCCATCGTTAGCGGTAAACTAATGGGCTGGTATATAGCAACAGAACCCTTCCATCACGCTGGCTATGACTTCTTTCAGCAGTAATCCGCTGTTCGAAACAAAACACTACAACCTTCCTGAAAGATAGTCCTCCCTCAAAGAAATTACATCCAAAATAGTGTTTAATAGGGAGCCCCTTTCGTACTCTCCATCAAGTTGGTCCTTCCTCGGAGAAAGGTCACTGAAGGTATGGACTGTGGCACTCTACACCATCATAAAGACCAGTATGTTCGACGTTAATGCATTTGAATAGAGGTTTGTCTCCTAAGTGACGCAAAAGTATGGTTTGGCTACGTAATGAATAACGGATAATACACAATGAATATGTAAGATAAGGGTAACAGTGTTGTTCATGAGCAACAAAGAAGCGTCATCCTCCCTCTGCTATGGTGCAGACTGAAGATGTGCACTTTGTTATATGACTCTTCCACAAGAGAGTTCTGGAAGCTTCTGCAATATCAAAAAGTAATCATCGTTCGTCTAGCGTTTTACCCCAATTAATCCGAAAAGACAATGCCAAGTGAGGTTTATTTATGTCTCTGTTGGTGTTGTGAACACGGCAGTCAAGTCAACGCATGGATAGGCACAACAAAAAACATTTTCCTACAACATGCGCACTCATTGTTGCAAGCAGCAGTGGGTCAATATCTGTGCTGATGAGGATTCTGACCGTCGATGGAGGGTTGCGGTGGCCCACGAAATCGATACAGCCGTCCTGTTCTGAGCACGTATCAGTCCTTACACAGTAAACATTGAATAAGTTGCTATGCAGTAAGCGGAAATGTGTGAGAATCATTGAGTTAGGCTGAGGTTATCGATGAAGTTGGACTATCACACTTACTTGCGGTCAAACGTTTCCATGCATACGTCATACCATACGATATCCTACCGGATTACACTACGCCACACTGTACTACAGTGTGCCACACCTTACCACACAGTGTTATACGATGCTATACTGCATCAAACCATAAAACACTTCACTACACTAGGCTACACTGCACTACACTATATCTTAACATACTATATTATGCTATGCTACGATGTACCAATCCATACTAGATTGCAATATAGTACGATAAACCGGCACATCCGATTCGGATGTACCAGTCAGTAGTGGTCAAACCATTAGGTTTCTGCGTGTAGTGAGATGGTGACCGACTGTTCGCACCTTGTCGTATCCCTTTCTGGTTCTTGGCACCGATGTGGACGGGAAGAAGACCGAACCCATGCTTTGGTGCCAACCTGAAAGGACTTTATCAGGTCAGCAAATTCCCTTGGACAACCCAGCTTCCATGGTGCTTTTGTGCTGGCCGAGCTGAAGGCTTTGGTGAGATGCACAATCAACCCATACTTTTCTTTGATTTGTCTTCCCTAAAAAATCAAGTTCGTCATAATTTGACCGTTTCACAAGCCACACAGCATTTCGGAAATGTTGTCTTTCTGAACACAACCGACCGATTGAATGAGCGGCATATTAGCTAGTGTAGCGCTTTTTATGCATACAAGATCGATTCCGCAACAGTTGTCCGTCTTCGGCGGAATTTTTCTCCCTCTATGCTGAGAAAATGTCGCTCAAATCTTTAAAGTTTGTGGTACCAAACTGTGCACAAATGGTGAAGTTGCTTTTACAGCGAAGACGCTCCACTTGCAATGGCTCCGCAAGTAAGCCGTCCAATCCTGCTGCTATCCCAGTTTGCAGCGGCCGTTTTCGGCTGTCAGTGTAGGTAAGTGTAGGTAAGTCATCCAAGTAGGTCTGCATTTGGGGCACTGGGCTATGCGGCCCAAGTCCACATCTCCTAGGCGGTTGAATTAAGTTATTCACTGACTTGTCTATCTTCTATCAGCCGAAGTTATTGGTTTTTCGGAAAAATACTCTTAATGACAATGGCAGTCTACGTACGACCGCAGTGTTCACTCCATGTGATTCATTACCCGCTTTTTTCTTTCCAGGTGTTTCAGAAGCTAAATCATATTGCTTCTAAATCGTCTTCGAGCCGCCGTATTTATCAGATCTTGGGCTGTATTAGCAAGCTTTCACTTGATCTTTCCTTCTGTAGGCTTTGCCAAAAAAACGTGAACTACTGCACAGTTACTTTGTCCTTTGTGAGAGTCATAAGCTTTTTGCAACTCATGAACCAGCAGAGAGGTTCGAGCACTCAGCCTCCCGGCAAAAGACAGCACTACTGGGTCACAAGCGACCTATCGGTTGTATGACTAACTCTTAATTGTGTTCGTGAATACAAGTAAATATCGATGAATCATTCTATTCGTCATCTTACCTCCATTGTCGGTTGTATACAATGCAACTGCTTGGATGTTTTCTTATTGAAACCGACCGGCTTCTAGGGAACTCCGTTATTCACAAGTCTTAGCGTTAGAGGTTCGCAAAACTTCGCGGCAGTTTCCTGGTGCTTCAGTTCACATGTATTCATCTCTTGGACCTGTGTGTGGCAATGTTCCAGGTGTCACAAGTATTTTGGCACGTACCACAACGTGATCCCTATTACATTCAGCTCCGCCCACCGCCTTTGTGATTAGCAGATCGCAGAGATTTCTATCACGCAGTGGTTAGTCAATTGGTTGCCTGTGTACACTTCTAGGATGAGCTCGCCTAATATGCGTTATCCGTCTCACATTGAACCACGTGTCTGTTGATGTACAAACGTTGTACACACCTCTAGTAGTTTTTCAACGTTATCGTTCACTAGTCGGATTTCAAATACATCCAGTATCCTATTCTAGATTTCTGAGTCATAATCAAGCCTAGCCATGAAATTATCCAAAAGGAAGGTGCCACTTGAAGGTGTGCATCTGATCAACTTCGAGAGTTTACCATTAAATTGGTTCTTTTCTTCATGTAGGTCTGACGCCATGGGAACAGCGGCGCTGACAAATGTGCTGTGCTAAGCTGCGATGTACTGCAGTATAGTGTACCTGTATACGGTACTTACTACACTATACTACACTACACTGTATACCACACTATACTGTATACCATACCACGAACATTCAGCCCAGCTGGTCACTAAATGGTGAATCCGGAACAATTCTCAACTGCGTCTTGAAAGCACACACTCTAGGACTCTAGACCTCGTGCGTGGCGGGGTACGGGTCTCATTAATCAACCATAGAATTTTAGTTATCGATTTGCTTCAGTAGTTTGAATGCCAGAGTTAAATGAAACGTTGTCCATGTGATCGTAGCTCAGTAAATGGGGCACCCGAAAGACGAATAGCGTTCTGGGTTTTCATATTTCTACATTCTTTCACGAACGTAAATAACCCAATCGGTTATTCGGTAGCCACAATTTCTGCTCGTATTTGAGTTAAAAGAAGCTGCTGAGGGCATTCCACGAATACTTCAAGCGCGCGGGTAGTTTGCTGCTTGACTTCACTCGGGGCAACATAATTCATTTTTCATACCTCCGAGCCACTTTTCTGTGAACTAAAAATTAATTTTTCTGCTCAGACAATGAGTCATTCCAAAAATAACTCGAAGGTCATTCTGAGTGGTCGTCAGTCTATGAAAGAGTGGGCGCCAGATCATCGAACTGCATGATAGATGGGCAAGTGGTGCCCACTGGTAAGTTAATCACGCTGACTGCCGGCCACTCCTTGCTAATTCACTCAGGTTGTGCTCATGGTATCTCCCGAGAAACTTGTGAGACGTCCATAGGTAACCAAGTGACCGAAACACAGGGTGTTTGCCCATTCACTGACTTTTAATAATTCAGCAAGGACCGAGTATTTCTGAGCACTGCAACCTATCATGAACCTATTGTCTTATTCCCGAAAACCTGAATCTAACCAACGAAATTCGCGCAGGTTGAAAACTTTTAGGAGCCGGGTGCCCAGTACTGCTCCAAACGCACCTTTCATGCGTAGCAGTATCAGGAGAAAGACACGTGTGCCTTAACTTCTGCGTTCTCAAGCGACTTTAGCCACTTCCTGCAACAAAGAAGGTCAGACTCTCAAGCATTTGGCTTCAGTATAACTGCCTCAATATGAGAGAAGCGTTCGTTTGATCATGGCATAAAGCGTTGGGCTAAGGGGCCAAGAACGGCAGAGGGCCACTGAAGACATTAAGACCGCCACCCTTGTTGGCCGCATGCAAAAGTCGGAGAGGACACGCCAAACTGGGCTTGAAACCTGGAACGTTAGAGGTGGGAGCAGCACAGTTGAAAGCTATACAGCCCTTGTTGCCAATGTGCTGAAACGCAATTGTGCTAGTTTAGTTACTCCATGCGTAATTCGGTTGGTCAAACGGGAAGGACTACGGGAAGGCGGATATCAATCCTGCTGGTCTGGATCGACGGCAGTTTTTGACAGCCAATCATACGAACGGAGGAATAATGGACGGTGCGAACTGCATCAATGGTAAATATCTGGCTTCAGCTGGTGAGAGGACTTTTATCAAGGTATGCCCTCCTGCGACGTACTTTGAACCATCACGGAGCAACCAGTGAATTGTTTAAGATTGGTTTGATCTGATTTATACTCAACACCGACTCGACTGTATTGTCATACTACGAGATGACAGCATCAGTAGGCATCTGGTTCACCGCCTGGTTATTCACTCGCATCTACGTGGCGCCGCAGTTAACACTTCTGTGTTAATTTATCATGGGAAAACGGCTATCCTACAGAAGCTTGAGAGGCATAGCGGACGGCACAAGTGAGTTGGTGTAAAGGCTAAATACAGTACTGTCATACTCAGGCCAGTTGGTGGCCCTCAATGGACCTTCGCGTATCTGCCCTCCTATCCTATTCCCTCTAATTTTCATTGGCATTAGCGACTTTCGAGTTACACCGCATTAGGTTCGATGCAAACTGCTTGTGGATTACCTACTGGGCGATTGGTCTGGTCACTGACGATGGCAGACAAGGTCCGGGAGAAAGCCGACCAACAGTATGTATATATATGTTCGCTTAATTCTGTCAGCCGAACCACCGACTGGGTAGCGAGAAAGCAGAGTTTTCGGGGAGCTGGCAGTTTACCAATCCCAGTGATCAGGCAGAAAGTTAACAATTTATAAACTTTTTTCTAAAGTTTCAAGAAAATACTTTGATGCTACTTGACCGTGCATTGCTGAGAATGCATAACTTTCAGATTCATAAACACGATGCCGTCGCTGGCATTGGTGTCCTTAATGTCCTTGATTGTTCACATACTCAGATTATCCTTCCCTGTCGTTTGTTTGATCATGTTTCACGTCCTTTTCTGTCTCTTCAGTCCTAAATTCTCTAAGCAAAATGAGACTATCAATGTGGCCGTGGTAGAACGCGACTGGAAGGCGAGGCACAACAACATTTCCGTCATGTGACTCCAGGTGTTCGTTTTCAAGTTATGCACTTCGTACATTTAATGTCCACTTTTTTCTGATGATATTGTGGGCAGAGTTTTGGCACAGTGGGTTAGCAATGAGACCAAGTGTGTAGAAAATTAGGTTTCAGCATATCAATGGCAGAAAGTATCTAGCGTCTATTCAACGGAAATGAAAATCAATGTGGGCTAACTACGCGCTACCAAGAACTGACGGGTGGATAGCTAAGAGATCAATGAATTGCGGACAACGGTCGATTACTGGTTCTGGAGTTGAATGAAACTCACGCAAATTTCGTCCGGATATTTTTGCTGAAGAACTTTTACATCAGTTTATTTTTACCCTCATCAATTATTCTACTTCAAACGTAACTTTAACTAAGTGTTCCATCTTGTCACGAGCATCGCAAACAACTGAACCAGCAACATTATGAGTAGTATGCTCCCCCATTCAGTAACCGGATTCAAAGGTGTGAAATGGAACACCTCTCGTACTTCCTCTCGTACTTGGAAGCTCTCATCAAGTTGTAGAAAGACTTGCAAGCATTTTCACCAGTATTTTTGAGAGAGTTGGGATTACATGACTATACTGGCATTCTGTCACTATAATTGGGAGTGGAAAATCGAAGTGAGAGACCGGTGAACTCGCACATGCAGTGTAGATAGTAGCGGAATTTTTGGTGGCTCACTGTTTTTGAGAGATCTCATAAATTGATGCCTCAACACCAGTTTGTGTGTTTGATACACCTAGAAGGCCATAAGCACTATTAGGAAGCCGAATTGAAGACAAGTAACTTCAATTTCTTCAATGATTTTTATGCATCAAAACTGCAGGTCTGCCAGTCGGCCAGTGTCATTGTCCGGATGAAGGAAACAGAACACATTTTTGTGAATCACCTGGGAAGGAATATTTCGTTAATTTCAATGTGATTGGATGCCAACTGCTGGTCGTACGATGGCCCATTATTCGCCGCGTTCTTCGAATCGATAAGAAATATAACTGACAATCGTAATGCTACCCTGTTTGAAGGAAGCGGTTTTTCTGCAGACTGATAAATGGTTTTATTCACACGTAAGTCCGCTCCATAATCTCGACCGTCTGATTTGATTAGGAGCAAGCAGGACATTAGGGAGACCAGCGTCACAGGGATGTAATTGCAGAAGTCAACAAAATCCTATACGTATCACTCCTCGAGGATTCTTTGGATGAAATCCAGATAGGAAGACAGTATGACTGAACGGTAGATTTTTTTCGTTTTCCGAACCATAGGGATAGCCGAAATAGGAACCTCAGACGCCGTGTAAGCCTTATGTATAAGTTAAATTCACTGATGTAACCTATGTTCAGAATGAACAACTGATTACAAACGAAAAATTGATCACCAATACACATAAAACCAAAACAGCAATTGACTGTATTCAGGGTTAGCAGTTTCCCGTGTTATTTTCTCCGGCTTTTTTGATAAATCTCCTTAGAATTAAACTGGAGTCATGAAGCGAAATGCACTCATTTGTACACCAATTTGGTTTTGACGGGAGACTCACCTGGAACCCAACTGAATCTCTCGTACATTTACTGATCTTCCATAGTCCATAAAATTGTGATTACATATATATATATATATATATATTCCAGTTCTGCTGTTCGGATAACACTTAACTCAAGTGGACCATTGTAGCAATTGTTTTAGGTTTTCGAGAGATAGCAGACATACATGCATCTCAAAAACGTACAAGAATGTTCACCGTAGTTATTCAGTGACAAAGTAAAGCAGGATGACGTATTTTTTCATACCTAAAATAACAGCTATCCATTCATTTTGGGCCACTGTTTCTCGGCTTTGTTTGCGTCGGGACTCGGTTTTGTAATAGCCGAGCAGTCGGCAGTCCTCGCACTTTCTATTGATTTGTTGAACGATTAATTAGCCCGTTTGCCATTCGATGGATTTAGTCATTGTTTCAGGCTCTGATTCACCTGATGAAAAATGTGGACACATTAGGCTGCCGGTTTCCTATTCCACACATTTTTGAACTCTCCTTGTGCATGTCACCTGAACTACTCGATGTCGCATTCAGGCAGGAGTCTGCCTTGGAAGGCATTTGAACGACCACATTACAGAAGGCACTTCTGCCAGTTCAGCACAGTTGCATTGTACTACATAACCTTACAACTCATACACTGGCACTGTCCATGATGATCATTGTGGTGGAAAAATTGGCAGGAACCAAGTTGACCTTGGTGCTCTGGACAAAACTGACCGGCCACTGGCCATCGTTGGTCACGCTCGGTTTAGCTCGAGCGTAGAACCTTGTCTTCTTGATAGTCAATCATCCTGTGAGAATGCTTACTTCATCATTAATTCCACTGTCAGTGCTGAAGCAACTCAGCGCTCGCGTTCCACAGATGGAGGTGCCTCGGGGTATCTGCAAATTCCCGGGCAACTGTAGAAGATGGGATGAATGAAAAATAATGTTTATTCTCTTTCGGAAATCGCAGCGTATACACCAAAAGGAAAACACATATATGGATAACTTCTACCTAACCGGATCGGTAGCTTACTCTCAGGTTCCGTGAAAACCTATCGCTCCAGAAATCTGAGGGGAGAATACAAATTTAGACGCACGAAGAGCAGGTTCTGATGTGATTCGGGCGATTAGACGCCGTAACCACCGATCAGTTTTCTGTCAATACACTCGTCAGGTTGGACTTGAAAAATGTTTTCAATACACTCTGCTATATCTGTCGTCCTGTTGTCATCTGGTCGAGTGATTCCGCGACTAAAATTTGCCGCATACTTACACTGAACTGAATAAGTAAAAACGTGGTGGATATTCTTGTAGTTGATATCCTCTGTTACTAAGCTTTTTTGCTGATGGTTGATCAGATCGTAGTTGATCTGTTCGCCGAGCTTGGCAACTGGCTTGCAAAAGTTTCGCACCCAGTCGAGGAGACATGGTCACTTCGCAGATGAGTGGTTGCTTCCTCCGTGTCTAGTATACAGTTTTTTGAAGAGTAGCTAATATCCTGTCATGTGATTGGCTAATTGGTATATACCTATCTTGTAGTATTGTTGACCCGATCGTGATTTGCCCGGCGTTGTGATATGCATGCCTCATATTCCATTGATCGGTTAGATGGCTGTTTTGGGGGTATTTCAAGTCCGTTTTCGATTGGTCCGTTCCCGGTTTGTGTTGCGTTATGGTCTTTCTTTTTCCAATTTGGTTGATTGTGATGGGAATTTCTATTCTTGGTAGTTTCCCTACTTCAGCCAGATTTTTGTTTGTTTTAGTTTGTCCGCCTCCGTCTTCTGTGGTTCCGTAATTCTTTTGCTTGCAGTGGTCGATAGACTGGATCGATTTCGATGTGCTTGTCGATGGCATTTTCAGTGGAGTGCCATGCTTTCCTGAATTCACGTTCCTTCTTTGTTCTCGCTTTAGCCAACAAGCGAACGGTGCTCCAGTTGAATTTGTGTCCATCTCGATCTTCGTGCACGGAGACGAGTGAAAATTGGTCGTGCCTTCTGATTGCATGTTTATGTTCATTTATTTTGGTAGAGAGCTTCCTTCCCGTTTGGCCCGTGTAGTGTTTGTCACAATCTCCGCATTGAATCTTGTACACGACTTTGGTCCTCAACATTGTGTCTAATCGTCCCTTTGGGTTTAATAGTGTTCTCCGTAGGGTGTTTTCAAGTTTGTGGGACACTGTTTTGTTGTAATGTCGTGGCAAGCATGCGGTCATTTCCGAAATGTTCCTGATATATGGAAGTGAGATCCATTTGCCTTTTCCTTGTGCTGTTGGGTTGGGTTTTCTGAGAGTCCGCCAGATGAAATTTTTGGAGCATCCATTTCTCTGAAAAGCTCTGTACAAGCGTTTCCCTTCTCTGAGATTTGACTCCGTAGTGTTGCAGTGCGTCTCATTACGCTTGAAAAGAGCCCGGCTGCATCTTAGCTTGTGACAGTTCGGCTGATAGCTGAGCATTCGATCTGTATGCGTTGCTTTTCTGTAGACCACCGTCTCTAGTTGTCCGTTCGGTAATCTCGTGACAAGAACGTCCCAGAATGCCAGTTTTCCATCGGTTTTTTCTTCCACTGTGAATTGGATATGATCAAAAACACTGTTTCTTAGTTGACTTGTTCTTTTAAGTTCACTCCTTATGATGATGACAAAACTGTTGTCTACGTAGCGGATTCATATTCATGTCCGAAAGTACAATTCGTTCCACTTTTTACATTACAACTTCTGTCATAACTCCAGAGGCTTATTTGGCTGTTTGAGTACTGGTGTCAAAAATCCATTGAAGAAAATAATTTGAAGGTGACTGAATCGAACAGAGTTGAGTTAGTAAGTTTGGATGGATCAAATCACGTTGCGAAAAGTTAGTTTGTGGACTCAAGTATTGATCAACCTCTTGGTAAGAATAAACTTAGAAAGTTCAGAATATCAAACTGTTTTAGCTACAGTACCTTCGGCCTTGGGTTAAGTAAAACAGCTACTTTATATCTGGGACCAGAGATGTGATATATTCAACGACTCAGTCGCAAGTTCTGGCCTAATTCGGCAACATTATACAGACGGCTGTTGCTCCTAGGCTAGCCCTTTAGATGAACTCTTTAGTTCGGGACCTAAACATTCTGTTGTCCAGACGGAAGCACGCTGGCAGTATGTTGGCTACCACACAAACCATACGTAGAAGAATGTCCTGATTTCACATCGGCCGCCGTTTGATAACACTGTCTTGGGCATTCTGCTTGCTGCTACTGCCGGCGAATTTCAAGTCTTTTTCATGCATCTGTCACTCCACTTGATGAGTGTTCTTTGCTTTGGCAGCTAGAGATTGTTGTAAGCCGCCAGTGAAATGCTTCTCATGGACGTGATAAGAATGAGAATTTACCGGAACAGCTTAGCTTTGGGCAAGACTTAAAATGCACTGTTGCGGGATTCGACGAACCGCCAGTTCGTTACCATGCTGCTGATATTCCAGGTTCATCTAATTTACTGAAAAGTTCTACATCTGCATAGAATTCTACCATTGTTCGCTATGTTCGCCGCCTCAACATAAATGTTTAAAGCTTATGTACGAGCCACATAATATGTGTCAGTTAGGGCACACAAAGGATAAATTTCTGCACGGAGCTTCATATTCAGGGAGCGAAGGTTACTTGAAATGCTCTGATTACTTTCGCACGTTACCTTCAAAATGCGTCAAAACTGCTTCTCACTACTGCACTTTGAGTTACAAGCTGACGTCATTTTTCAACTCACACATCTGGATAACATCAGTTTCTTTAGACAAATGGCGAACTCACTCGAAAATTAGGGCCATATTAGGCAATAGGCATACCTTTACGGATACTAAAAACCAAGCAAATGTTGAGATATTCAGATTTTGCTAACCACGGGATTCTCATGATAGAATAAGAAAGGAGTAGTAAGATGTTATACACGGGAATACTCCGTCAAGCAAAAGTTAGTGGTTGATGCATGCGTTCAGGTTTTCCTTGGGCGGTGTCGACAATTTTTTTCCATAAAAAAAATCCGAGACGTAATAAATCACTGTGATTCCAGTGAAACGCATCGCGAGCCTAATGGGGGTCGTGATCTCTAGGTTGAGAACCACTGTTTTGGGTTGACGGCACAGGGACAAGCTGCGGGGTTTTCTAATGAGTCTATGCAACAAGTACTTTCACAATGGTGTGCGACAAAGCGCGTTCAAGCTGCCAGCCATTAGTCAGTGCATCCTACATTGTGGAAACGAACGTCTGTAGATAAACAACACATTCAGACATACACAATACACTACTCATAAGGTTGCTGAAAATTCCTCAACAGCCACAACCGGTTTCGCTCTTCTTGGTGCTCGTCAGAGGCGCAGTCCCCGAGTTTCCGTCAACCTGATGCTCTTGGTGAACTCAAATTGCACGAAATTAGCGAAATACACTCATTTGCAAACACATTTCGTTTGCGAGAAACTCACCTGGAACCCAGCTGAATCTCTCGTTTGTGATATGTCCCGGCAACTGAATGTGCAGCACATTCGTTATGCACACAGTAAGAACATAGTAGCACTAAAAAACAAAACATCATCTCTTTGACACATCTATCTTTTGTGGAATTCCTTCTCACACTGGCATTTTACAAGCAACCAGCTAAGTAGTTCATCCATCCACTCAGAGGGATACCTGGACAGTACTTTGCTACGACATTCGGTGAGGAGCGAACGCATGTACTTTGTGCATGTGATGGCTATCTACATATCTACATATCTACATATCTACATAACCAAATAGCTGAACGACTGAGGAACACGAATCGAAGACTGTATCTACTCTACGGACTCGCAAAAAACCTATAAAGCATGAAGAACCTGGGTGCCTTGATTCAGGAACGTCAAATAAATTTTCAGAACAACTGAGAGCTTCGATGGAGTTGAATTCACGTGGGCCGCAACTACGTGGGATCTTTGCGATCAACCTATACCCACCAATGCAACAAAAAACACCTGTCACTCATTTTTCTGGCACTGAAGACCGTATTAGCATGCTAGAACACTAACATGACACAAAACACGGGTAAATTTACTTGTGACCCACCCAAAGAGTCTACGCAAGTCAGTGGTCATAATGACGGTGTAAACTCAAGCCCAAGACGATTGAAGAACACTGACCGAACGACTTGGATTGGTGGTTATGGTTCTTTAGTCATGGTTGACTTTGTAAACACATTTTCTAAAAGATAAATCTGTGGCAGTATATTACGACTTCCTTTCGTTGATCTGTCCACCATTTTTTCTCCTAACCGACCTATAAAGCTCGTCTAAAGCTTTGAAAATAAATGCAATAACGATTCCGAATTCACACTATAGGAAGGTCGTTTCGAGAAAGACAATGGATGCAATATAGTCAACCAAAAGCGTAGACGTTTTTATGCATCAGGTGCACATGCGTTACAAGAAAGCTTGTCTGGAAAGGAGCCTACCAGCTATTGGTCGGCCCCTCGTGTGCTCCCGGATATTGGACAGACAACTGACTGACCATCTCAGTTTGTCTAGGGGGCGAATGTTCTCCTGTATACCTCGCTTGTGTGCGAAGGTTCTGTTGGCACGCTGTCATCTGCACACCGATTCACAGATAAGACCAGTTGACGATTCATATGGGCTTTATTGATCAGTTTGTGAGTGTGCCCTTACTTGTCTTTAGGATGAACTTCATGTAGAAAACCTGGGAGTAACTACTCTTGATGGATGTGCGGTAGTTTGTAGGAAGCAAGGCATTATCAACACCTCATTTTTGCGGTTTCACTGGCGCATCGTTGGTCGTACAAAAGGTTTTTTCAACCCCACTGTCCGGGGACATGTGAGAACAACAAAGTTCGGGGCAGTAATTTGAGACACCATCCACCAATCGTGGGCTTATTGTGAAGTTCCCTAGATCTGAAGAGATGAAGCCTTTTACGGGGAAGTTCATCTAGAAAAAAGTTTTAAGTGGTTGACATTTTATTGAGATCAGGACGTGCAAAATTTGTTACTGTTAATAAGCCAGTACGATTGAGGGGTATTTGGCTGTCAGATTTGAACTACTTGTTGTGAGGGACACGAACAAAGACAAGTGTTGAAAATTGTTGATATATATGAAATTCCGGTTACATCGGACGCACGACCAGACAACTCGGCCAAAGAATGAAGGAAAACAATCCACACTGGCTAGTTTCTGGAACTAGGAGGATCATAGCCAGCTCAGTAGTGCAACATCTAGCAGACACGGCGCACAACGTGATACCCAGCCAAAGCTTCCGCGTTGTTTACAAGGCGCCGGCTAATCAGCCCAAATCAGCACAGCAGCGCACAATCACAGTGACTGAAGCTATCGCGACCCGATCCTTTGTCGGCAAAAACGCTTTGTTCGTGTGTTGTAGTTGCCAGGGTCCAACTCATCTCCCCCCACACTCACACCCTGTGCACTAACCGCGCTGACAAGCTCAAGTCTGCCTATGAGTGACCTGAACTAGTTGTTCTCCGATAGGTTGCCGATGTCGTCTCTCACTCGATTTCCTGTTCATGTACATCGTGCTCATCCAAATATGTTACATACTGCTCTCTAACCTTTGAAACTGTATGATTTGAAAAGACCTTGCCGAAAACATGTCCGTAAACGAATCTGTGTGCTTATTCTAAATAGGAATTTTCGGAGAAATGCCCATTCATTTAGCCAAAGTTAATTTCACTCGATTTCAGTGCACTGACATTCGAATTACTGACGCCTAAATTCATCTGTTAGCATTGCCTGATCAGATATGAGAAAGAAATTACTGAGTAGCCTGTACCAGTGGAAAGGATGTCAATGTCAAGGATGCGAAGGAATTGGATATTTCACAAAAGTGTGCGAAATTTTTGATGAACACCATGCATAGTTACAAAAGATTGGCGTGATTTTGGCATTCCAGAGTTGATATCAGAATTGTCCTGATGACTGCCTGACTTACACTAGTTATCGGTGATCTTGGGTTTCGTGGAAGCATAAGGCAAATTTCACTAGCCACAAGTCACAAAAGGCGATAAGATCCTTTTTATCGTTTGGATTATAGCTCTGCTAGTTCACTATTTGTTGACCTGGTATTCTGGACAGAGATTAGAGACAACTGTTCGAGAAATGCGAAATAATGACAGAGTAATCGATTATTTGTAAGGTCACTGTTCGGTCGTGTTTGATCAAATTTCCTCAGACTAGTTGGCTCTGCACTTGACACCTCTCCGTTGCAACAGTGAACCATTCTGGGATTCGGAGAGACGGCACCATTATTCATACGCCTGCCGAGCGTGTTGCGGATATCGGGAAACTTGCAGTTAATCCCAAAGGACGGTAGACCGGTTTTCTGAGTAAAGTGCGTCAATGCATCCCAATAAACAAAAACGAACCTAAATTACAACGAAAGATAAGTGTGTCGGGCAGGTGAACGGGGATAAAATGCCTGTGAAATCGCAGTTGCAACGTATGCACCAGGTTCGGGAGACGGGTGTATGTGGAAGTCATTCTTGTGGACCATAGAGCCCGCCGGTCTATTATTTTGGTTCAAATAACCTAGAATGGTGTTTGCAATTGTGTGCTGGTACGTCAGTCAAAATGTTTGCACATCATTGAATGGTTTACTAGTTTCACTTTACCAGTGCTCCCAAGAAAGGTAGATCAGATGGATCACTGAAGATATTTGACACAGGCAGCTCAGACGTCAGGCCTCCCTCCAACTTGTTTATCGATCACACACACAAGGTACGATGCATGTTCGGTTTGAAACATTGTTCCACTTTTTCACTCGGCTTCTAAACTCATTTTATTTTCTTGACAAAGCATACTACTTATTAGGTTGCTGAAGATCTCAACAGTCCACTACCAGCTTCTGGTTTTTTAAGGCACAGTCCTCGGGTTTCCATCAACCTTATATTAACATTGGCGCTTACGAGAGACCCAACCGGATCTTTCTTTAGGCTAGTCTTCAATTGAATGAACGGCATAAAGACCACCGCTATGTCTGATTTGGTACAGTACTAGAGGTGAAGTGAATTTTCCTGATATAACACTATTTGTACGGTTTCATTTTTACTGCACCATGGTTGAACTGCTGAAGGTCATTGGAAGTGAACAGACGTAGCAGGGACTGGTCAACGGTGGCCACTTGCGCTTGTTGGTGAGGACAGAGGAGCACTGTTTTTCTGCTCACCTTGAAAAGCTGTCCGTTGTGCCTTACAGACTTGTTGTCTCATGGTGTTCGGCCGCAATGAACTCAGTGAACAACGACAGTTAGCATGGAGTCGACAGGGGAAGGCCGCTTTTCGTTATTGGCTACTTTTAGTTCTCTTACCGTTGAATGCCTTTTACTCCACTTCGGTAGTCGAAATGAAGATGTGGCCACAACAACTGACCTTATCGAATACCGCAAGAATACACTAGCTATGGGAGCCAGCATTTGAGCAAACTGAGAAGAGTCAGAGCACATAGTTCATTCGTACCTGGGCGTGAATCGATCGTGTAAATCAGTTCGCTGCAGCGTCATGCGAGACTTGTGTATCTTGGTTACTTTTCGCAAACTAGCTGAATTGGTTAATTTGTGCAGGTTAATCACGAATCCTATTCACTAATTCCATTAAGAATAGTCTGGTTTATCCTTGTGCGTACAGTTAGATGTCGGTGGAGGAAAAAGTAAAATTTCTTTGAAGTTGAACTCGTTTCACGTTGGTCTAGTGGATAAGACATGGACCACCACTCCGATCAAAAGGGTTCGAAACTTACATGGCACTTTCAAATTGAATCCCAGCTTCTGTTTTTATAATGTGTACAAATGCTGCTCCGGAAAGAGACGTAAATAACCCTTAAATGTGAAAAAAAACGTTCTAAGACCCAAAGCTGGCATAACGTTGCTCGTCACGATCAATGCTTTGCCATTGCACATCAAGCTGATCATGCCCGGGACCATCAAGAATATGTCAACAACTGATACCAGAATGAAAATATTTGGACATTTTTTACCCTGCGTAAATGATAACAGCTTGATGCATCATCGCCTTCAGGATTCTTTGTTACTAGGCAAGCTTTTACAGCTGAGATAATCGATTTAGGAAAATCAAAACATCTGACAAAAGGTAACGATTGCAGACCTTTTGTCCAGCTTGCTAAGAATCGTGTTTTAGTCAGATGGCACGGTGGACTGGTTATCCCGCTGTACTGCTGACTGTCGGCTTGCAACACGAATAAAGTATGCTGACGACTTGGTTCCTTTTTCCGAATTCGGGCTCACTGCACTTCAAAAATCCACATGATAACCCTCATTGTCGGAATGAAGTAGGTTGCGCTTACAAAAATTTGTAACAGTGGCGTATTTATGATGAACAAACAACAAAATAACCCCACTTTGGTGATCTGTTGACTGGTGAGATCCTAAATGCACACGATGTTGTGCAGTATCCATAAAGTTGCATTAGAAGGTAGACTGAAGGTAGGCTTTCCTATTCACATAGATCTACGTCCGCAATGGTTGTTTCTGATGAGTAAGCTTTCTGGATGGGACGAAAATACGTACAACCCACAGCGATCAGAATGGACTTGGTAGACGGAACGGAGACCTAGAGCATTTATAGTATATAGAAAATTATGCTAGTGGATAGCGTTTGCAGATGTGACCAGATTTTGCCATTGTGAAAAGTAGATCGATTTGAAATTCGGCAGAGTATTTCGCAAGTCTTTGAAGGCAACTTATTTGACACCCCAAATGATAGCCTAAGGGGTGCTTGCATCTCAAATTACGAATTAGTGATATATATATATATATACAACATACATCACGTCAACTCCTTTAAAATACTTATCAGATTAAACTAATGGCCTTCGGATTCCATTTGAAACGTGCCCCTGACAGTTTACAACAATCCCATTGGACCCTTGTTTGTTACGTAATTGCGCATCCTTGCGAAAAATCAATAAACAGATTCCAGATTAGTTCAGGTAATTTTACGTCCATAATCTCAGTCCAACCACCCGCAGATTCACATGCGCCACCCAAAACACACTCGCTCTCTTAAGGAATGCTGTTTGCTTACGCTGGATAAACTCGCCACTCGAAAGTGATTCGCCTTGGAATTAATCGATCTCAATGTCAAGTTTGAATAGCTTTTGTCGGATTATCTTATTACTTGAAAACAAACTGGTGCACCAGGCAGAAGAAAAAGAAAGTCTCACATTTCTATTAACTGGAAATCAGAACGAAGCAAATCAATAAATATCTGTCAATCGAAAGACAGAAGTGGTCAGTTGCCAGGAAGCAAATTCGTGGTAAGGGAACCGCCTATCGATTTAATTGGGTTGTTCCCTCGGTTGCAACTCGTTACTGTTTGCTAGGTTGATTCAGACTGCAGTTGAGCCTCAGTTGCATAGGCAGTATTCCCACCTCGAGAAAACGCCCTCAAGGAACCCATAATATTTCATCGCTAGAGATGTTTGCTTGTGAAAAAACTGACAGCTAATGAACTTATCACAAACCTTCTACATTAAGGTAGTGAAATTTAATTTCCATACATGTTATCTAACACCTTTCGTGAGAGTGGGATAAACTTTTTCATTTGGTCTAGAGTGAACGCCCTAGATAGTACCCTCGCATATTTGTGAGTCACAAATACAAATGTCACATTCATTTGAAGAAGACCCTCATACACGAAAGTTTAGTCTCCCGTCACAGCCACTTTCGTAGGCAAATGAGAGGATTTTCCGAATTTCGTACAATCTGAATTCGAGTAGAACAAAGGGTTGACGGAAACTCGGAAACTGCACTCAACTGATGAGCCAAAAGAAGTGCGAAACCGGTCGTGGGCTGTCGAAGAGTTCTCAGTAAACTTATGAGTAATTTGTTGCGTGTAGATATTGTACTGTGCCATCTTAAATATCGTACATTCTAGAACATGTGACAGATTTGTGCAGCAAATTCACTTGAGGAAAATCATCATCAACGAGTGATCGATCCAGGTTCACTTGAGCCTCTCGTCAAAACCAAACTACTGCACAAATCAGAGTATCTGACTTAATGAACCAGTGTGAAGGTCGTCATTCCTTGTCAGCGCGGCTAATTTCATCAAGTTGAACTTGATTATGAATCACTCAACGCGAATAAAAAGGCCACAATGTTCATTATTGAAAACTCGGGAAATGTTGAGCCACCTTGCGTTGGCTTATCAGATCTTTCGGTTGAGTTGACTCACTTCCAGGTTGATCAGCCCCCGGTCAATAGTGCCGAAACTTACTTCATAACTTGGCGAGACGAAAAGTTTGTGTGCACTTAGTTGAAGCAAAAGGTATATAGTGATGTCCTCGCCAAGAACCTTTCAGGTCCATCTCTTATTACGACATACTGATTGCTGTTCTGCGATTAAGCATCTTGTGCAGGACATTTCTTCTTTTAGCCGGTAATTCAATGTAAACATCAAAGCAGTGGACAGTGCCACATGCTTCTTGTGAATGCATAGCGGTTCATAAATGAGTGGCTTATTCCTAATGCACTACTCATAAGGTTGCTGAAAATTCTTCAACAGCTACGACCGGTTTCGCCCTTCTTGGGGCTCATCAGGTAGGCGCAATCCCCGAGCTTCCGTCAACCTTATGTTCTACTTGAAGCCAAATTGCACGAACTTGGCGAAATACACTCATTTGCAAACAAATTTGATTTTGCAAGAGATTCACCTGGAACCCAGCTGAATCGCTCGTTTGTGATGTTCGCTTGCCATGTAGTTCGTTATCGTTATTAGTCCTTTAAATGCTTTATGACACACGCTGTATTTGCCCTCGAGCGGACTTCTCATTCTCGATCGATCCGACATAATCTTTTTTCGGGTTCTGTGGAGACTAACTTGTCATAATTTTGAGGGCACAAAGAAAAGGTTGAGGAACGTAAATGTGAGGATCGATGTGAGGATTCGGATGAACAGATGACAGGTGTTCTTTTTGGCATCTGTGAGTGCCGGCAAAACACCAAAGCACAGTATATGCAAAACGCCAGCCAAGCTATTCGACCAGATGCGGTTGTTTTCGGATTAATTCAAAATTGCCAATCAAACGTGACAAATGTGTGTTCAGGGCGATTTAAAAATTCCGCAAAAGATGGTGTGTTTAATGTTGGATGGACGGATGGATGACACTAAGGCGTAGAATAGATGTCTTCCTGAACTGACGGATGTGAAGAATTCATAATTATAATCCAGGACCAGCTGCATTCGGAGAACGTGCTGGTATTTAGGGTTCATAAAGCCCTTTTTTGAATGCAGCTTAAAGGTGCCCTCAAAGACTTTAACCGATGAGTGTTCCTACAAGAATAGCCCGGCAAACGACTGATCAATCGACTCAGCCCAATGATGAACTTATCCCTCTGACTTAATAAACTGACAGCGAAAATGAGACAAACTAGGCCTCTCAGAGAAGAACATTCAGCCGGAAATTCTTTGCAAGTAGTTACCGTTGCCCGCAGACTGGAATTCTGATGCGTTCGTCCGCTGATCTGCATGAGCAAGAAGTAAGTCCAACCTGCATCGCACACTCCACATCGCATCAATCAATCTGGAGTATCACACTTATATATTGCGTAGATAAGCACTACGGCGACACGATTGTTCTATCAATAATTCAGCTGTTTATACGTAATTCTATCTTGGATCTACGCAAAGGCATAAACATCAGGTTTACTGAAATACAGGAGCGATCGAGGCTAACAACCTTTACGTTTGTAGACAGACAGGTGAACCATTTCTTCCGGGAGCCACCGAAATAAGTATTCAAACAATTTTCTGAAGTCATTTTTCGCTGATTTGTGTGTACAGTAATAGTAGTAACTCTTTCATAGATTAATCTCGGAAAGTAGGTTTCAGCAACCTGCCGGCGAGCCGCTTTGATATGGGTTAAAAAGTGACAAACATGCATAAACCCGTAAACAGCAGAAGGCCTATAAATATCGGACCCACACAGCATTGCCACGTGGCGCGGATGTCTGTAATTCTTCGACGACCGATCGATGGGTGACAGACTGGTGACAAAGTTAACGCTTGTTGTACACTAGGCATGACTATGCTGAACAGCCTGCGAGCATCTGTTAAATGCCCGCGCAAGTGACTTGGCGATTCATTTCGATTTTAACGATTTCAGCTCGTCCATCCGTTGGCATTTTGAAGCTAAATCCATGGGCAGCTTTGAAGTTACCCACAAATTCTTTCTGGTATAGTATAGTTTACAAGTCAGGAACAAACGCGCGACTGGACCGACAAAGATGAATCACCCAGAAGAGAATTGTTCTCCTAAGCTCTGAAGCGTTTACGTATGTTAGTTGTGCGCGCTACTCAACTGGCGTATAACCTGATAAAAGGTTGATGAAAACAATGATCCACTGAGCGGTGTGTCCCTAGTATCGGCGACAATATTCTTTTAGCTGTGTTGTTGCAAAATCCTGGTTAAGGCGGTGACAAATATCACCTCATCTACGACTAGAATTCTGAACGAAAACCGGCGTATCACACACTTTCGTCAAGCCACTTGTTAGCTGTTAGGACTTTTTTAAAAAAAATTAGCAACTGTGTAGAGGGTATGGTGATGATCATCCGCTTGAACTGTTTCGAATAAGTTTGGTATAACTTGAGGCGTAATATAAATTGGGCGCTGAAAAAATCAGTGGACAACCGAAGAGTCCTTTTCTTCGAAAATCACGCACCATACGCGTCATCGGTACGGTTGAGAGCAAGGCTAAATTAGAAGCTCAATCTCACTGTCTTCCAAGCTAAGTGACAGTGATCGATCGTCGTGTTGAATTATATGGGTGCGGCTTTCAGAATGCCATGAAGAATTGTCTCATCGATGCAACCAATCATCTTTATACTAGCAGGACTACATGCCATTCTGCTTATACACAAATGAGACAGCTGCAACGAGAAAACCAGCCACTCTAGCCTATGAGTTCACGTGCCACCTGTTTTCATCGCTGAACCGGTTGGTTCATGCGACCTCATCGCCTGCATTGTCATTTTACGGTTCTATACGCTAACAGAAAGCAAGGGTGTTCAAAATAGAGACCAACGTTTGGAAGGGTGGCTTTCTCCTAGGAGATCTCATAATAAGCCACTGCTGGCGAGACGTAATATTGCAGACTCTCTAAGGGTACGTGGCTTTTCTTCATGGTGATCTCTGTCAAAGGATGAATACCATAAATTGTGGGCCTGTCCTCTTCTAACTTCATTCTACTTCATGCAGACGAACACCCCGTACTGAATTCGAGCTGCTCAGCATTGAATGTGTTGTCACGTGTTGGATGAGTCGATCTGCCAAGTTAAGAAGTACGTTTTATCATGTTTCAGTGATGTAGAGACCAAATCTACTGGTATATTCACTAATAGACCCTATCTATTCGAAGCAGCTGAGTGTGATTTAATTTCGCGATCCACCAAGAGACCAATTATTGAGGTGATCGAACTTGGCGGCTACAAAAAACAGAGCCACTATAAGTATAAACCCCGAAAAAATCTTGCGGGGATTTTGACATTTCACTGTAAGGTAATCTACTACATTCAGGTCAAAAGGACACAGTCACTGGATGTTGGCGTTGCTTTACGTCAGATAGCATCAACTCTACAAAAGCAGCTTAACAACAAAGCCCCAATAAAAGACCTAAAAACTTGTTGTTGTGAGTTGATCTGAATGACTATGTGTTT
The DNA here is from genome assembly GCA_003604175.2 of Clonorchis sinensis. NCBI lineage: Eukaryota > Metazoa > Platyhelminthes > Trematoda > Opisthorchiida > Opisthorchiidae > Clonorchis > Clonorchis sinensis. The sequence continues at coordinate 109,066,776 of CM030370.1, read as the reverse complement.
ATTCAGGTAATTGGGATATCTTCTGGACAAATAGTCCAACTAAAACGAATCAGGGGATATGGGCCATATGTTTTTCAAACACTGATGAAAAACAGTCTAGATGTTCTGAGTTGAAGACGATCCGCTCTGCAACCATACATCAGTAAATATTGTAAATGAAAAGAACCATTTTCTCATAACTACCTAACTGACTTAGGGAAAGCGGCACACGTCTGTACGCACATCTACGATACCGGGCACGATAATCCGGTCATACGCGTACGAGGGTGCTTGTAGTTCTTCAAAACTAAACACACACTGTGGTCGCTCACTTTGACAGCTCTGTGTTGCTGCTGGCGTTGAGGGATTTTTTTTCAAAAAAAAAATGACAGTACCGTCGCTCCGACTCCCTTTTGCAATGACTGGATGCGTATTTTTCACTGGCCGTACGTATCGTACATAGAAAAGGAGCACAAGTGAAAACAACATCTATGCGAATCAGCGGGTGGATGATGACAATAAGGAAGGAATCTTGAGAAAAGTCGTCCCAAGAAGAGCGAAACCGATAGCTGGTTGTCCAACAGAATTCAGCAACCTCAAATAGTGATATCCCAAATTGGTGCTGGAGTATCATAGAAAGCAACCTACTAAAGTGAGCTTCTGACCGGAGGAAATTGCGATTCCGCGCTGCTAGAATAGTCCTTATTGTTGCACATAGTTATCATCAGTCTCATCACTGACAGCAAAACAGGACGAGAACACTGGTGCTTCACCATATCAATTTAGTTGAATCAACCCTCACAATGGGAAGAAAAAATGGGGCAGGGAGGGAGACCTAGGACTAGCTTAAAGCGGACATCTGAAGTACCCCCACCTCCAACACCCAGTCAGACAACCTGGGAAGGAAATGACATGAACGCCACATATCGTTCAGTGTCCCCAGGCACGCACACAGTCACGTGGATCAAATCCTGGAAGGCGAGCAGGACCAAAAGCCTCCACATTTTTTGTAACATGCTTCACTTCCACCTACCATGCCAAATTCCGTTCACCTCTAAGTCCCCACCAGTGCAGAAAACAGTATTCTTCCGCCTGATCACCTCATTCCGAATTCGCTGTTCCCGCCAATTCCATCTCTGGTTCTGAGACATCTATGGTCAAAGACCTGTAGACCAGGTCCTCCACCCGCATTGACCAAGTCTTGCAACCGAGCAACAATACAGCCCGTACTTTAGTGTGATGCACTCGTCCTTTGAGACCAAGTGAGATGCCTTTTGGTGCCACCGGTGAAGTAAACGCAATTACGGTCTTTGAGATTCGTGCACTTACCTCATCTGCCACGCTACCGTCAGAGCTAATGCAACTTCCAAGATATGTGGTGTTCCACAACATCCAGTGTCACTCCTTGAAATATTACAGACACATTCAAAGACTGTAGTTCCGCGGTATGGTTTCGTACTTTGTGGGTGCGCAGCACATGCTGAAGGGCAGGATGACCCTGGTCAGCTTTTCTAGTAATGCTTGCGTTTCCTGTTCTTCTTCGAAAATGGAAACAATGTCCTCTGCATATTCCTAACTGCCTCATTATCTCACCAATGACGAAATTAGACGGAAATGGTGTGAATATTCTTGTCAGACACCGCTTTTAAGCCATTCACCTGTACCGAACGGGGACGGTCTTGGCTGACCAATGTATTGTAGTCTAAAACCGACAGACCCGTGTATTTTTTGAATATCGCTCAACTATACCGGGTACACAGGTCAACAACGAATATTAAAGCTTAAACGTGGACCGAAGAAGAATGAAAAAACATCTATTCTAAGTGACACTGGAATGTGATTCAGGCTTATTTATCTTTCCTTCACGTTATAAGCATACCGTCACTAGGCATCCTCGATGAAGGTTACGCCAAGATTCTTATCACAAGGCCTCCCCACCTTTCTCCTTTTAACTGAAGAGTTATATCTAAGAGGAGGTGAGATGTCTCAGCGATTAGAGCGCGAATTTACTGACCAGAAGGTCTGTGGTTCGAACCCGACCTCTGCCTCTCGACTTTCCCTGTCTAGGCTTGGGCAACCTGGCAGTATACCAGCCCTCGTGCTTCCTTCTGGTGGCATGGCAGTTAGGCACCGAAAGGATACTACAGCTGAACAATTTTATATCCAAGTCCTGTGACATAGTTGCCTGGCGGCCAAGCGTTAGTGTTTTTACACCAGTGTTGTTATCAGCGTATTATAGTAAATCCTCAACACATGCTTCATCAGAAGGGGTCACCATCTCGGGAACTTCACAGCAGTATTTTCTGGCACTTGGACAATTCAGTGGACTTGTCGTCACCGCCCCTGTAGGACTAATGTATCTGTGTGATCCAAGTCAAATAAAGACGATTTCGTCCAGATAATTCCTGTATGGTTGTTCATGGAAAGAATGTCGGTCAATAACTAAAGTTTGATGAAGTAAACTTCAAATTTGTGGAACTGAGACTTCAGTAAAGTATTCTTGCCCCTAATAACTGCAAAGTAAGACTGAGGACGTACATCTGTCAGCGAAATTTCTTCGACGGATTCATCTGAAATAATGAGCATCAGCCAAACTCTATGGAGACCTATATTTAGGGAGAATTTTTCAATCAAATCACCTGCTTATTACATGATTACTGTTTAATACGAAGCGAGCGCAGTGGCTGAGCCACTGGCCGGTTGCCTGCAGCAGCAACGTACCAGTAGTTGTGAATAACGACACCTCATACATGGTGCTAAACCGGGGTTAGAATAAACAACCGGTAATAAATCAATAATGCAGCGAGTGTCTACCTAAGCAAAATAATGCACTTTTTCCTCGCTCTGGAAAAAAATTTGTTCGATCTATTTCTACTGTCTGTTTTCAACCAAGTCTTTCAAACGGTATAGATCCTAACACTGTTCCCTCATTGGTGGGGATGCAATCAATGCGAGTGTTTTTCCTTGTCATCTTATCGACCGCGTAGATTTTCTATGATCAAATGTCTTCTGATATACCGCTTAACCGAATAAAATTGGGCGGTTCTGAGAAGTTCATGGCGGATTAATAACACTTGATGTGACGGACAGGAAAACTGTTGGATTCCAGGCTGGTAAGACAAGATCAATACCTCCATAATTCCTTTCCGTGTAAAACCGCCGTTGTACTGACTATCTGCGTACTACAAAAACAGACTATTCCGTAGGGGAGAGTCATCACATGTCCTTCGTGAGGCATGCGAAGTGCGGGTGACAGCTTGTTGTGGATCGGCTGTTTGCAACATTTCGAGACCATTGAATCTCACCTCAAAGTCTGGTTCATTGATGAAAGAGGCGCACGTGGTAACCATCATGGTGTCCCTGTAATATACCTACACCGGATGTCGGGCATTCGATATTCGGCTTTCATATGGGCGTGACTGTCGGAAGCGTCCAAACAAGACGCGAACAGCTGATTTCACAGTTGATTATGTACGTGTGGGACTTCTATTCAGTGGCTTCTAACATCGTACTGAGTGGTGGCCGTGCCACTAAATGCCCACGAAAAAATCAATAATTCTTGCAGAATAGATGGAAGTCGGACTTGGCGCAGCTGGTGTCAGAAATAGGAACAAATTAGCGGAACAGAACCAGTCGAATCATACCTAACTCGTAGTACGCATGAGAACAATGCCTTGCAGATCGATTTCGACTGCTAACAGTCGATGTGGCTATTAGGGTAACGCTACCCAAAAAGATTCGCGTTAAAAACAAAACGGCAGGAACTCCGAATATATTTCGGCGAAGCATTCTACCGCGATCACTGTTTGGTGTTGAGCATCCCAGTTTGAATCTATTTGTACCACGTGACGTGCCCAGAGGTCTGATGGGAAATTGGTGCAATGAGACATCTTCCCTTACTTAGACGTCTCCCTGTCAGTAGGAATGAACTCACCCAGTAGGCCAGTGTCCTGTCAAATATAAGGACCTCAAATGATAATGGCCCAACGACAGCGCTATTTCGAATGAATGGTCAAGCATCAGACCCCACCAAACCCTCACTCCCGCACTGGCGCACATCTAAGTAGATCAACTTTCGAGAACTGTCCCGTTCGAAGCACACAATAGGTAGAGCAAGCTGGAGTGCATTCTTGCAATCGTTTCAGATAGGTCACTCATGCCGACGTCCTTTTTGTGAGGTAGAGTGAAAGCGCCAATTAATCACATTATGCTTGCTGGGGTGGAAATCAATAGAGTGAATGTATTTGCCTAAATTTCGATCAAGCTGCGCCAGCTTGACCGTGTTAACGTGCAAACAAGTAGCTCTGGACAGATGCTGTTGGTCTAATCGCTCTCAAACGCTATAGTAGTAGACGCGGTGCAAAAGTCTACTTTCCGACGGAACTTGGGGAGAGAGAGAGACGTAGAAGAGATGCAGCGCCCCTCGTTCTTCAAACGCGGAATACACTTCTCGCGGTCACGTGTTTAGCAGCCCTTCGAGTAGCCCATATAATGAATTCTAAGTAGGATGGCTCTTTAATTTATGGATTGTTCGAATAATGACTACTCGATACAAGGTGGTGATATGCATTTACCATGACTGGAAATTAACCTCGAGGTAATCGTTCAGAAAGAGTAGTTTTCATTCAAAAAATTGACACACGTACACACCACCCGTTAATTGATGTGATTCTACCTATCTGCGAGTGCGGACACCGAGTGAATTCATAACATTCTGTAATTCACTATTATTTATGCAAAACGCAAACAGTTAGCGAGTAATTCACCGCCCTTCTAAAGAACTTTTACAAGGTCAGCAAATTGTCACTCTGTCTCCGGACAAGATACTTCTGGTCGTGTTAAGGTTCACAATCAGCTTTGTAAAAACCTCGTCAGCGTAGTCTCCTCTCCCCATTCTTGTTCGATTCTGTAACCGACGCCATCATGGGGCGTACCGTCCAAGGGGCCATGAATCTGAGCATCTAAATCACGTCTAGAGGAGTGGGTGACATTGTCCTGCTATTTGACGATCTTGTGTCGGCAAAAAAGTACTCCAAAACAGAATATCGGAACCGGTCCTCTGTTTCTGCATTCAACTTCAAAGTGCAAGGCTTTACTTCAGAGTTTACCACTCTCACATGCCTCTTTGAAACATCAGAAGGGCAAAATAGAGTTTGTTGATAGGCATACTTAATTCGCAGCCATATAGACTGTTACAGATTAAAACAGTGCACACATCACCAAAGCACGAGTAATATTTGCCGATTTGCGTCATCTTAGAGGTCAAAACTGAATAGCATTGAGGCTATAGGACTGTCTTCAAAACGATCACGAGAGCAGTCACATGCCATGGCTGTGAAACCTAGCTTCTCCGATCTGAAAACCGCAATTTCCAGCTAGTTGATCAACGATATCTTCGAATTACGGTAGGTGTCAACTGGCTGCACCATGTAAGCAATAAAGCGGACCCTAAGCGAGTACCAGGTAATTAGTCGCATTCGTTCAAGCAGCAGGTAGGTTTTCTCAGGTTAAGATGGTTGGAGCATGTACTACGTATGTCCGACCACCGTCTACGAAAGTTCTTGTTCTCCACTTCTGTTTGCTGGGGCAAAGTCCGCGGAGAACAGACTACGAACTGTCAACGAGAAATGGAAGAGGCTACTGACAAGCGGTTTTCGCGCCGTCCTAGATGAGGTCAAGCCTGATGTAGTTCAGCGGTTAAGGTGTGAAGCTAATGACGGAGTTCGAAACCAACCCTGGCTTTTCGATTACTTCTGTCTAGGCTTGGGTAACCTGGCATTATCCCAGCCTTCGTGTGGTATGGCAGCTAGGCACCGAAAGGGTGCTACAGCTCAACGATTACCTTTATCTTTTTAAAGCTTTGACAACTTGGCATTATCTGTCCTTGTGCCGTCTTCGAGTAACACTCTGGCACTACGCCCAAAAGGTGCTGCAGGTGAGCGACTGATTGAAGGAGTGGAGTCCATGTGGTCCTTGCGCGTGGTTACGAATCCTACAAGGCAGTCGATCCTAGTGGCGACCATACCATCAATTCTTGACCGGACTGCCTAGCTAACGCTCGTCTGTCGTTGTGTGATGGCTGAAATTCTCAGAGGACGTTAGGTCGTCTTGCTCCAACATGATGGTCACTTGTGTTTATTTCAGTGGTTTTGGAAGATGCAGGCAGCTCGCTCTTGGCCATTTTCTCTAGAGACACGGGGGTTTTTGCAACATGTTCCCACTCTTCTCCTTTATTTTCACCTTTTACAAGGACTTTCTTCCTCCACGGTTGCATGGCAGTCAATCACCAGTTCCCGTTAGTGGTGCTGCTGATGGTCTAGACGAAGTCACACACACCTCTCACGGAGTCCTTATTGAATGATCTTTACACCTTGAAACACGTCATTTGAGATCAGGCCTTTGCACTGAAACAAGCAGATGCAGATACTCGTTGGACCTGAACAAGGACCATTAAAACCCTCCCATATTTTTTTACGAAAATTTCGGATATTCAACCATCCCGAGTATGTCCGTCTTACGCCTGGTGATTACAACTTGCGTAATAGAACAATGGCTCCAGTAAGGGGCCCCTTTGCTGTTGCGTGCACCTCTAGAGAAAACGCCATACGAGGACACCTTTACGAATAAGTATGAGTAATTAATTACACATCGACCATACGCCTGGTGGGAACGTATAAATCACCTTGCGCACAGTCACGCTTGCCTGACAGACTTTTTGGCGAACTGCGTAGATGACCTGCTAATCATAGGTGATTTTCCGACATCAAGAAACACACCGTATATGTCCTCTCTGGCGGCACTACCCACCGATGAAAGTAAGGCAAGGATGGACTGTTAATGTGAACAGACAAACCCACAAATAGCATTATAAAACGACCGGTTGTGGTCCTGTCCCGTGCCTCACTGAACACGGGTAGACCGCCATGTGAGAATAGGGTCAGAACTTTTCACAAATAGTTATTAGTCTGTCTGCTTACTTAGTTTTCGGCACAGCGAATTACCTACCAGAAATTCCAATCTGCGACAATGTCTAAAGTTACGTAGCCTCGGCATAAGACGACTGCTCATCTGTGAAAGCCATGGTGCAAGCGCTCACTGTAAATTGAAGGTTAGAGCGAATGGACACGACAGGCTGAGTTGATAGGTATGCAGCTCGGTATTCGGAATGGCCCGGCGGTCAAGGCGAGGGATACTGCCCTGAAGGTCCATGGTTGGAGAACAATCCGGGTTTTTCGACTGCTCTTGTCTAGACTTAGGTAACCTGTTAGCATCTCAGCTTTCATGCTTCATTCGGTTGACATACCAGTTATGCAGTAAAAGGAGGCAACCTATCGGGTAAGTATTTCCATACATACGTGGAACGATCTTCCTTAATACCGACGTATTGTCCCCATATTTGGTGCAAACCTGCATAGGTAGAAGTGTAATTTATCCATAGCATGACAATGACCTCTTATGGAAATCCAAGAGGAGTAAGCTGAAAAATAATGGGATCTTTCATGGATCCTTCAGGTCAGTTCGAGAACTGGAGAAAAACCTTTACCTTCTCTTCACCCTAATGGGAGCATATCCAACACCGGAAACTCTGAAACGAACTCCTCGACAAAACAACGCGCCCACATACACTAAACTGGTAACTCGTGTCTATGTCGAAAATTAACGACACTCGCCATACTCACGTGCAGCGATACCATTGGCAGACCCGATCCATCAAAATGGAAGACCTGCACAACCGAAGGAGCTGGTTAGACCATCGTCACCAGTGTTTGGTGGTTGCCTCTTTACATTCTACATTCTCAACCAACGAAACTGTAACAGCCGGATCGAAGTACCTTTGGTACAAAGTTTATCCAACAACAGCAACAACGACAACAACAAAACAACTGAAATAGACACCCATTTTCTATTTTTTTAACTTTGCAGTCTGCGTTCCGGAAGAAATGAACATCCGGTTTGTTCGAATACATACGTCGTGGTAGTGGACTATTTAAAACGGTTGGTTTGGAAATACTAGTTTGAAGAAAATGCTATGTAACGATGCTTTTGGATACCGAAAAAACTGGGAATCACACTTGAGATAGAACGTTTTGTTCAGAGACAAAGATAACATCTAGAAACCAAAGTCCCACAAAGCTCATGTCTCCCTTACATCAAAACTCTACGTTCTCGAAGTAGCAAGCGGTTTTAGAGCCATCAGCCATCCTGCGTATGTCAACAGACCAGATGCGCATGGGGTTTCATTCTATGGAAGAACTTACGGAAAAGGAAGATAGCAACTCAAAATCAGGATCTCAAGATATGAACAAGCAGCAAAAGGAGAGCGCTGGTAACCGCGTTTCGAAGACGCGCAACAGAGGCATTTTTCTGACATGTGGAACAAAAGACACGAAATGAATGAATATGTAAAAGACGGCAACTGTGCAATCAGACGAGGGTTTGAGTTTGACTTGAAAACACGCCCTTTAAATATGACAGAGAACACATAATTATAAGATCTCCATGGGTATTGGAGTGGGAAATCCAAATCTTGAGTACTGACGACGAAAATATGGTTGCCTTAAGATAATCCATAAGTAACATAGTTTCGTGGGTGCAGCCGACGATTTTGTGACTAGAAGAAATAGGCCCCACATCGAACCAACGATTAGATATGAAAAGATGAAAGTAATATTATTGATTTTTCTATTTCGTGAGTCTAAAAGCAAGTTCACACGAGTGAATACAAGAGTATCAGTATGGAGGAAAGGAATTTGGACTTTACATCTTGAACAGCACAGATGTGCGCAAAAGGTATGCTTGGTCAAGCCTAGAATTTGATTACTAGATCATGTTGATTGGTAGTCATCCGTTCTAATCCCCATAGTTGAACGTGATGCCGTATTTATGGGCGCCAGCTTCCAGATTTTTTCCATCGAGCTCAGTGCAAAGTGTCAGTTTAACATCTGAAAATTAGAGAAGTAAATAAAAGTTCGGACGTACGAACTACACTGTGTGATTACAAGCTATTAGTATTACGTATATTAAGAATTGCCAGTATGACACAAGGAACTCTGACTTTTACCTTCTAAGGACTTATGGTTTCACTGATACCGCAGTGTTCAGACGACCGTCAGCCGAGAAAGTAATATGCTACCTACTCGGCGCTTCAAAAACCCCAGCTCGAAGTAATGTACCGAATTGGGCAGCGGAGAGTCCAACAGACTGAACATCTAGGAAGCTGAAAGCATTACACTCCAACTAGGGAATCCTCGTCCAACAGAGCAATGGAAATCTCCACCTAAAGCTGTCACCTTGTTCTGGTGGCCGGGTTTCAGTGCTGCAATGATCCGGTGGGATACACTGGCTGGAACTCAGTTCCCGAAGAGTTAACCATACCAGGAAAGTCAACAACAGTGAGCAGCCCGACGAGGAAAAGGGAGACCATTTCAAATGACTTGAACGATTCTGTAGCACGGCTGGGCATGCACTTCGTACTTGCAAAGTGTAAAGTGCTGCTACAAGATTGGGTGGGATCAAACCGCATGCTTGCAGGCGAGCCAATCGACGTGGTAGATAAATTTGCTTACCTGGGTATTTGTATAAGTTCCGGTGGACTGGTTGGAGACAAGGCTACTACGCGAGTCTGAAAGGTTAGGGTAGCTTTTGCCAAACTTCGACACCTATGGTGCCAACGTGACGTCAGTTTATCTGTCAAGAGCAGGGCTTACACTGCTGCAGTGCGATTCATAATGCCTCATGGATCAGAAACCTGGCCTCTACGCGCCGAAGACATACGAAAGTTGTCTGTCGTTGACCATCGGTATCTCAGAAGCACTGGTCGGGTCTGGTGGGAAAATCGGACTAGAAGTGTTGAGGTATACCAGATAGTTTTAGAGGGAACTCTTCTGCGATAGATGAATTACTCACAATTCGTAGGTTACGCTGGTTAGAACGTGTACGCCGCATGCCAGAAGACTGTCTGCCTCACAGAGCTCTTTTCGTCCAGCTCTGTACTGAGTGGAAGTGACCGAGATGTGGACAGCGTATGACCTGGCAACGAAGTACGAAAACACTAGCCAGTAAACTTAGTCGGGTGGGCAACTACTGCCTCCCTGGAAGGGGACCCAGGGGGTCAAATCACGAGTGGTTAATGGCACTGGAAGAAAGGGCGCAATCGCGCAGTCAGTGGTGCTCATGCATCAAAGCCTTCAAAGCTTAGCTACCCAATTTCCGGACAAAATGAACATGTCCTCGCCTCCAAGGCTTAGTTGGACTTTCCACATTCCCGTTTCTCGGTGATCGAAACCGTAGCAGCTGGAACCAGTGTGCCTATGGTACACGGTTTATAGCTGATAAACTGAATTGAATTAAACTGAACCTGAAATTAGGACTGAACCTAGGAGTGCAGTCTGGTAGGGGAAATTATATACGTCCGTCAACACATGGAGTATTTTACATCTGCATATGCGGTCCCCAAGTGGATTATTGCCCGTAAACCGTGTAAATTTGTCCTCAAATTGCGTTATAGCCCCAAAACCGTCAGCAATTGTGTTACAGTTCTTATGCGTCGGTCCAGAGACCGTTTATGGACTGATAGGTGATACGTGATCTTCGGTGTCCAAAAAACTGTGGAGGTCTTTCGCTTGTATTCCAAAAGTGAGTTTGAGAAGAGGGTAGTTTATAATCCTGAAGGATCACACCACTCATAAGGTTGGTGAGAGCTCTTCGGCAATTGCCAACGCGTTCCTAGAACACCGAATTGCCCTGTTTGATTGGTCCATAGTAGATAGTACAGATCCCAATTTCGATAGACTATCAAGCACATTGGGCTGCAGGTATGTTCGGAAGCCGGTTTGTCATCTCTTAATTAGTGGGCTGATTGAATGTTCCCACCGTCGGGTCAAGACGGCACTTTGTGCACATAGCTCTTTGTGGCAGGATATTTTGCTGCCGGCCCATTTTAGTCCCGGTAGATCGATAAAAGCCGACCCACATACACCTGCAACGGAAATTCTGTACGGATGCTCTCTCAGCTGATCATCTTCAAATTTCCGTCAGCTTTTGATTACGGCGATCGGATTGATCGTCCGCAGGACCGTGTACACCCGTCACAAAAGGGACTGTACCTTATCATGGTGTGACGGTTTGCACATCTGTGCGCAAAAACATGCTACTGCTGATGCCTCCCTTCTTTCACTTTCATGTTCTTTTCTCCCCCCTCTCCACACCTCATTAGTAACTCTCTCCCTGTAGGCCCAGCACTTAGGGCGAGATAGCTCAAGTGGTTAGAACGCGAATCTACTGACCGGAGGGTCCGTGGTTCGAACCCGACCTCTCTAGGCTTGGGCAACCTGGCAGTATCCCAGCCTTCGTGCTTCCTTCGGGTGGCATGGCAGCTAGGCACCGAAAGGGTGTTACAGCTGAACAGTTTTTTTCCAGCACTTAGGACTGATGACTCTGTTCGTCTTGCATCGGTTTTGCGTGCAGTATCTGCTCGTCAGATGGCGTCGAAATCTCCAAATCACTCTTCAAGCCTTGACACCCAGTCTATCTGGCCGCCTTCAATGTGCGCACTCTGAAGCAAGCAGGACAACAAGCTGCGCTTGCTCTCACACTGGACCCGCTTGGCATTGATGAGTGCTGTGTCTCAGAAACAAGAATTCAAGATGCAAGCACAGTGGTTGAGCTAACCGCTCCATCACTCTCCACTCACTTCCAGATGTACACCTCTGGTGATCCAGAGGCTGCTGCGGCGGGATGTGCAGGGATTGGTATCGTCCTGAGTCACCGGGCGGAAGTATGCTTGCTTGACTCGGATATGGTGGATATGCTCGGATATCATGGTGGTTGCCGGAGATCCGAATGCACAAGTGAGCAGGCTTAGCGCATCTGAGACTCAATTGGGTGGTCGACATGGACTAGGCTCGGTACGTACGAAAAAATGGTCGACGGCTCCTTCAGCTGTGTGCAGACTGCAGGCCGTTTTTATGCAGTAATAACTTCTGAAATAGCCGAAGTCGTCTGGCCACATGGTATCCTCCAACGGCGTGCCGGTCACAAACTCAAATCAATCACATTGCCATCAGTTACCGATGGCGCGGTTCAGTAACTGACTGCCTGTCGTTTTGGAAGACATTTGTGGATCCCTACCATGCACCCATCCGGAGTCGCTTCTTCCTACGTTTTCCATGGTCCCGTAAGGTGCGGACAAATCGCTTGGGAACTGAGAGGCTGGAAGATCTGGGTGTTACACGAACTTACCAGAATCGTTTTCTAGAGCCTCTTCGAAATGCTTCACCATCAGATATGAACTCATACTGGGGCGAGATTTCCACCTCTTTGCATAGTGCTGGGAATTTTGCCTGTTGCGCGGCACCACCAGGCTCACTCAAGCACTGGATATAAGACCAAGCGGTGGCATTGCTTAAATCTCGGGGGAATATCCCAGCCGGTCGCGAACATGACTTGATGAGACGAATCATCAGACGTCAAGTGAAAGTGAGCGTGCGAGTCGACCGTGAAATGTGGTGGACACAGAAAACAAAGGAAATGGAAGTACGGCAGCGACGCATGGGTGTTGAACACTGATGTCATGCTGTCGATGATGGTGATGGTGATGAGGGAAATGGAAGAGGCCCAGAAAGCCGGTAATGCCCGAAGATTATTTCAGTTGATCCGTGCGACCGGTCCCCGGAAACCACCTGGTGCGCGAAACCATCAAAGATCGGAAACGACTGACCATCTTGAATAAACGAGAACGCCTCGACTAGTGGGCCGAATACTTCGAACAACACTTGTCGTGGCCACCGGCTGTCACTCGTCTAGAGCCCACAGTTGACGTAGAACCCTGGAAGGTGAACGTGGAACCGCCTATGGTCTCGGAGGTTCTTCACTGCATATGTTCTCTCAAGCGTCACCGAGCCTCGGGTCCGGATGACCTCCCACCCGCATTGTTCAAAGATGAGGGTGGAGTCCTCAGTCAGCGCTTGTCTGATCTGTTTGCTTGCATTTTGGGAAAGGAGTCTGTCCCAGACAACTGGGGAGAGTCGGTGATAGTGCTTATTTCGTAAAAAGGGGACCGTAATGAGTGTGGCAACCACAGGGGGATCAGCTTGACCCTGGTCGTAACGAGACTGTTGGCGTCACTCGTGCTTCGTGGCTCGTGAGACACTGACTCGAGAGCAGCAAGCGGGCTTCCGGCCTGGTAGGGGTTGCGTTGACCAAAATGTTCACATTTCGTCAGGTGCTAGAAGAACGCCATACGTATAAGGGACCCACAATTCTAGTATTCCTGGATTTCCAAGGCGCATTTGACTCGGTTGACCGGTCTGTTGTGCTTGTCACGCTTGCCCATCAACGAATGTATCGCAAGTTTGTGAACATAATAAGCTCTTTATATTCCCAGACTTCCAGACGTGTGAGGGTATACGGCGAGCTCTCCAAAAACTTCCGTATACAAAGTTGTGTCCGTCAGGGATGTCCACTTTCCCCATTCCTGTCTAAATTTGTGATAGATAAAATCATGAAACGACCGCTGGAAGGTCTCCGAAATCCTGATGTTCAAATAGCCTGTGACGAAAACCTTGTCGATCTGGAATATGCAGACGACATCGTTCTCATCTTCGAAGAAGAGCAGATGGCGCAAGTGTTTTTGGATGAACTGACCAAAGCCATCCGGTCCTTTGATATGCACTTTGCACTCACAAAGTGTGAGGTCATGCTCGTAGACATGCAGCCACTGAACACTTACAATCCAGGGAGAGGCACTGGAAGTTGTGGAGCATTTTACGTATCTTGGAAGTTGTATTAGTTCTGATTGTAGCGTGACAGATGAAGTCAATGCACGACTCTTCAAGGCTCGGGTCGCGTTTGCTAATTTGAGACACCTATGGCTTCAAAATGATGTATCCCTCTATATCAAGGGACGTGTGTATCAAGCTACAGCGTGGGCTGTTTTGTTGTATGGCTGTGAAACTTAGCCTGTTCGAGCAGCGGAACTGAGACGTTTTCAGGTGTTCGACAATTGTTGTCTGAGAACCATAGCTTATGTGGGTTGGTGTCGGTGTATCCGTAACGATGCAATTAGAAAGCGAGTTTTGGGTTGTGCAACGGGTACTTCCACTGAAGAATGTGTCCAGCACCAGAAGTTACGTTGGTTTGGACATGTGTTGCGTATGCCTAACGATCCGTTGCCGAAGAGAGTGCTTTTTTTCATGCCCAATTCAGATTGGCGGAAGCAGAGAGGTGGCCAACCCTGGCCAACCTGGCAGAGGGGTATGAAAGAAATCACGAAACGTTTGGGTGCCGTCGGTGCTATTCGCCTTCCAGGATAGAGACCGCGTGATCCTCACTGCGCCTGGTTGGAGACGCTGCTAATCAATGCCAATGGCGTTCTTGTTGTCATTTTCTATCCAGATTGCCTGAATGAGTATCTGGAAGTGTGGGCACCTCGGAGTGATTGTGGTAAGGTAGCACTAAGCCCTTCCCTGTCCACTTTTATTCTTTCCTTCACAATAAGTCTTCCAAGTAAATCCTGGTTGTACGTCAGCGAAGCATCGATGTTGAACACTGATGTAATGCTGTCGATGATGATGATGATGATGATGATGATGATGATGATGATGATGATGTAAAGTGTTGTCTTTCAGCGTTGGTCGCTTAAACGTATTTGTTACGCCGAACTGTGCATAATTTTTCTTGAAACGTTGAGGCCCGAACCCTCATGCACCACACAAGGCCCCTATAAATTGAGCGGTCGTGCCTCTCTGGGCGACAGTGTCACCCGCTATCTGCAGGCATTCCGACAACATTTAGTACCGGCGTGATAGAAGACTAGTCTTCATCCAGATGACGTCAAACTAAACAAATGATCATCTTCATCAAGGAAATGGAAATCGTTCTTGATTGCCAACATTTCCCAATCAAGGTTCCCTGTACATACTCGGATAAGCTCATTGTTTCGGTTTGTGACTAATAACCGAACTGTACGGCGACAACATTGTGCTTCAGAAACAAATCTCTACAAATTTCCCAAGAGTTTGATAACGAATGAATCTCCAGAGCCAGCCGAGTTTAGTGCGTAGTGTTCCTACATTCCAAAGACCTTCAGAAAACCAAGGTACGGCAGTGAACACTGATGTTGCTGTCTTTGATGATGATGATCAGAAAACCAAGATGAGTGCCAATCGCCGTTGAACAGAACCATGATTTCCGTGTCCGACAGTTGTTTGGTCCATCCATATCGCCTACAAGGTTGATCAAACAAGCCCTTGGAAATCCATGTTCAGCCCGAGTTGACAGTCATAGTGTTGCTGTTCATTTCCTCATTACAGTGTAATCCATTATGGGTCCTAGGAAATGACCGCGTTGACAAGCTAGAAGTCTGTAGTGACCGGAGTAAATGTTTACACGGGTTCTCTTTCAGGAACTCAATCGTGTGTTTCGGTGCGCCCTTTCGGATTGCACCATCAGACTTATTCCATGCCCATTCGTTAACCTCTTGCCGTACTCACCTTATCGACTTTCATGAATATACAATGCTTCCAAAAAATCTCACTCATTGGCTCTGCGCCTTTGGTTCATCAGTTGTGCTATACAAGTATCATTCATATGTGGGAACCGTAGTCTATGTACGTGAGATTTGGTGGATTTCTGATTGCTATTTGTAGTGCGAGGGTATAAGCATGGAGCCGACCGTCAATCACGGGGACTATCTCGTAGTTGAACGTATTTCCGTCCTTCGTGGTCGTATAAAAAAGTGAGTTTCGTACGATTAAGATCATTATAGCCTTCAGGGGTGACGTTGTTGTCGCTGGTCAGCCGCGCAAATCACACAATTGCTCACATGTACTGAAGCGCATCAAGGCTTTGGGAGAGGACCAAGTTACTTTCTGGGACGAAGGCCACTGGCGAATGGTAACTAGAGAAGTATGTAGTACCTTGCTTTCTGCGTTTTTTTGTCACTAATTATGCATTTTTCAAGACCGTCTTGTTTCCATGTCGCTTTTCTTTATTCATTGTCCGTATGTCTTTGGAACGACTAACTATCATGGCTGGCTAAGTCCATCGGCCCAGGCGATTCGTTGATTTAGTAGCCTGCACATTAGGATTACCTTATCTCTCTGCACTGAGGCTTACTAGTTCAGTAAGCGTATCCTTTTTTTCCATGGGAGGAACTCATGATGAACATCGGATCACGTGGTTCGTCAAACAGAAGGACATCATCCCCTTTGCCTAGCATAGGAAATCTCTACCCGCCGTCTTTCTGCAGGGACGTTTAACTCGTGATTTTCCTTACAGACGCAAACGGCTTCCCTTTTCCATTCTTCACTGTGGTTTCCCTTCCTCCCGTCACGTGCTGACATCTGTTCCGCTCGGTCCATTCCACAAGATGCATATCTTTGACAGCCTGATGTGAAACTTGGCCTGCAACAAATATGTTGCTTCTCACTGTACAAGAAACCAGAGTGATGCACATTTTGTCGACGGTGTTAAGGCGTGCCTAATTACAATGTGTTTAAATATCAGTTCTTGCTGTGCAGGATAAACCACCGGTGTACCGTCGCTGTATTAACGACGTTAAGGAACTGACAGAAAATGATCATTTCTGCACAGCGTATGACGAGTGTGGAAGGAACTACGAAGAGTTAAGGCGTTGCTGGTGCAGTTTACCCTCTCTACGCTTGGCTGGAGGCGCCGCGAGAAATGGCTTCGGATTGATGTCAGTGGTGTTCGTACTGTCAGTTTCTCCCCAGATTGTCTGATTGAGTGGTTGACGGTGTAGACATCCTAGAGTGCTTGCAATAGGCTAGCACCGGGTCCTTCCTGTTGCGAGAGTGGAGTGGTTCCAGGTCGAGATTAGAAGGAAGGAAAGGGTGTAATATACCCTTTACTTGTCTAGTAACGGTAGTAATAAGCTGAATATATAGAGCTAATGATATATGAAAAGAATGGTCTACATAGTCATTACATTCACTCCGCCTTGGAGTAAGTGTGTACTTTTGCAGTGGACGAGAATTTGAAAAAAAGCTGTGGTAGTTACGTCTAATCATGTACTCCCCTATGTTGCACAGATTATATAGGTGTGTGCTGTTGTCATATGAGAATATCCCAGTGATTTCCTGGATCCGCGTTGGAATGGGATGGTGAGGCATCGTTAATAGATAAGATTTCGGTTTCTGAATAATTACGGCAGACTGATGGTGTGCGGTGAGGTTCCTCTGCGCCGGAAGGATCGGATGTCACGTCGTTGCCTTTACGAGCCAAGCGGCGTGGGGATGAGCTTTCGTGCTTTCTATCTGGGCGAACTATATGGACATACAAAAGACAAGCTCCATTTCCCCTACCAGAAGGTCAGTTGATACAGTAAAGTGCATCAAGAAAGACAACCTCCCGATGTATGGCAGACAAGTTTATGGATTTTAGAGCGAGGCACATGGTCTTCCAAATGGTTACATTAAGTCGTTCCACTTGACCATTGTGCAATATAGGCGACGGTGTGACTAGGGGCAGCGCCGTTGTCGTACAAAAGCTATTCGAGTTCATTTGACATGAACGTAGGACCGCTATATGAGTGAATATAGGTGGGCGAGCCAAACAGTGAAAACAGATGACATCATATCAC